>CM028921.1:2500-190000 GCA_016801845.1 Polydactylus sextarius
AATTTATTTGTTTATTATTTTTATGTTAGTTTGTTGTTTTAGTTTGTTATTTTGGGGGATTTTATTTTATATTTTTATTTAAATTTTATTTATTTTACCTTTTTAACCTAATAATTGGACATATTTAAAAACAAATTCATATAAAACTTAAATTAGAGATAAAAATTAAATACAATTTTATGCTATTAGGGTTAAAAATTGAAATTTAAAAACAAATTCATGACAATAATTTAAAATTTGACACTAAATTAAAAACAAAATTATACAAATACGGTTAAAATACTGATTATAAATTAAATTTGATATACTTACCTGTAAATTATAACAAAATTCATACTTACCTGAAAAAACAGAGTAAATTAAAAACAAATTTATATACTTACCTGCAAATAAAGGAGATTAATAATTGGGTTTTACTTACCTCCAAACGGAGATCAGGTGTGTAGAGTGGGGACCGTTGGAGTCGATGGCCAGTGCACTTCCTCCCCTCGGTTAAGAGGGGGAGGTTTATTTTTCCACACCTAACTCGCCAGTGCCTCGCTCCGACACAAGGTCCCCACTCTACTAGCCCTAATCCGGGACACATCCTAACCTTAACCGTACGGGAAGAAGCCCTAACCCTAACCCTCACGTTTAATTGGCCTAACCCTAATCCGAGGAATAGTAGCCCCTAACCCGGGACTAATCCTAAACTTAACCGGAGGGGAAGGGAGCCCTAATCTTAACCTTCCCATTTAATTGGCTAACCCTAACCCTAATTAGCTAACCCTAATTGGCTTATAACCCTAATTGCCTCTCTACCCCTTAATATCCTAACCCTAATAATTGGAAATTAAAATTTTAACCTACATTTAGGATAACCCCTAACCACCCTTTTTCTAAAAACCGAATTGGAACTTGAACCCTAGTACCCACTTTTGAACCTAAATTTCCCAGATACTCTAAATCTGAACCCCAAGCCTGACCCTAGCCACATCCTATCCACAGAATAATTGCCGCTGCCCGTCCATAGTTTTGTCCTCCTCCAAAGATGAGTAGAGAGACCAAGTAATGTCCTCCCCAAGAAGCGTGGAGTAGACCATGAACCTCAGAAAAGGTGAAGAAGAGCCTCAGATAGAGAAGATAGGAAGGATGGTGGTGAAAGGAAAGGAAGAAGGCAAAGAGGAAGTGTTGAAGAGAAAGAAAGGGAAGAAAGGATGAAGAAAGGGAAAAAGGAAGAGAAGGATAGAAAAGGAGCATGGAAAGGAAGGGGTTAATTGGAAAAGCAGAGAAAAAAAGAAAAAAGTGAGGGGAGCCATAAAGTCTGGCTTTAATTAAATGGCACTTGCCAAAATGTTTTTGCAAGCTCCATACAAAGCCCAAGGGGGCGGAGCTTAGGAGGATATATAAGGGGAGACAGAGAGCAGGGATCAGTGTGTCCTCGCCTGAAGAAGGAACAACAACATCCGAAACGTCGCGACAGGACACACTCAATTTATTTGTTTATTATTTTTATGTTAGTTTGTTGTTTTAGTTTGTTATTTTGGGGGATTTTATTTTATATTTTTATTTAAATTTTATTTATTTTACCTTTTTAACCTAATAATTGGACATATTTAAAAACAAATTCATATAAAACTTAAATTAGAGATAAAAATTAAATACAATTTTATGCTATTAGGGTTAAAAATTGAAATTTAAAAACAAATTCATGACAATAATTTAAAATTTGACACTAAATTAAAAACAAATTTATACAAATACGGTTAAAATACTAATTAAAAATTAAATTTGATATACTTACCTGTAAATTAAAACAAAATTCATACTTACCTGAAAAAACAGAGTAAATTAAAAACAAATTTATATACTTACCTGCAAATAAAGGAGATTAATAATTGGGTTTTACTTACCTCCAAACGGAGATCAGGTGTGTAGAGTGGGGACCGTTGGAGTCGATGGCCCGTGCACTTCCTCCCCTCGGTTAAGAGGGGAGGTTTATTTTCCACACCTAACTCGCCAGTGCCTCGCTCCGACACAAGGTCCCCACTCTACTAGCCCTAATCCGGGACACATCCTAACCTTAACCGTGCACGGGAAGAAGCCCTAACCCTAACCCTCACGTTTAATTGGCCTAACCTAATCCGAGGAATAGTAGCCCTAACCGGGACTAATCCTAAACTTAACCGGAGGGAAGGGAGCCCTAATCTTAACCTTCCCATTTAATTGGCCTAACCCTAACCCTAATTAGCTAACCCTAATTGGCTTATAACCCTAATTGCCTCTCTACCCTTAATATCCTAACCCTAATAATTGGAAATTAAAATTTTAACCTACATTTAGGATAACCCCTAACCACCCTTTTTCTAAAAAACCGAATTGGAACTTGAACCCTAGTACCCACTTTTGAACCTAAATTTCCCAGATACTCTAAATCTGAACCCCAAGCCTGACCCTAGCCACATCCTATCCACAGAATAATTGCCGCTGCCCGTCCGCATAGTTTTGTCCTCCTCCAAAGATGAGTAGAGAGACCAAGTAATGTCCTCCCCAAGAAGCGTGGAGTAGACCATGAACCTCAGAAAAGGTGAAGAAGAGCCTCAGATAGAGAAGATAGGAAGGATGGTGGTGAAAGGAAAGGAAGAAGGCAAAGAGGAAGTGTTGAAGAGAAAGAAAGGGAAGAAAGGATGAAGAAAGGGAAAAAGGAAAGAGAAGGGGATAGAAAAGGAGCATGGAAAGGAAAGGAAGGGGTTAATTGGAAAAAAAGAAAAAAAAAAAAAAAAAAAGGGGAGCCATAAAGTCTGGCTTTAATTAAATGGCACTTGCCAAAATGTTTTTGCAAGCTCCATACAAAGCCCAAGGGGGCGGAGCTTAGGAGGATATATAAGGGGGAGACAGAGAGCAGGGATCAGTGTGTCCTCGCCTGAAGAAGGAACAACAACATCCGAAACGCGTCGCGACAGGACACACTCAATTTATTTGTTTATTATTTTTATGTTAGTTTGTTGTTTTAGTTTGTTATTTTGGGGGGATTTTATTTTATATTTTTATTTAAATTTTATTTATTTTACCTTTTTAACCTAATAATTGGACATATTTAAAAACAAATTCATATAAAACTTAAATTAGAGATAAAAATTAAATACAATTTTATGCTATTAGGGTTAAAAATTGAAATTTAAAAACAAATTCATGACAATAATTTAAAATTTGACACTAAATTAAAAACAAATTTATACAAATACGGTTAAAATACTAATTAAAAATTAAATTTGATATACTTACCTGTAAATTAAAACAAAATTCATACTTACCTGAAAAAACAGAGTAAATTAAAAACAAATTTATATACTTACCTGCAAATAAAGGAGATTAATAATTGGGTTTTACTTACCTCCAAACGGAGATCAGGTGTGTGGAGTGGGGACCGTTGGAGTCGATGGCCCGTGCACTTCCTCCCCCTCGGTTAAGAGGGGGAGGTTTATTTTTCCACACCTAACTCGCCAGTGCCTCGCTCCGACACAAGGTCCCCACTCTACTAGCCCTAATCCGGGACACATCCTAACCTTAACCGTACGGGAAGAAGCCCTAACCCTAACCCTCACGTTTAATTGGCCTAACCCTAATCCGAGGAATAGTAGCCCTAACCCGGGACTAATCCTAAACTTAACCGGAGGGGAAGGGAGCCCTAATCTTAACCTTCCCATTTAATTGGCCCTAACCCTAACCCTAATTAGCTAACCCTAATTGGCTTATAACCCTAATTGCCTCTCTACCCCTTAATATCCTAACCCTAATAATTGGAAATTAAAATTTTAACCTACATTTAGGATAACCCCCTGACCACCCTTTTTCTAAAAACCGAATTGGAACTTGAACCCTAGTACCCACTTTTGAACCTAAATTTCCCAGATACTCTAAATCTGAACCCCAAGCCTGACCCTAGCCACATCCTATCCACAGAATAATTGCCGCTGCCCGTCCGCATAGTTTTGTCCTCCTCCAAAGATGAGTAGAGAGACCAAGTAATGTCCTCCCCAAGAAGCGTGGAGTAGACCATGAACCTCAGAAAAGGTGAAGAAGAGCCTCAGATAGAGAAGATAGGAAGGATGGTGGTGAAAGGAAAGGAAGAAGGCAAAGAGGAAGTGTTGAAGAGAAAGAAAGGGAAGAAAGGATGAAGAAAGGGAAAAAGGAAAGAGAAGGGGATAGAAAAAGGAGCATGGAAAGGAAGGGGTTAATTGGAAAAGCAGAGAAAAAAAAAGAAAAAAAGAAAAAAGTGAGGGGAGCCATAAAGTCTGGCTTTAATTAAATGGCACTTGCCAAAATGTTTTTGCAAGCTCCATACAAAGCCCAAGGGGGCGGAGCCAGGGAGGATATATAAGGGGGAGACAGAGAGCAGGGATCAGTGTGTCCTCGCCTGAAGAAGGAACAACAACATCCGAAACGTCGCGACAGGACACACTCAATTTATTTGTTTATTATTTTTATGTTAGTTTGTTGTTTTAGTTTGTTATTTTGGGGATTTTATTTTATATTTTTATTTAAATTTTATTTATTTTACCTTTTTAACCTAATAATTGGACATATTTAAAAACAAATTCATATAAAACTTAAATTAGAGATAAAAATTAAATACAATTTTATGCTATTAGGGTTAAAAATTGAAATTTAAAAACAAATTCATGACAATAATTTAAAATTTGACACTAAATTAAAAACAAAATTTATACAAATACGGTTAAAATACTGATTAAAAATTAAATTTGATATACTTACCTGTAAATTATAACAAAATTCATACTTACCTGAAAAAACAGAGTAAATTAAAAACAAATTTATATACTTACCTGCAAATAAAGGAGATTAATAATTGGGTTTTACTTACCTCCAAACGGAGATCAGGTGTGTAGAGTGGGGACCGTTGGAGTCGATGGCCCGTGCACTTCCTCCCCCTCGGTTAAGAGGGGGAGGTTTATTTTCCACACCTAACTCGCCAGTGCCTCGCTCCGACACACAAGGTCCCCACTCTACTAGCCCTAATCCGGGACACATCCTAACCTTAACCGTACGGGAAGAAGCCCTAACCCTAACCCTCACGTTTAATTGGCCTAACCCTAATCCGAGGAATAGTAGCCCTAACCCGGGACTAATCCTAAACTTAACCGGAGGGAAGGGAGCCCTAATCTTAACCTTCCCATTTAATTGGCCTAACCCTAACCCTAATTAGCTAACCCTAATTGGCTTATAACCCTAATTGCCTCTCTACCCCTTAATATCCTAACCCTAATAATTGGAAATTAAAATTTTAACCTACATTTAGGATAACCCCTAACCACCCTTTTTCTAAAAACCGAATTGGAACTTGAACCCTAGTACCCACTTTTGAACCTAAATTTCCCAGATACTCTAAATCTGAACCCCAAGCCTGACCCTAGCCACATCCTATCCACAGAATAATTGCCGCTGCCCGTCCATATAGTTTTGTCCTCCTCCAAAGATGAGTAGAGAGACCAAGTAATGTCCTCCCCAAGAAGCGTGGAGTAGACCATGAACCTCAGAAAAGGTGAAGAAGAGCCTCAGATAGAGAAGATAGGAAGGATGGTGGTGAAAGGAAAGGAAGAAGGCAAAGAGGAAGTGTTGAAGAGAAAGAAAGGGAAGAAAGGATGAAGAAAGGGAAAAAGGAAAGAGAAGGGGATAGAAAAAGGAGCATGGAAAGGAAGGGGTTAATTGGAAAAGCAGAGAAAAAAAAAAAAAAGAAAAGTGAGGGGAGCCATAAAGTCTGGCTTTAATTAAATGGCACTTGCCAAAATGTTTTTTTACAAGCTCCATACAAAGCCCAAGGGGCGGAGCCAGGAGGATATATAAGGGGAGACAGAGAGCAGGGATCAGTGTGTCCTCGCCTGAAGAAGGAACAACAACATCCGAAACGTCATGACAGGACACACTCAATTTATTTGTTTATTATTTTTATGTTAGTTTGTTGTTTTAGTTTGTTATTTTGGGGATTTTATTTTATATTTTTATTTAAATTTTATTTATTTTACCTTTTAACCTAATAATTGGACATATTTAAAAACAAATTCATATAAAACTTAAATTAGAGATAAAAATTAAATACAATTTTATGCTATTAGGGTTAAAAATTGAAATTTAAAAACAAATTCATGACAATAATTTAAAATTTGACACTAAATTAAAAACAAAATTATACAAATACGGTTAAAATACTGATTATAAATTAAATTTGATATACTTACCTGTAAATTATAACAAAATTCATACTTACCTGAAAAAACAGAGTAAATTAAAAACAAATTTATATACTTACCTGCAAATAAAGGAGATTAATAATTGGGTTTTACTTACCTCCAAACGGAGATCAGGTGTGTAGAGTGGGGACCGTTGGAGTCGATGGCCCGTGCACTTCCTCCCCCTCGGTTAAGAGGGGGAGGTTTATTTTTCCACACCTAACTCGCCAGTGCCTCGCTCCGACACAAGGTCCCCACTCTACTAGCCCTAATCCGGGACACATCCTAACCTTAACCGTACGGGAAGAAGCCCTAACCCTAACCCTCACGTTTAATTGGCCTAACCCTAATCCGAGGAATAGTAGCCCTAACCCGGGACTAATCCTAAACTTAACCGGAGGGGAAGGGAGCCCTAATCTTAACCTTCCCATTTAATTGGCCTAACCCTAACCCTAATTAGCTAACCCTAATTGGCTTATAACCCTAATTGCCTCTCTACCCCTTAATATCCTAACCCTAATAATTGGAAATTAAAATTTTAACCTACATTTAGGATAACCCCCTAACCACCCTTTTTCTAAAAACCGAATTGGAACTTGAACCCTAGTACCCACTTTTGAACCTAAATTTCCCAGATACTCTAAATCTGAACCCCAAGCCTGACCCTAGCCACATCCTATCCACAGAATAATTGCCGCTGCCCGTCCAAGATAGTTTTGTCCTCCTCCAAAGATGAGTAGAGACCAACCAAGTAATGTCCTCCCCAAGAAGCGTGGAGTAGACCATGAACCTCAGAAAAGGTGAAGAAGAGCCTCAGATAGAGAATAGAAGGATGGTGGTGAAAGGAAAGGAAGAAGGCAAAGAGGAAGTGTTGAAGAGAAAGAAAGGGAAGAAAGGATGAAGAAAGGGAAAAAGGAAAGAGAAGGGGATAGAAAAAGGAGCATGGAAAGGAAGGGGTTAATTGGAAAAGCAGAGAAAAAAAGAAAAAAGTGAGGGGAGCCATAAAGTCTGGCTTTAATTAAATGGCACTTGCCAAAATGTTTTTGCAAGCTCCATACAAAGCCCAAGGGGGCGGAGCCAGGGAGGATATATAAGGGGGAGACAGAGAGCAGGGATCAGTGTGTCCTCGCCTGAAGAAGGAACAACAACATCCGAAACGTCGCGACAGGACACACTCAATTTATTTGTTTATTATTTTTATGTTAGTTTGTTGTTTTAGTTTGTTATTTTGGGGGATTTTATTTTATATTTTTATTTAAATTTTATTTATTTTACCTTTTAACCTAATAATTGGACATATTTAAAAACAAATTCATATAAAACTTAAATTAGAGATAAAAATTAAATACAATTTTATGCTATTAGGGTTAAAAATTGAAATTTAAAAACAAATTCATGACAATAATTTAAAATTTGACACTAAATTAAAAACAAAATTATACAAATACGGTTAAAATACTGATTAAAAATTAAATTTGATATACTTACCTGTAAATTATAACAAAATTCATACTTACCTGAAAAAACAGAGTAAATTAAAAACAAATTTATATACTTACCTGCAAATAAAGGAGATTAATAATTGGGTTTTACTTACCTCCAAACGGAGATCAGGTGTGTAGAGTGGGGACCGTTGGAGTCGATGGCCCGTGCACTTCCTCCCCCTCGGTTAAGAGGGGGAGGTTTATTTTTCCACACCTAACTCGCCAGTGCCTCGCTCCGACACAAGGTCCCCACTCTACTAGCCCTAATCCGGGACACATCCTAACCTTAACCGTACGGGAAGAAGCCCTAACCCTAACCCTCACGTTTAATTGGCCTAACCCTAATCCGAGGAATAGTAGCCCTAACCCGGGACTAATCCTAAACTTAACCGGAGGGGAAGGGAGCCCTAATCTTAACCTTCCCATTTAATTGGCCTAACCCTAACCCTAATTAGCTAACCCTAATTGGCTTATAACCCTAATTGCCTCTCTACCCCTTAATATCCTAACCCTAATAATTGGAAATTAAAATTTTAACCTACATTTAGGATAACCCCCTAACCACCCTTTTTCTAAAAACCGAATTGGAACTTGAACCCTAGTACCCACTTTTGAACCTAAATTTCCCAGATACTCTAAATCTGAACCCCAAGCCTGACCCTAGCCACATCCTATCCACAGAATAATTGCCGCTGCCCGTCCATATAGTTTTGTCCTCCTCCAAAGATGAGTAGAGAGACCAAGTAATGTCCTCCCCAAGAAGCGTGGAGTAGACCATGAACCTCAGAAAAGGTGAAGAAGAGCCTCAGATAGAGAAGATAGGAAGGATGGTGGTGAAAGGAAAGGAAGAAGGCAAAGAGGAAGTGTTGAAGAGAAAGAAAGGGAAGAAAGGATGAAGAAAGGGAAAAAGAAAGAGAAGGGGATAGAAAAGGAGCATGGAAAGGAAGGGGTTAATTGGAAAAGCAGAGAAAAAAAAAAAAAAAAAAAAAAAAGTGAGGGGAGCCATAAAGTCTGGCTTTAATTAAATGGCACTTGCCAAAATGTTTTTGCAAGCTCCATACAAAGCCCAAGGGGCGGAGCCAGGAGGATATATAAGGGGAGACAGAGAGCAGGGATCAGTGTGTCCTCGCCTGAAGAAGGAACAACAACATCCGAAACGTCGCGACAGGACACACTCAATTTATTTGTTTATTATTTTTATGTTAGTTTGTTGTTTTAGTTTGTTATTTTGGGGATTTTATTTTATATTTTTATTTAAATTTTATTTATTTTACCTTTTTAACCTAATAATTGGACATATTTAAAAACAAATTCATATAAAACTTAAATTAGAGATAAAAATTAAATACAATTTTATGCTATTAGGGTTAAAAATTGAAATTTAAAAACAAATTCATGACAATAATTTAAAATTTGACACTAAATTAAAAACAAATTTATACAAATACGGTTAAAATACTGATTAAAATTAAAATTTGATATACTTACCTGTAAATTATAACAAAATTCATACTTACCTGAAAAAACAGAGTAAATTAAAAACAAATTTATATACTTACCTGCAAATAAAGGAGATTAATAATTGGGTTTTACTTACCTCCAAACGGAGATCAGGTGTGTGGAGAGTGGGGACCGTTGGAGTCGATGGCCCGTGCACTTCCTCCCCTCGGTTAAGAGGGGAGGTTTATTTTTCCACACCTAACTCGCCAGTGCCTCGCTCCGACACAAGGTCCCCACTCTACTAGCCCTAATCCGGGACACATCCTAACCTTAACCGTACGGGAAGAAGCCCTAACCCTAACCCTCACGTTTAATTGGCCTAACCTAATCCGAGGAATAGTAGCCCTAACCCGGGACTAATCCTAAACTTAACCGGAGGGGAAGGGAGCCCTAATCTTAACCTTCCCATTTAATTGGCCTAACCCTAACCCTAATTAGCTAACCCTAATTGGCTTATAACCCTAATTGCCTCTCTACCCCTTAATATCCTAACCCTAATAATTGGAAATTAAAATTTTAACCTACATTTAGGATAACCCCTAACCACCCTTTTTCTAAAAACCGAATTGGAACTTGAACCCTAGTACCCACTTTTGAACCTAAATTTCCCAGATACTCTAAATCTGAACCCCAAGCCTGACCCTAGCCACATCCTATCCACAGAATAATTGCCGCTGCCCGTCCGCATAGTTTTGTCCTCCTCCAAAGATGAGTAGAGAGACCAAGTAATGTCCTCCCCAAGAAGCGTGGAGTAGACCATGAACCTCAGAAAAGGTGAAGAAGAGCCTCAGATAGAGAAGATAGGAAGGATGGTGGTGAAAGGAAAGGAAGAAGGCAAAGAGGAAGTGTTGAAGAGAAAGAAAGGGAAGAAAGGATGAAGAAAGGGAAAAAGGAAAGAGAAGGGGATAGAAAAAGGAGCATGGAAAGGAAGGGGTTAATTGGAAAAGCAGAGAAAAAAAGAAAAAAGTGAGGGGAGCCATAAAGTCTGGCTTTAATTAAATGGCACTTGCCAAAATGTTTTTGCAAGCTCCATACAAAGCCCAAGGGGGCGGAGCCAGGGAGGATATATAAGGGGGAGACAGAGAGCAGGGATCAGTGTGTCCTCGCCTGAAGAAGGAACAACAACATCCGAAACGTCGCGACAGGACACACTCAATTTATTTGTTTATTATTTTTATGTTAGTTTGTTGTTTTAGTTTGTTATTTTGGGGATTTTATTTTATATTTTTATTTAAATTTTATTTATTTTACCTTTTTAACCTAATAATTGGACATATTTAAAAACAAATTCATATAAAACTTAAATTAGAGATAAAAATTAAATACAATTTTATGCTATTAGGGTTAAAAATTGAAATTTAAAAACAAATTCATGACAATAATTTAAAATTTGACACTAAATTAAAAACAAAATTATACAAATACGGTTAAAATACTGATTAAAAATTAAATTTGATATACTTACCTGTAAATTATAACAAAATTCATACTTACCTGAAAAAACAGAGTAAATTAAAAACAAATTTATATACTTACCTGCAAATAAAGGAGATTAATAATTGGGTTTTACTTACCTCCAAACGGAGATCAGGTGTGTGGAGTGGGGACCGTTGGAGTCGATGGCCCGTGCACTTCCTCCCCCTCGGTTAAGAGGGGGAGGTTTATTTTTCCACACCTAACTCGCCAGTGCCTCGCTCCGACACAAGGTCCCCACTCTACTAGCCCTAATCCGGGACACATCCTAACCTTAACTGCGTGCGGGGAAGAAGCCCTAACCCTAACCCTCACGTTTAATTGGCCTAACCCTAATCCGAGGAATAGTAGCCCTAACCCGGGACTAATCCTAAACTTAACCGGAGGGGAAGGGAGCCCTAATCTTAACCTTCCCATTTAATTGGCCTAACCCTAACCCTAATTAGCTAACCCTAATTGGCTTATAACCCTAATTGCCTCTCTACCCCTTAATATCCTAACCCTAATAATTGGAAATTACAATTTTAACCTACATTTAGGATAACCCCTAACCACCCTTTTTCTAAAAACCGAATTGGAACTTGAACCCTAGTACCCACTTTTGAACCTAAATTTCCCAGATACTCTAAATCTGAACCCCAAGCCTGACCCTAGCCACATCCTATCCACAGAATAATTGCCGCTGCCCGTCCATAGTTTTGTCCTCCTCCAAAGATGAGTAGAGAGACCAAGTAATGTCCTCCCCAAGAAGCGTGGAGTAGACCATGAACCTCAGAAAAGGTGAAGAAGAGCCTCAGATAGAGAAGATAGGAAGGATGGTGGTGAAAGGAAAGGAAGAAGGCAAAGAGGAAGTGTTGAAGAGAAAGAAAGGGAAGAAAGGATGAAGAAAGGGAAAAAGGAAAGAGAAGGGGATAGGAAAAGGAGCATGGAAAGGAAGGGGTTAATTGGAAAAGCAGAGAAAAAAAGAAAAAAGTGAGGGGAGCCATAAAGTCTGGCTTTAATTAAATGGCACTTGCCAAAATGTTTTTGCAAGCTCCATACAAAGCCCAAGGGGGCGGAGCTTAGGAGGATATATAAGGGGGAGACAGAGAGCAGGGATCAGTGTGTCCTCGCCTGAAGAAGGAACAACAACATCCGAAACGTCGCGACAGGACACACTCAATTTATTTGTTTATTATTTTTATGTTAGTTTGTTGTTTTAGTTTGTTATTTTGGGGGATTTTATTTTATATTTTTATTTAAATTTTATTTATTTTACCTTTTTAACCTAATAATTGGACATATTTAAAAACAAATTCATATAAAACTTAAATTAGAGATAAAAATTAAATACAATTTTATGCTATTAGGGTTAAAAATTGAAATTTAAAAACAAATTCATGACAATAATTTAAAATTTGACACTAAATTAAAAACAAATTTATACAAATACGGTTAAAATACTAATTAAAAATTAAATTTGATATACTTACCTGTAAATTAAAACAAAATTCATACTTACCTGAAAAAACAGAGTAAATTAAAAACAAATTTATATACTTACCTGCAAATAAAGGAGATTTAATTGAATTGGGTTTTACTTACCTCCAAATGGAGATCAGGTGTGTGGAGTGGGGACCGTTGGAGTCGATGGCCCGTGCACTTCCTCCCCCTCGGTTAAGAGGGGGAGGTTTATTTTTCCACACCTAACTCGCCAGTGCCTCGCTCCGACACAAGGTCCCCACTCTACTAGCCCTAATCCGGGACACATCCTAACCTTAACCGTACGGGAAGAAGCCCTAACCCTAACCCTCACGTTTAATTGGCCTAACCCTAATCCGAGGAATAGTAGCCCTAACCCGGGACTAATCCTAAACTTAACCGGAGGGGAAGGGAGCCCTAATCTTAACCTTCCCATTTAATTGGCCTAACCCTAACCCTAATTAGCTAACCCTAATTGGCTTATAACCCTAATTGTCTCTCTACCCCTAAATATCCTAACCCTAATAATTGGAAATTAAAATTTTAACCTACATTTAGGATAACCCCTAACCACCCTTTTTCTAAAAACCGAATTGGAACTTGAACCCTAGTACCCACTTTTGAACCTAAATTTCCCAGATACTCTAAATCTGAACCCCAAGCCTGACCCTAGCCACATCCTATCCACAGAATAATTGCCGCTGCCCGTCCAAGATAGTTTTGTCCTCCTCCAAAGATGAGTAGAGAGACCAAGTAATGTCCTCCCCAAGAAGCGTGGAGTAGACCATGAACCTCAGAAAAGGTGAAGAAGAGCCTCAGATAGAGAAGATAGGAAGGATGGTGGTGAAAGGAAAGGAAGAAGGCAAAGAGGAAGTGTTGAAGAGAAAGAAAGGGAAGAAAGGATGAAGAAAGGGAAAAAGAAAGAGAAGGGGATAGAAAAAGGAGCATGGAAAGGAAGGGGTTAATTGGAAAAGCAGAGAAAAAAAAAAAAAAAAAAAAAAGTGAGGGGGAGCCATAAAGTCTGGCTTTAATTAAATGGCACTTGCCAAAATGTTTTTGCAAGCTCCATACAAAGCCCAAGGGGGCGGAGCTTAGGAGGATATATAAGGGGGAGACAGAGAGCAGGGATCAGTGTGTCCTCGCCTGAAGAAGGAACAACAACATCCGAAACGTCGCGACAGGACACACTCAATTTATTTGTTTATTATTTTTATGTTAGTTTGTTGTTTTAGTTTGTTATTTTTGGGGATTTTATTTCATATTTTCATTTAAATTTTATTTATTTTACCTTTTGAACCTAAAAATTGGACATATTAAAAAACTAATTCATATAAAACTCAATTTGGAGATAAAAATTAAATCTAATTTTATGCTATTAGGGTTACAAATTGAAATTTAAAACTAAATTCATTATAATATCTAAAATTTGACACTAAATTAAAAACAAATTTATATAAATACGGTTAAAATACTAATTAAAAATTAAAATTTATATACTTACCGGTAAATTAAAACAAAATTCATACTTACCTGAAAAAACAGAGTAAATTAAAAACAATTTCATATACTTACCTGCAAAGAAAGGAGATTTAAAACACAAATTGATACTTACCGGGATGTTTTAATTGGGTTTTACTTACCTCTAAATGGAGATCAGGTATGTGGAGTGGGGACCGTTGGAGTCGATGGCCCGTGCACTTCCTCCCCCTCGGTTAAGAGGGGAAGGTTTATTTTTCCACACCTAACCCTAACCCTAACCCTAACCCTAACCCTAACCACCAACACTAGCAACACCACCACCACAACCACCACTCACCTTCAACCTCCAGCTCTCCCTAGGACCGGACGGGGGACCGGCGGCTCCCTCTCCCCCATCCCGGAGCTCTCAGATGAGGACGAGTATCCCCCTCTTAGGCCACCGAACAGACCACACCTCTCCCTAGGACCACGGACATCATTAATCGAACACATAGCCAAACACGACAAGCAACACCACACCAAAACACCTCTTCTACCCACTCCACAACAGACTCAACTACCCAACCAGACACACCGACCTGACCCACCTACACAACTTAACAAGTACCCCATCTACAAGACTAATAGACTGACCACTTTCCCCCTCTTCAAACCAAGAACCGGACCACTCATTCCACCGACTGCACCCAAGCCACAACCACGGACCCCCCCTCCCCAGACCCCGACTATTCCCTCACCACCCAGAGAACCCAAACAGACTCCCGGAGAACCTCAGACCTCGACCCCCCAACCCCAGAGACAGAACAGGATCCCCGGCCTTTTCAAAACAACAGCCCAAGGGGAGGAGGACCTTTCACAACTCTCCCCCATTCCTTCTGACAGAAAGAAAAATATCTCATCACAAACACCATCCCCTTTGACCTTCCCAGAACCACCAACTTCGACCTCATCACCTTATACCACAACCCGTAGAATACAGACCCAGGCCCAAATCCACAGACCAGTCAGTCAACAGGATAGCACTGCGGATCTACAATCAGTCTCACTCACCACCCACAGTAACTCCAATGTTTCAGTCAACATAACAGACACCATTTCATCCTTCTGCTCTGCACCTACAGGTGGCGCGGGACCCGGGACTGGTGCGATCTCAATGCAGGCCCCCAGCCCAAACGGAGGAGGGTAATACAACCATGATGAACGGGACAGCTAAGGCTAAACTAGCCGATACAAGTCCGATTTCTGAACCCTCCTCTAAACAACCTATCGGGACCGGGGCCTGCGACCGCACCGGCCCGGGGACCGAGGCCGCCTCTGTTTTGGAGCAGAGCATCCCGGAACCAAACCTAGACACACCCCCTCGACAACGGATCTCCACACCCATCCTCCCAGGTAGTTTCAAAGCCACATACCACATTGCTAGACCCAACCGTAAACTACAGGACTGGTTTTTCAGAGCCCGCAAACCAGTCCTAATATTGGGAGACTCAAACATCAACAGGATCCCACCACACAACAACCCACAAATTCAACTCGACAGCTATCCCGGAGCCAACATCTACCACTTCCTGAAAACCTGCGAAAAGACCACCACGCCCAACCCAACCATAAAAATAGTCGTACTGTCCATCGGAATCAATAACAGAGATCAAGACCCCAAACTCACATCCTGTAAACAACTGAAAGCACTGTACAAACAAGCCACAGTCACCTTCCCAAACGCCGACATCTACTTCCCGATCATGAATTACTCCCCTTACCTGATACCCAGACAGCAAAACAACCTCAAACTAATCAATAACACCATCGCGACCCTTTTTTCCCTTCCTAACGGAAATCCCCATGACACCTTCAGGACGGAGCAGGACAACATCCACTGGAAAGCAGATACAGCGAAACATATATTCGATAACTGGTGCGCTCAACTAAATTTATAGACACAAATAAACCTAACACGGCATCAATCGCATTCAACACAACAGACCTGGACCTGGGGTGGAGCTCAGCATCAAATATCCTCAATTTATCCCAACTCTTCAGACCCTCAACCGATCAAATAAACTTACTAGAAAAGGGTCTTTCATTCATCCCGCGTCCGACAAAATTCGACCAGGAGGAACTTCACAGGGATCTCCATCAATATCACCGACGATTAAAACTAACTGAATACTTCCATAACCAGCCAAACCGTAATCAGAAACCATTTGTACATCCCTCGCATTGGGAACCCGCAATAGAACAACTTTCTCCATTAATCCGTAACCACCTTAAAAATAACAGAAGAATCTTACACACCTACCATTTTACAGCAGACACTCCCGATAACCTGGCAAAAGCAGAACGTAAGGGCCTAACTTCATTAACCAAAAATCCCAACATAATCATAAAACCGGCAGACAAAGGCTCAAAAGTGGTAATCATGGACAGACACCAGTATACAACAGAAGCCAACCGTCAACTTTCCAATACCATGCACTACAAAACAATAGAAACAAGCATACAGACTCAATCACAACAGGCAGTTCGTAAAATCCTAGAATCACTTTACTCCAAAAAATCATCACATCTAAACAGAAAGATTACCTGTACGGCCCGGACAACCCCGCTCCAGACAATTCTATCTGCTGCCAAAAATCCATAAAGAACCCCATACCTGGACCATCCCTTTGAAGTTCCTCCTGGTCGACCAATCGTATCTGACTGTAACAGCGCCACCTACAAAATCTCCGAATACATTGAACATTTCCTTGGCCCCTCTCAACTAAACACCCCAGCTATATCAAGGATACTTACCATTTCCTGGACATCATCAGACCCATGGCTGTCCCTACAAATTCATATCTCTTTACCATTGACATAGACAGTCTATATACTAACATTGACACAAAGGCAGGTATACAAGCAGTAACCTCCATTTTTCACAAATACCCAGACAACAATAGACCGGACTCAGAACTAATTGAACTTCTAACAATCTGTTTAAATAACAACGACTTTGAATTTAACAATAAAACCTACCTCCAGATACATGGGACAGCCATGGGTCAGCGTTTCGCACCATCATACGCCAATATCTACATGAGCGAGTGGGAGCGAGAAGCCTTAGCAAAATGCACACACAAACCACTCATCTACCTCCGCTTTTTAGACGATATCTTCGGCATCTGGACTCACGACATCACTCACTTTGAAACATTCATCAGTATTCTAAATAATCACCATCCAGCTATTAAAGTAAAACACACTATCGACCAAAAACAGGTAAATTTCCTAGACACAACAGTTTTTTTTCATCAATCCACCACAGCTCAGACTAATTTACTCACCAGAGTTTACTTTAAGGCCACAGACACACATTCTCTATTACACAAGAAAAGCTATCATCCGAAACACACTTTTAAAGGTATCATCAAATCACAAATCATCCGTTTTTTCCGCATCTCTTCACATCAGGCAGATTTCAACGACGCAGTCACAACACTTTTTCAAGCCCTCCGTAAAAGAGGCTATTCCAAACGCTTTCTCCGCACAGTCAAAAACACAACCTTGGCGTTCTCGCTCCCACTGCGCTCGAATGCTCCACCTCAGGTCTTCCGGACTACAAATCCCTACATCACTCCTGCCCCACCAAATCCAGCTCCGTCTTTTCCCCTCCCCCACTGTGCACCTACCCTAGCCCGTCCTGCTCCTACCCCACACAACTCCCGGCTCGGACCCCTTCCCTACCCCACCCCTAACCTTAACCAACCCCTCCCTGCCCTAACCTTAACCCTCCTTCCCCCCACCCTAAACAGGGTTTGTATCCCACCCCCCCTCCCTGCCCTGACCCTGACCTTAACCAACCCCTTCCCTGCCCTAACCTTAACCCTTCCTCCCCCTACCCTAAACAGGGTTTGTATCCCAATCCCCCTCCCTGCCCTGGCCCTAACCTTAACCACCCCTTCCCTTGCCCTAACCTTAACCCTTCTTCCCCCTACCCTAAACAGGGTCTGTATCCCAACCCCCCTCCCTACCCTGGCCCTAACCTTAACCCTCCCCCTCCTGACCCTAACCCTAACCCACCTCCCCCCCACCCGGAAAAGGACAGTCACCCCAACCCCCATTCCTATTCTAACCCAGACATTAACCTCCCTCCCCACGACTTTACCCGGAACCCCCCCCCCGAATCTGGAACAAGACCTCGACCCCAGCCCCCAACCGGACCCTGACTCTCATGGACCTGGACCTGGACCCCAACCCGACCCTGACCTGGACACCTCCACACACATTCTGCCATTCATCTCCACATTTTCACAACAAATCACCAGCTTACACCGCCTAATTAAAGTTAACTTCACCCATTTACAATCACAACACCCAGTTTTTCAGAACCACAGGACCATCTCAGCATACCGGAAAAATAAGAATCTGAAAGACATCCTTGTTCACTCCAAATTCACAGACCATAGACCACACCCACTTCCGTTACATAACACACATTACAGAAACAGAAAATTCATAGTAAATACACACAGTGGAGCCTCCCATCCTGCCCTGGGCTCCTTCACTCTGGACACCATTAACACAGTTTACGTCATCACCTGCACCTCTTGCAATAAACATTACATAGGAGAGACCAGACACAGCATCGCCACCAGACTCAAACAACACCTCTACAATATCAGAGAAGGTAAATTAAACACCCCATTAGTTCAACATTTCCAACACCATTCCACTAATCATCTTATCATTTCAGGCCTCGAAACAAATGATCGCTGGACCACGGGGCAGAGGAGGAGAGCAGAAAAAATATGGATAATTAAATTAGATACAACAATCCCAAGGGGATTGAATGATAAAAGAAACCAAAACTAACATGTTCTTTTTGTTCCACCCCCAACAGCACCCGGTGGTGGCATGGGGGATTCGAACCCGCCATCCCCGGGCCGGGAGCGTGGGGCTTGCCTGCTGGACTATGCCACCTTTTAAATTGAAGCCTTTTAGAGAACATGGTGCAGATTTTTACCTTGCTGATTGGTTGGTTAATTTAGATTTTAAAATCTTTTACTGTGTATTTTTAATTTATAGCATGTTTTATTACAACTTAGCACTTATCTATTTAACAGTTTATATCTTTTAGATAACCTTATTCATTTATGCATGTATATTTATTATTGATTCTTTTAAGTTTTTTTACTTCGAATTTTTATCCCCCACTTTTATCATGCACTTATATACTACAAGTACTTACCCAACTATCAGCATTTTATTGTTCTTATCTGCACCTTGGTTTTTAATTTCTATTTTTTATTATTTTTTATTATTTATTTATTACTGTTTAATTTATTCAATTTATTTATTTTATGATTTATTCACTTATTTATTTTAAAATAACAAGTAGGTGGCGGGGACAGAAGGTCCTTGTGCTGGCCCCTCGCTCCCGGGCTGACGGAAGCTGCTCTCCTCCTCTGCCCCGGTATCGAACCCTGGACTCCGGGTTGGGGGACGGGGACCTTGGCGCTTCGCCGGACCCGGTCCTTGTTGACAGCCGATCGGGGCACACCTGGACCCGACACCCCTCCCCGAAAACAAAAATTCTCCCTTCCACTTCCTCCCCCCTAAAAAAAATCAGTTTTTCTTTTCAGACTCCAGCGGATTGACAGGCCAGTGCAAATTAACATAACCCTGATACCCCAACCCCAACCCTAACCCAACCCAACCCTAACCCTAACCCTAACCCTAACCCTAACCCTAACCCTAACCCTAACCCTAACCCTAACCCTAACCCTAACCCTAACCCTAACCCTAACCCTTAATTTGAGGAGATTTTTTTAAAAATTAATTTTATTTAATTTATTTTATTTCATTTTATTTAATTTTTTTCTAAAAAAAACACATTCACTCACATTCACACAATAAATACATACACACACAACAACATACATACATATAAATATATTAAAAACAATTCATTAAATTAAAATAAATTATATTAAAAACAGGGAGCCCGGGGCTCGAACATGGCGGCTCCGGCTGGACTACACGGTCCACCGTGGGAGGAGGGGTCCCGTGGATTCTTCGGGGACCAGAGGGGGCGAGCCCCTGGGGGGAAGGCGGGTGCAATTCCCGTCTCCGGCTGGAGACGGGCTCAGTATCCCACCCCTAACCCTAACCCTAACCCTAACCCTAACCCTAACCCTAACCCTAACCCTAACCCTAACCCTAACCCTAACCCTAACCCAAGTGCCACTCAAAGGGAGGGCTTAAAAGGAGCGGAGAGGAGAGAGAGCTCTCACTCCAGCTCAGACAGTTGACCTGTTCACACCTCTGCAGCATTTAACAGCCAGACCCACACATTTTTTCTCATTTTTTTTCTCTGCCTCGCCTGAAGAAGACCCATTCAAGGGTCGAAACGTCGCGATAAGGCACGAGCGAATTTCTCTTTTGGAAATTTAGTTTTTTGTTAAAAAAATAATTTAATTAAAAACAATTTTATTTCATATTTTATTAAAAATAATTTTATTTCATTTTTTTACAAAAATTATAATTTTTAAAAAAAATTAATAGAAAATAAAAACAAAAAAAAAAAAAAAAACTCATTTTATTATGAGAACCCATCCAGGCTTGGATGGAGGGACCGTCGCCCGCTACGGACAAAGGCGTGGGGATTTCCGTAGACGGGGAGGGGAACAAGGGCGCAGGCCAGCCGGACGGAGGGCCCGTGCATATCCTGTCCCCCAATCCAGGGGACGGGCTACTATTCCAGCACCTAACCCTAACCCTAACCCTAACCCTAACCCTAACCCTAACCCTAACCCTAACCCTAACCCCTAACCCTAACCCTAACCCTAACCCTAACCAATCCCAACCCTAATCTTAACCTAAATTTGAACCCTGGCCCTAAACTTAACCCTAATTGGAAACTAACCCTAACCCTAACCCCAACCCCAATCCCAACCCTAATCTTAACCTAAATTTGAACCCTGGCCCTAAACTTAACCCTAATTGGAACCTAACTCTAAATTTAATCTAGATTTGAACCCTAATCCCAACCCTAATTTAATTCTAAATTTGATCCTAAACCTAACCCTAATCCTAATTTTAACCCCAATTTAATTTCTATAATTATTTTTCTAAACCCTAATTAATTTAATTTTAATTCATAAATACTAATAAACAATTAAAAACAATCACAAATTATTTCATAAAATATAATTTAAACTCATAATTTCATTAAAAAATATACTAAAATTCATTCAAAATAACAATTAAAAAAGATCCAGCATTTATGGGGTTAATGTTAAAACCAGCGCCTTTTACATTTGGCAGCTGCCACAGAAGGGGAGGGTATAAAAGGAGCAGAGCTGAGAGAGAGACTCACTCCTGCTCAGACCGTCGACCTGACAACACCTCTGCAGCAATTTTGAGAGCCGCCATTTTAATTATTTTACATTTTTTTTGATATTTTTGTGCCTAAAGCCTGAAGAAGACCCAGACCAGGGTCGAAACGTTGCTATAGGCACTATCGGATTTCCATTTTGGAAATTTAGTTTTTTGTTTATAATTTGATTAAAAATTTTAAAAAAAATATAAAAAAATTTTTTTTAACAAAAATATAAAAGTTCATTATTTTTTACTGTTTTTTGTTAAAAACAAAATAAAAACAAAGACAACAATTTCAATTAAAAATATTTTATTTTTCATTAAAAAACAACATTAATAAAAACAAAGACAACAATTTCATTTAAATATTTTTATTTTTTTAAAAAAAACAAGGAGAAGTTCATTTTAGAAATCATTTTATTTTCATTTAAAAAAATTTTTATTTACATATATTAAAAAAATTATTAAGAAATAAAAAAACCACTTACCTTGATGATGGTTGCCCAGTGGGGCGCCGAGGGATGGACCGTCGCCCGCTACGGACGAAGACGTGGAGGGTCCCGTAGACGGGGAGGGGAACAGGGGCGCAGGCCGACCGGAAGGACGGCCCGAGCATTTCCTGTCCCCCAATCCAGGGGACGGGCTAAAGTCCCAGCACCTAACCCTAACCCTAATTCCGGACAATTTTATTGGGTTTTACTTACCTCCAAAGGCAGATCAGGTGTGTAGAGTGGGGACCGTTGGAGTCGATGGCCCGTGCACTTCCTCCCCCTCGGTTAAGAGGGGGAGGTTTACTTTTCCACACCTAACTCGCCAGTGCCTCGCTCCGACACAAGGTCCCCACTCTACTAGCCCTAATCCGGGAATTTTCCTAACCTTAACCGTACGGGAAAAAGCCCTAAACTTAACCCTAACCCCTTAAATTGGCCTAACCCTAACCTTAGGAATAGTAGCCCTAACCCGGGACTAATCCTAAACTTAACCAGGGGGGGAGACAGCCCTAATCTTAACCCTCCCATCTAAATTGGCCTAACCCTAACCCTAATTAGCTAACCCTAATTGGCTTATAACCCTAATTGCCTCTCTACCCCTTAATATCCTAACCCTAATAATTGGAAATTAAAATATTAACCTACATTTAGGATAACCCCCGAACCACCCTTTTTCTAAAACCCGAATTGGAACTCGAACCCAAGTACCCACTTTTGAACCTAAAATTTCCCGGAAACTCTAAATCTGAACCCCAAGCCTGACCCTAGCCACATCCTATCCACAAAATAGTTGCCGCTGCCCGTCCGTGTATTTTGTCCTCCTCAAAGAAGAGTAGAGAGACCAAGTTTATAGAAATGTCCTCCCCAAGAAGCGTGGAGTAGACCTGAATAACCTAAGAAAAGGTGAAAAAGAGCCTCAGATTGAGAAGATAGGAAGGATGGTGGTGAAAGGAAAGGAAGAAGGCAAAGAGGAAGTGTTGAAGAGAAAGAAAGGGAAGAAAGGATGAAGAAAGGGAAAAAGGAAAGAGAAGGGGATAGAAAAAGGAGCATGGAAAGGAAGGGGTTAATTGGAAAAGCAGAGAAAAAAAGAAAAAAGTGAGGGGAGCCAGAAAGTCTGGCTTTAATGAAATGGCACTTGCCAAAATGCTTTTGTAAGCTCCATACAAAGCCCAAGGGGGCGGAGCCAGGGAGGATATATAAGGGGGGACTGAGAGAGCAGGGATCAGTGTGTCCTCGCCTGATGAAGGAGAAACAACATCCGAAACGTCGCGACAGGACACACTCAATTTATTTGTTTATTATTTTTATGTTAGTTTGTTGTTTTAGTTTGTTATTTTGGGGGATTTTATTTCATATTTTCATTTAAATTTTATTTATTTTTCCTTTTGAACCTAATAATTGGACATATTAAAAAACTAATTCATATAAAACTTAAATTAGAGATATAAATTAAATACAATTCATGCTATTAGGGTTAATATTGAAATTTAAAAACAAATTCATTATAATATTTCTAAATTGATACTAAATTAAAAACAAATTCATACAATAGGGTTAAAATTAAAAATTATAATTTATATACTTACCTGTAAATTAAAAAATTCATACTTACCTGGAAAAATAGAGTAAATTAAAAACAAATTCATACTTACCTGTAAACAAAGGATATTATAAACCAAAATTGATACTTACCTTCAATGGAAGAGCTATTAAAAACAAATTCCGGACAATTTTATTGGGTTTTACTTACCTCCAAAGGCAGATCAGGTGTGTAGAGTGGGGACCGTTGGAGTCGATGGCCCGTGCACTTCCTCCCCCTCGGTTAAGAGGGGGAGGTTTACTTTTCCACACCTAACCCTAACCCTAACCCTAACCCTAACCCTAAACCCTAACCCTAACCCTAACCCTAACCCTAACCCTAACCCTAACCCAAAACTGACCCTAAACTTAACCCTAAATTGATCCCTAGCCCCTAACCCTAAATCTGGCCCTAAACTTAACCCTAAATTGATCCCTAGCCCCTACTCCTAAATCTGGCCCTAAACTTAACCCTAAATTGATCCCTAGCCCCTAACCCTAAATTTGGCCCTAAACTTAACCCCAATTTAAACCCCAAAATTTAATCTTAACCCTAAATTTGGCCCTAAATTTAAGTGGAATTTAAACCCAAATTTCATCCTAAATTAATTAATAAATAAAGATTGGCAACCCTAAATTTATTTATTTAATGTAAATTATTTTCTAATAAATAAATAGTTTTAATGAAGAGAGATTAAAAAGAATAAAGATATTAAAAAGGTTAAAATATAGGGAAATTAATGGGAAAATTGAATTAAAAACTATCCAGGATACAAGGGGTTAACTCATAAGCGAGTGCCATTTGTAAAAACCAGGTGCCAGAAACAGGAGGGGGAGGGGAGAGTATAAAAGGAGAAGCAGTGAGAGAGCTCCTCACTGCAGCTAAAAGGAATAAAAAAATACAATTCATTGAGTTCATAGTTAAAAAGTTAAAATTGGGATTGGCCACATGGCCTTAAATAATTGGACGGTGGTCCGGATGCAAGGCTTGCAGCCTTCCCGGGACCCGGAGAGGAGCAGCAACGGGGAGGCCTCCTAGGGGATGGCCCGTGCTTTCCCGCCCCAACCTTGGGAGGCGGGTTAATACACCCTAACCCTAACCCTAACCCTAACCCTAACGTCCTGCACTAACCCAACCACACACATTCTGACCTGAACTTCCCTTATTTCCACATTTTCACAACAAATCACCAGCTTACACCAATTAATTAAGGTTAATTTCACTCACTTACAGTCACAACACCAAGTTTTCATAAATCACAGGACCATCTCTGCATACAGGAAAAATAAGAATCTTAAGGACATCCTGGTTCACTCCAAATTCACAGACCATAGACCACACCCACCCCCAGAACTCAACACACACTACAAGAACAGGAAATTCATAACAAACATATACAGCGGAGCCTCCCATCCTGCCTTAGGCTCCTTCACCCTGGACACCACAAACACAGTATACATCATCACATGCACCACCTGCAATAAACACTACATAGGAGAAACCAGACATAGCATCAACACCAGACTCAAACAGCACCTCTACAACATCAGAGAAGGCAAATTAAACACCCCACTGGTCCAACATTTTCAACAGCATTCCGTCAACCACCTCATCATCTCAGGTCTGGAATCAAGTGATCGCTGGACCACGGGACAGAGGAGGAGAGCAGAAAAAATATGGATAAGCAAATTAGTCACAACAGCCCCAAAGGGACTTAACGACAATTAATAACATAATTAACATGTTCTTCTTGTTCCCCGTTAACAGCACCGGTGGTGGCCTGGGGATTCGAACCCGCCATCCCGGGCGGGGCGCGGGGGCTTGCCTGCTGGACTAAGCCACCTTTTAAACATAAGCTTTCTTAAAACATAGTGCAGATTTTTACCTTTGCTGATAGGCTGGTTAATTTTAATTTTATCATCTTTTATTGTTCATTAAATTTATTGCATGTTTTAACATTGATGCAGCACTTATTTTTTAATAACCTTTTTTTTTTTTAGCATTTTATATTTAATCATGCTTATTTATTTTTACCATTTATTCTTTCATGTTTATCTACCTTTAGTTTTTTTATCTAGCACTTTTATTATGCACTTATGTATTGTGAGCACTTACCCAACTATTAGCATCTTACTGTTCTTATCTGCACTTTGGTTTTTATTTCTTATCTTTTTACTGGTTAATTTATACATTCTATTTGTTTTTATTTTATTATTTATTATTATTTATTTATGTTTTATTATAATTAGGTGGCATAAACAGGACGTCCCTGTGCTGGCCCCTCGCTCCCGGGGCTGACGGGAAGCTGCTCTCCTCCTCGGTCCCGGTATCGAACCCTGGGCTCCGGGGTGGGGGACATGGATCTTCGCGCCTCGCCAGATCCGGTCCTGGTTAACAGCCGGTCGAGGCACACCTGGACCCGACACCCCTCCCCCTGGAAATATAATTTTCCTTTCCACTTTCTCCCCCCCCTAAAAAATAAAAAAAATTTTCATTTCAGACTCCAGCGGATTGACAGGCCAGTGCAAATTAACATAACCCTGATACCCCAACCCCAACCCAACCCTAACCCTAACCCTAAAAAGGTCTGCATCCCAACCCCCCTCCCTGCCCTAATCCTAACCTTAACCTACCCCCTTCCGACCCTAACCCCAACCCACCCCCCCACCTGGAACAGGACAGGTACCCCAATCTCTTCCCCTATCCTAACCCCGATACCAACCCCCTCCCCGCGACTCTACCCGGAACCCCTCTCCCCCTTGACCTGGGACAAGACCTGGACCCCAACCCTCAACCGGACCTTAACTTCCCTGGACCTGGACCCCACCCCGACGCTGACCTGGACACCTCCACACACATTCTGCCCTTTATCTCCATATTCTCACAACAAATCACCAGTTTACACAGACTAATTAAATTTAATTTCGCCCATTTACATTCAAAACACCCAGTTTTCCATAACTATAGAACCATATCTGCATACAGGAAAAATAAGAATCTGAAGGACATTTTGGTACATTCTACATTCACAGACCACACCCACTCCTGTTACATAGCATACATTACAGAAACAGGAAATTTATATTAAACACACACAGTGGAGCTTCTTATCCTACTCTGGGCTCCTTCACCTTAGAAACCACAAATACAGTTTACATCATCACATGCACCACTTGCAATAAACATTATGTAGGAGAAACCAAGCACAGCATAGACACTAGACTCAGACAACATTTATACAACATCAGAGAAGGCAAACTAATCACCCCACTGGTACAACACTTTCAACAACATCCCACTAACCAACTCATCATTTCAGGTCTGGAATCGAACGAACGCTGGACCACGGGCCAGAGGAGGAGGGCAGAAAAGATATGGATAAACAAATTAGTCACAACAACCCCAAGGGGGCTGAACATCAAACAATAACAAACTAACATGTACCTTTCGTTCCCCCGTCAACAGCACCTGGTGGTGGCCTGAGGGATTCGAACCCTACCGGTTTGCCTACCAGACTATGCCACCTTTTTAAATCTAAGCCTTTTAAGGAACATAGTGCAGGTTTTTACTCTTACTTTTGCTGATATGTTATTTAATATAGATTTTATTATCTTTTATGATTAATAAGTTTATTGCATGTTGTATTTACTCATATAGCACTTATCCCTTTTAACAGTTCCTAATTTCTATATCCTATTAATTTTATCTAATATATTTTAAAGCACTTTTATTCATTTATGTGTAATTATTTACTATTTATACCTTTTTTATACCACTTCCTTATGCACTTATTAATTACAAGCACTTACATAACTATCAGCCTCTTATTGCTCATATCTGCACTATGCTTAACTTCTTTTTTTTTTTTATTTATTTTCTACTAATTATTCATTTTATTATTTATTCATTTATTTTTAACATCACTTACAGAACAACGGGTTGGCATAAACATTGGCGTCCGGGGGCTGGCCCCTCGCTCCCGGGGCTAATGGGAAGCTGCTCTCCTCCTCTGCCCTGTATCGAACTCGGGGCTCCGGGGTGGGGGACGTGGATCTTCGTGCCTTGCCAGATCCGGTCCTGGTTAACAGCCGATCGAGGCACACCTGGACCCAACACCCCTCCCCCCGGAAACATTTGAATTTTAATCCCACCCAGAACCCGTATTTTATTTCTAAATTTGGTCTGAAATAAATAATTTAAATGTATAATGTTAAAAATATATTGATGTGAAATTAAACAAAGTTAAAGATTCAAAAAAATTTTGGGGGGTTAAAATTGATTATTAAAAAAAGAGATTAAAAAAACGATTTAAAAAGCATTAAAATAGTTAAAATTCATGGGAAAATGAGGATTTAAAAAAAAAAAAAAAAAAAAAAAAAAAAACTTCCAGCAAGTAAGGGGTTAACCCTTAGGCGAGTGCCATTTAAAAACACAGATTATAAAAGGAGGAGAGGAGCAGTAACTCCTCACTGTGGCTTGGATGGTTGAAGGGGAAGCACCTCTCAGTCTGACAGCAGCACAGCCATTGGTTTTGTATTTTTTTTGTATTTGTGGAGGTTTGGTGTGTGCCAGCGCCTGAGGAAGACCTGTGGCAGGTCGAAACGTTGCGCCAACGGCACACTTTTTGTTTGTTTTGGTTTATTTATAAATAATTTTTCTGTTTTTATTTTTATTGTAATTCAAAAATTGATGTTTGTGAAGATTTTTTTTTTTTTAATTATTTGATATACTGTGGTTTAAAAAAAAAAAAAAAAAAAAAAAAAAAATTAACTAGACCGGAGCAGCTTGTATTATTTTTAGTTCATTGTAGTGATTTCATTATTTAAAAAGTCCATTGTTTGATTTGTTTCATAAATAAAAAAAAATAAAAATAAAAAAAATTCATTGAATACAGTTCATTTTATTTTGATAAAAATACAAAAAATTAAAAATACCAATAAAAATTTTAAAAAGTACAATTCATTGACTTTATTTTAAAAAGTTTAATTTAAAATATTGGATTGGCCTAATGGCCACTAACGGATGGACTTTGGTCCGGTACGGGTGCAGCCCGTCTGCACCCGTACCGGACCAAAGTCCGACAGGTACCGTTAGTCGGTACCCGTCGAGGAGCAGCAGCGGGAGGGGGATGGCCCATGCTTTCCCCGCCTCCAACTTTGGGAGGCGGGGTTATAATTCAACCCCCAGCCCATTTCACCTGCCTCAAAAATTGGGCCAGATTCAGATTGGAGGGTAGTGTCTGAAGACTTTCATGAAATCTATAGTGGTTGAGTCTAAGGCAACTGTATGATCACAGCTTTGTGAATGTTTCATAATTACATGCGCTTCCTTTTAAAGAGTAGTAATTACTGCACCTTCTCCTTATGGTCACACTACATTCAGGATTCAATTGTGTATCATAGCCACCATTCATAGGATAATATCTTGGAATCTTCAAATCTTTTTGAAGAAATGTTTTGATGGTGAAACATCTTCACAAAGCTGTCACTGTACAGTTGCCTTAGAGTCAACTACCATAAATTGTATTTAAATCTTCAGATACTGTCCCCAAATCTGAACCTGCCGCACTTTTGGGTGGAGGTTGGATGAACCAGGACCTATACCATCTCCTGGACCAGTGGTGCACCTAAACTGAGCCAGAGGATGGACACTGCCTGAACAATCAGTCATTTCTAGGTCAGATTTAGTGTGTGCAGTATGTGCTGTTGCATGAGTGAGGCTAATTCTCATAGAAGACTGGGCTACGTTTAAGGTCCTGATGCCCTGGACCACCACTCCCACAGTGCTGCCCTAGAGTCGGGACATGGGGGGCCGCATACTTACCCCCTGACAAACACAGACCAGTTGTTAACACCGCTAGGTAGCTCTGGTCTGGTTTGACAGGGCTGTAGCTTAAAGGTCTCTTCTTTCCATCATGTGCATTGCTGTCTTCGGTACCTCTCACTGACACTGTCAAGATAAGCTAATGCTAACAACAGGTGAGTTGAGTAACTAGGACCAGCCACGTCAGAGCGGTGCCTTCCCAGCTACCACCAGGGTAGGAAGTACCAGCTGTGGTCAAGCACTGCCTCCTTGGTCGTCCTCAGACTCCTATGCTAAGCTACGCTAGCCTGAAGACCTGTGCCCCATACACCGCACGACCCCAGGTCAGTATCTGCTACACCTTGACAAGTCGTCAGTCAGAGCATTTTTTCCCCTTTGCAGCACTGGTCTGGAGCAGTAGTTTTTCCCTCTCAAGTTGACTCATTAGCTGAATAGATTGTTCTTCTACTATTAAAAGTGAATGAGTTCATGAAGCTGTAAGACAAAAAAAAAAAAAAAAAAAAAAAAAGATAATGATAATTCTTTTATGTATATATATATATATATATATATATACACACACATTATTCAAAGTTAAAACATCACTTTCATCATTCAGACTTCCCCAAAGCCTCAAGATCACATGGGCCTGAGGCCAAGTCTGCAAGACAAGGGTTCAAAAGAATTACAGCAGTCAGTGTCATTTTATGATCGGCTATGTCAGTGGTTACCATGTTCAAAAAGCTGCACCACTGCTGATTTTACATCTTTACTCGATTCAGTTGTTAAGCTAACCACTGCAGTTCTCCTTGAGCTGAGACACTGCTATTAACCTGCTGACCTCCACATGAAGCTGTGGAGGAAAAACAAAAAACATTCACTGTAAACAGCAAAAACAGCCCAAAATGCTGGGTAATGAATCAAAATTCACCTGAGAATTTGTTGCCTATGAAAAATAAAAGGAGTTCAAAAACTCAAAATCTAAAGATACTGAGGGCAAAGAGCAACACAACACATTAAAACACATTTGAAAGGCAAAACATAGAGAACTTACAGAAGCAGGAAACAGAGGACTGAAGACTGCAGACTGGAGGTTTATATTCACCTGAGGAGGAGACACAATGACACACAGGTGAAACACATTAGGGCGGAGTCAGGTGATCAGACAGAAAGTAACTTGCATGACAATACTCAAGGAAAAAATCAACTTCAAAGTAAAACAGGAAAGAATTCAAAATGTTAAAATAATGACAAAACTAGGAGGATACATCGGCCAAAATGTGACAAAAATGTAATAGCGTAGACCAGAGGTCCTCAAACTATCCCACAAAGACCTGTGTGGCTGCAGGTTTTTGTTCCAACCAGTCAAGAGCACACAGTTTGACCAATCAACAGTCTGAAGACTGAGAACAATTAATTAAATGAGTCAAGTCTGGTCTGCTGCTGCTAGGTTGGAACAAAAACCTGCAGCCACTCGGCTCTTTGTGGAATAGTTTTGGGACCCCTGATGTAGATGGTCATCAAAAAATATAAAAACATTTTAACCCTTAGGAAGTAAAGCAAGTTGTCTCCAGAGTGACAACAGATTTCGCCAGCAGCCGTAACAGTGTCCATCAGGGACAGCTCGCTCACCCCCATCGCTCTGCCAGCAGAGGATGACAGGAGCCCAGAGGGCGAGGGACAGCAACCACCTTGGCTGCCGGTCTACCTCACTCAGTGGGTCTGTGGTTTGATTCCCAGCTGCTCTAGTCCACACGTCGACATGTTCCATCACTGTGTCGATTTTATTAGATCGAGGTACAAAATATGTCATAATATTGTCATCAAAGTCATTAAAAATGTGATGAATATGTCATCATATTTAGAGTCACTGATTTGGAGACATGTTGGTTTGTAAACAAAACCATTTATTTACAAACAAAAACTCATGAATGTAACAAATATTAACAACCACAGCTGACACATGGCCTGATGGGGAAACACATGAATGTATGTCATCTTACAATCTAAAGACAAATATCAGATATCATAGTAAAACAAAAAAAAATAGTATTGTAAATAAAAAGCGTTGTAGGATAAGAAATAATTTAGAACGAAAGAATCAAACTAGTTGACTAATTCAACAAACAATCAACTTCCCAAATAGTAATCAGATGTCGTCTGCTCCAGTGGGGAAATAGGATCTCATCCAGACAGATGGTGATGTTAGAGATTATACATTTGTTACCTGCAACATACAATGAAACCAAGGTAGAGGAGTCATCACTGACATCAAGAAAAAATGTCATGGTCTAGATGATATGTGAAAATGAACAGGGCACACAACATTTTCAGATAGCTAATAGTCAAAACATTTTGATGCTGCCATTTTACTTAAAAATATTCAAAAATATAAGAGAAAAGGTGATGTCCATCTTTGATCATCATGGACTACAATCATACCAACATGGGAACTGAGAGACAAACATTTGAGTTGGTTTCAATTGACTGAGGTTGGATCAAAGGTGAAGACCAAACAGTCAAACACCAACGCACCATTCATCAGCGTCATCGCAGCTTCCCACCACGGCAGCACAGGAGACTGCAGAACGTTTTCCTGAAGGTGACATTGCACAGGGCGTAGCAGCCGGGGTTGATGGCGCTGTTGACGTAGCAGAGCCAGTATCCTACATTCCACACACCATCCGGGATACAGATGTGACAGAAAGCGACGGCAACAGCCATGATGTTGTAGGGCGTCCAGGTGAGGATGAAAGCCAGCAGGATGGCCAGGATGGTTTTAGTGACTCTTCTCTCCCTCGCCATCACTCGCCGCCTTCTCCTCTCCTGAGACTTGAAGCTGGGACAGGTGGAGAACGCCACCAAGGCCGTCCTGTGGAGGTCTGTGTTGGATGACGAGTCGTTCTCAATCTTGTTGTAGTCTTCCTGTCTGACGTGCTGAGGAGACATGCAGACCTCTGCCAGCACTGATGTGTCTTGTGGACATCTGGATTCCAAACGGTTTCCTTTGGTTCTTGGAGTACTGGACTCGGATTGGTTCAGAGACAGGTCGGAAGTAGGGTCGCTGGTCACCCAGCTACGTCGTTTCAAGAGGAAGTCTTTAATGGACGGACTGGATGCCCTGAGCGTGCCTCGCTCTGTTTGGAGAGCGTTCAGACGGCCACGGCTGGCGGCAGACAGGCGGCTGTACAGAACGACCATGACGAGCACCGGCAGGTAAAAGGAGGGAAGTGTTGTCCCCAAAGTGATGGCAGGTTTTGCCAGCAGCCGCGTGTAACACTGTCCTTCAGGGACAACTCGCTTCACCCCGTCGCTCTGCCAGCAGAGGATGGCAGGAGCCCAGAGGGCGAAGGACAGCAGCCACGCCGCTCCAATCATCAGACCCGCCACCCCGCCTGTTCGCCATACCGGATAGCTGAGCGGTCGCGTCATGCAGAAGTAGCGATCCAGGCTGATGATCAACAGGTTCATGACGGAGGCGCTGCTCACCGCGTAGTCCACGACGAGCCACATGTCACAGAGCACAGCCCCCAGAGGCCAGTGGCCCCGCAGCACATATAACGAGTATAGGTTCATGGGGAGCAGGCCGATGATCAGGTCGGCCACAGCCAAGCTCAACAGGAAGTAGTTGTTTACGGTTCTGAGGTGGCGGTTCACTTTGAGAGACAGGATCACCAATGTGTTGCCAAGCACGGTGACGATGCTGAGGGAGATGGTTACTGTGGCGATGAGTATCAGCTGAGCGGTGCTGTGTGAAAACGGCGCTCTGATCGGAGGCCACATGGAGGCATTGACATCTGGTTCAGGTGATGGAACCATGTTTCCTACAAAATAAAATGTGTCTTAAGCTCTGATGATAATCAACTAAGAAAGTAATAGATAATTAAATTAGTTGTTAGTTACTATTGTACATTTCAGTCGCTAATGTTTTCCTGGTGATATACATGATCATGGAGGATTATGGGTGCAAATCACCAGTTTGATCATGATATAATATTCGATCAATATAAATACAATATTTGGATGGATCAATCCCTTTGGGAGGTTCCTACAGGGAAACTGAAGCTCCATCACATACAGCACTGCTACAGACACACAAAAACAGAAGAGAAGAAGATAAAATAAAAACACCCAAAGTACCCAACACATTGTCGTTATCACAACTTGGATCCAAATAGTTTTAAAAAAAGACCTGGACCTGGACTCTGTTGGTCTTCGAGTCAGGTCAAGAACATGTTTTAGAAGTTTTTAAAACATGTACACACATACAGGAGCATCAGCTCAGAATCAGGTCCAGATCCAGATCCAGATCTGAGTCCGGGTCAAGGGACAGATCCACCTCTGGGACCAGATTTTTTCCCCATCTGGTTCCAAATGGTGACAATGATGTGATCCAGAAGTCGTTAATTGAACTTAACAGCAATGAATGATTCATTTCATTGTCTATGAACTTCAGTAAGTTGTTTGGTTTATAAAACATCAGTATTAAAATCTACAATAGCATAAGAAATATTCCATCCGAGCAGCTACACCAGAAACCTGTCTTTCATTTTCCTACCATGACTTCATATTCAGTTTATAACAATTAACAGTGTATTTTCACCAGAAACAGGTGGATTTGGTTGATGTATTCACTGAATTTCATTGCTGAATCAACCATCAGCTCTAGGAGGGAATATAAAGCAATAAATCAGATATTTCAAAATCAAAAGAGTTGGTATGAACTCACCTCCGTCAGCTTCAGCTCCGTCGTCAGGAGGCAGCAGCTCTGGTTTTTATCCTCCACCCGGCCCACCCCACCCCCAGTCCCTCCTGCTGCGTCACTGCTGTCAGATCAGCCTCCGCCTCCTGTTGGACTGAACATGTCATTAATCCTGGAAACAGACCAAGTCCCAACTCTGTTAATGTTCAAGGAGATCCGGATCAGATCCTGGACTTCAAACTTGTTATAATCTGGTTTTGTTGACCTATACTGGTAACGCTGTGACATCACAAGGGGGGCGTGTCTCTGTGGAAAAGGGGGCCAATCAAAGAGAGGGTCAGGGCTAAACTCACATTATAATGTGCAGTCAGATTTATATTGTTTATTATAATCTGAGCACAACGTCCCACAATGCACGGCGAGGGGCGTCGTGCTCGATCCAACCTCAGTGAAATGATTTTTATTCAAAGTGGTTGTTGCTCTGAAATACTCCTGCGTTACTTTCCACATTGTGTGACTCTTCAGGTGCATTGTGAGAAATGTGGTTTCCAGTGTGTTTAGACTAGAGGCAGCAGAAAGTGGAGAATCTGACCGTTTGATATTTAAGTTTATTTTCTGTTTGGATCCTGCCGCTTCTCAAAGACGAAGACAAAGACTCTGAACCTGAAACCAGTCCAGGTTCAAACTTACGTGATGAGGCCAAGTTGCATCTTTAACAGTTTAAAAACCAACCAAATAACTAAGTCAGGATTTGCCCGATAAATTATTTATTAGCTTTGAACCTAAACAACTACCTGAGTGTGTGTTTACATCACTGTCGCTAATAAAAGCTCAGATTAACAGATTAAAGATCCAACTCCACAGCTTTAAAAACCAAAATGGAACCTGCTGATTTTTTCATCATCATCATCATCATCTGTGGAGGAAGTCTCACTAAATAATCTCCATCATCATCAACATCGATAACAACAACAACAACAACAACAACAACAACAACAACTGCACCTGATGACAGAAAAACTCTCAAAGCTCTTTAATTACGTCAACGTCTAAAAGTCAAAGCAGAGAATCAGAGCTGAACAAAGAGCAGGTGACTGTACCAACAGTGACACACACACACACACACACACACACACACACACACACACACAGAGAGAGAGAGCTCGTTTCTACAATGTCCATTGATCAAGTAAAGCCAGGACGAGCATCAGACCAGTTGGTTCGTCACCTGCTGCGATTGTGTTTCTCTCACACATGCAGCACCCCCCCTCACAGGCCCCGAAGGGGGCGGGGCCTGCACAAAGTTAAGGTTAAATAGGATATAAAAAGTAAACAGCTCCATCTGAGTCACAGTGTCTCTGCACAGCTCCGATCACGGCGCTGCCTCGTCCACTTCATGTTCATCAAGTCCAACACCAACAAAACCTTGAAAACACACACAACTGAAACACAGTGTGTGTGTGTGTGTGTGTGTGTGTGTGTGTGTGTGTGTGTGTGTGTGTGTGTGTGTGTGTGTGTGTGATAAGAATAAAAATGAACTCAAATCAGGTGAGAGCGCCAGTGGCTGCACAGTCTCAGGCTGGAGGAGGAAACGTAGCACTTGATCCAAAAAGTCAAGTTTTCTTCTGCAGGAGTTCGAAGGGAACGAGGGGTCAATGTGGGCAGGGTCAGAGGTGGGCGGGGCACAGACCTTTTCCACAACAGGAACTGGACATGTGACAAATCAATCAATATAAATATCCATTATGTTGTTAGTGGTGTTTAACTAACTCCGTTTCCCATCAGCCCCTGATGTTTGTGATCATCGCAGATGTTTGGCATCGCAGGTTCCAGGTGATCTGAGTTCCCGTGGTGGAAAAGAGCCGATCAGGATCAGGTCTACCACACAGGCAGGCACAGACACTCACACTCACGCACACACACACACAGTTCAGACCTGCAGTTCAGCTTCATCAGGCTTCAACTGTTTATTCAGACGCCAGTTAAACAGTTTGTTTTCCAAAGTAAAAGTCTGGAGCCCATGTTCAGACCAACAGTCGTCTGAAACACATCAAGTCAGAAAATCACGATCTGAGTCTCGACTCACTCTGCTTTTAATCTGACAGTTCTGATTAGGAAGTTGTTCATCTGGAGTCATATTTATAACTGAGCTGCCACACGGCATGTTAATGTGAAAGTGCAGCTCTCCATCTGCAGGTGGCGCCCCCTTCAGCACGCCACCACGAATCCTCACTGCAGCACCAAACGTGATTGATCTGCCGCTGAAAATCGTCCCTGTTGATGTGAACATGGGTCAGAACTCGTAATTATTGTTCATGATATTTAAGTTCATGATGTTTCTGCAACTGAAGCTCGTCAGGTCTGAACTTTCACTCACATCGGGCCTCTGTTGGCACCAAACACACCATAGTGCAACTGGGTGAGTGGGTACTGCAGAGAGAAGAACGACTGCCTGTTTGGAGGAGGAGGGGCCGCTCCAAACCCCTCCCCCTCCAAACAGACTCTTCAGCCTTAAAAAAACAAATCAAGGATTTGTTTGATGACCTGCAGCATCGTTGAAGTCTCAGTCATCCATGATTAGTTCTCTACATGATGCTGTCTGAGAGTCCGCCTCGGGCGCCGCCGGGCTTCATCACCATGTTTTCATTTTCCAAACATCAGTTCACGCGGTACAAAAAACAAGCTTCAAAATAAAAGTAGTGCTGAATTCACTTTTGAACACTTCAATCACGCACTATTTCACATCAAATTCAACATCACATGGCACCGAATGCAGCACGTTGGAGTAAATGTGAGACAGATGCCCCGCCCCCTCAGTCATGGCACTTTGACACCGGAGCTTCGTGCGCCGTCGCTTTAAGTCCGGTCGCCTCCGTTCAAGTAGACACCTTTTGTGACGAGGAATGATCACGCTTCAGCTTCAGTCCAGTTTGTATGTAAGTGCAGAGGAAGTGCACGCCAGTGCCGCTCAAGGTCATGGGGGTGGGGCTAGAGTCCCTTCTTCTGTGGGCAGGAAACTCTGTGAGTGGAAGCAGCACCCATTTCTGTGAGAGATAAGGCTTTGAGGAGCCGGCGCCGACATTCTGCTTCTCTTGGCCGACTACCTGCTGTACGGGTCACCAGGGTAACTGTGGGAGCCGCCACCCCCCCCGCGGTCGCCAGGGAGGGGGCTGTGAGAAGAGGAGGAGGAGGAGGTGGAGGGGGAAGACAGCTGCAGGGAGGAGGAGGGACCGGGCAGGGAGTCGTCATCCGTTCGTCCTCTGTCAAACACGTCGTCCATGTCTGCGGTCAGAGACAAGCCAGAGGGCGCCGGCCGCGGCGCCTGGGAGCCCCACCGGGGATCAGACACCTGGGGAGGGGAAGGGTGAGACTGTGTGACGAGAAGAGGACCGGAGGAGGAGTCGGCCGGCGGCCTGGAGGCTGCGCCGCCCGTCTGGGAGCCGCGGTGGATGCGGTGGCTGACGATGATGTTGTTCCCAAAGCCGCCCATTGACGCCATGGTGGTGCTCTGCTCCCGCTGCACAACCGCCGTCATGCCGCCCTCAGCAATCAGACGTCGGATCCGCGCCAGAGCGTCTTCACCTGAACCGAACTCCGGAGACTCTCCTGGGCCAATGACAGCAAGGGCACGTTTAGCACTTCGCCACTCATGACTCGAGTCGTGTGACGCCGACTCGTACTCATACCTGCAGCTGATGACGTGTTGGCCTCCGCCGCAGCGTCGGCCTGAACGCCATCCGGACCTCTGGCACTCTGCGACGCCTCCGGCAGCGGTTCGGCAGCGCGACTGGTCGATGGAGTCTCAGGAGAAACATCTGAGGAGGAGGGAGAATAAAAGAATAAAAGGTCAGCGCTGCGTCTGACGGCAGTTCAGTCGCAGTCGTCCGGGGGCAGTTCGGTACCTCGAGGCGGCTGCGAGACGCCAGGCTCCGACAGCTCCCTCTCCGTCTGTGTCTCGGCGTTCTGCAGCTGGACAATCGGCGTCTGGGTTCCCTGTGATGTCACTGAAGGGGCGGGGTGTCGGGGTTGGAGGCCGATGGCGTTCATCAACCCCATGTCTCTGTCCAACCTCCAGCCGGACCGATTCGGCCTGAAGACACAGCAACAAGACAAGACTCAACAAGACTGATTTGATTTTCTCATCAGTTGAAAATGTGTTGTCACTGACTCAGTTTGATGGTTTCACTAATTTTATTTAAGGTCCCATATTATACCAACAAGTTAACCTAGCTCTACGGGTTCCACTGAACATGTCTCCGAAGTAGTTTGTTGAAAATACCTCTCAGATTAAACATATTTACCTGCCTCTGTACCCTCTGTTCAGGTACTGTCAGGTACTGGTGGTGTACTGGGTCGCGCCCCCAGTCTCTCTGCCAGCACTGGAGTTTACTAGAAACATGGCTGCCGCCACTGTTCAACCTTATATGTTCGAACTGGACCCAGAGGAAGAGGAGACACCTTTAGAAACACGGCCACTCCGTACGGGGCAGAATGTTTCTGAATCGTTCATCTAAAATTAAACTATTAAAAACAACGTTTAACATCACCACTACATACACGCAGCCTGCATATGCGACACTGTGCATTACAGAAAACTTATGCTGCCGGGAAATACTGGAGGTAATATTTTCAGTGTTTTCAGCTGCACTTACTTGTATGACTCCAGATAAAATCACCATAACAGGTTACTAGAGGCTGCCACGTGTTGAGGAAGTATGACGTGTATGACGGACCACCCTGCCCGTCTGTCTCAGTGTCTACTCACTGCAGAACAACTGCAACATTTACAACATTTACTAAGCTGGCTACGACCTTTGAGATTAATCTGAGTCCCAGCGCCCCCTTGTCCCTGGGGCAGAGCGTGTCACATCTGATTTCACGGCTTGTATCACCGTCTCCGCTTCAAAAACATCAGAATATGTTATATCCTCAGTAAACACAAACCGTCTCCACACGGCGCTTTGTAAACAAACAAACAACGTCTCTGCTGAGAGCGGAGGTCTAATAGATTCTAAAACTACAAGTTTCATCAAGACTGAACCAGCAACGATAGAAAGATCAATAATGTTCAACCGATCGAGCAACACGATCATAAAACCCGTCTTACAATCTAGTCAAACAATTTTGTTTTATTATCAAACTCCAGTGTGTGTAGAGGCTTTAATTATGGGACCTTGAACCAAAACAAATCCAGTTCCTCTAACTATCTATCTATCAACATCAAAGCTCTGATTCAGACCTGAAACACTGAATAAAGCGAGAAACTGTTTTTTTATTTTTCAGTTTGTTGTTTATACTGATTCTCACCCTGGTCGGTCGGGACCTCGAGCTCGGCTGCTTCCACTGTTGTTTACAGAGAATAAAGGCTCGCTGCTCGACTCCGCAGGGCTGTCACCATCACTGCGATAAAACCTGGAAACACACACAGAGTTAATTCACTTCCATTCAGGAAGCCTGAGAAGCAGAGGAGGGACTCCTTCGTGGAATCGCTCAGACCACGACCTCATTACAACGAGCTAATTGAGCTTCTTCAATTACTGCTCTTCCTGTTCAGATTGACCATTAAGATAATTACATCAGGTGAATCCTCGTCGGGGAGGAGGAGGGAACTCAGAGTGAAAAAGTCTGTGTTCATCAAACATTCAGAGAAACGTATGTTTTTGTCTCATGAAGCTGATCGCAGCTCTGCTTCCTGTTTTGTTATGTACATCTTGAGCTGAAGTTGTGATTTGTATCTTTCTGTTCTGTTTGAAAGTTCAGTGGCTGCTTACGAGCCAGCCCTCTCATCTCCGTCCTGCAGGTGGCGCTGGTGCTGTTCTAGGTCCGAGACGCCAGCTTCAGTTAGCGGGCTAACGGCTAACTCTGTGAGTTAGCCTTCTGTAGAGAAGTCAGAGGTTCACACCGCAGTGATTTACCCAGAAACATAAAGTTCAACTTGAACCTCTGACACAAGTCGTTTGGTCTCTGAGGTGTTGGGAGTTTAAGAAACACTTTGTTAACAACCAACGTTTACACGAGTCACCAGAGGAATAAAGCAGCTGAGACTGAATATCAACGTATATAACGAGCTCTGGTTTGAGTTGTGGCGGCACTGACGGACTCACACAGGACGACAGATGACCAAGTCTCCCTTGTTGGTGCCATAAGCCAAACCCATCCCAGGATCCGGCAGCCAGCGAGCAGAGTTGATGCTGACGTGGCGCCGCTGGTCCGGAGCCATCGGGTAGACGACGTTAAACACCATCTGAAACACAGCGCCGGGATAACAGGCTAATTTTCCTTGTTACAGTCGCCCCCTATAGGAGATGGATGTAACTGCTGGCCTGAATGAAACATCAGCCGAGAGATTTCAACATTTTAAGATAAATAAGAAACTGTTGTTCTGATGATTTTTCAGGTCATATTTACTCAGTGAAACATTGTTTTTAGTTTTATTAACAGCTATAAGCAGTGTCTCACCCTGATGGACGTCTCTCCTCCATGCGGCTGCTGCAGACGGAAGACTTGCGCCACCATGTGGTCGGTGGTGGGATGCAGCAGGATCCTGCGAGAGGCCAGGCCGACCATGACGTAGCAGCCCATCGGAGACAAGCTGACGGAGATGGCGTTTGGACCTGACGGAGGAACAACATCAGATGTCAAATTGTTGGCAAACATTGCAACACGAGTTTCCAGTGACGGCGGCTGCAACAAACCGAATCTCTTGGTGTACAACATCTCTCCCAGGTTGTGAGGAGCCAGAGAGTAGATGGCGAGGATGCCCTCGTCAGGGAAACCGCGCTGACTGCTGGGAATGAAAACCGCCAGCAACTGACCATCGGCAGAGATGTCGCAGCTCGCGTCGTTGTAGATTTTACAGTTTGGCACCAGGACGTTGACGGAGGCTGAAAAGAGGCAGAAAACAAAACCACGTCAGTCATCACATCCGTCAGCCGCCACAGCGCAGAGACAAAAACGTCCGAGTCGTTCACCGTTGCTGATCTCAGGCAGGTCGAACTTGGTGAAGTCCCACCACTGCAGCCGGTACGTGGTGTTGGCGATGTTACTGGCCACTGCAGACTGACCGTCGCCGATCGACGCCCCTGAGGAAAAATGTCATTAGTTAGAAACAAAAGCACAGACAAAGTGACGCACCATCACGAGTTGGCGGCCGATGGCGGAGAGTTCACCTGCGAGGACTCTGTTGACAGAGGAGTGTGTGGCGAGGCCGGGCTGCCCTCGCTCGTGGAAGATCCCAGCGTACGGCAGATACTCCGGGAGGAGGAAACGCCTACAGGACACACAGACGAAGGAACGATCGAAAGATTAAAATCTGCAAACGTTTCCTTCTTCTCTGAGCATCACAGTTGTGACAGAGCTTCGACTCACCGAGGAACAAAGCGACCCAGCGACGGCGCAGACATCCTGGCGTTACGTGGCGTCCTGTGTCTCGCTCTGTCGCCGTTGTCGCTGCAAGAAAACAACACAGAGAGAAGAATCTTTGTGTTGCTTTAAGTTTTTAAGTTTGAGTTTTTTAGTCTGAACTCACTGAGGAAAGTTTATAGATATTACAGAAACATGTGAGAATCAACTCAGTAACTTAGGTAATAACATCAATGACCTTAAATAAGAGTTACAATGAATCTAAACATGCCTGATTTTAACACTGTTGCCACCCTAACAGACACAGACCTGGTTAAAGCTGATAAACGACAGATTCAAATAAAATACAATGTCATTTTGTTTTTTTACAATGTTCATGAGACTCACTCCAGCTCCTCAAAGTCCACATCACTGTTGTCCATAGAGCTGGACGGGTTGGCGGCGGGGCTGTCCGCCGCCGACGATGACGACGACATGGCGCGCAGGCGGTTCTGCTGATACCGCAGCGAGCGCTGGCGGATGCTGTCACGTCTGGACAGATACTGGATCATCCTCTGAGCGTAGTAAGCAGCCGGAGACAGTCTGGACAGAACAGAGGACAAGTCAACTTCGTGTTTTAGAGACGTCACAGATCGTATGATGTAGGGCCGCAGCTATCGATTATTTTTGTAATCGAGTATTCTATCGATTATTTCATCAATTAATCAGGTAATCTAACAAAAAACTCTCTTTGCGAAACGACAAAAAAGACAAGTCTGAAAGTAAACAACTAATTTCACTTGTTTTATTCTATTTTAGCTTTTATTCCTGATGCTTCTAACAAAAAACAATCACACGTAAAAAAGTGTATTTCAGCGCCATCTCAAACAAATGAATTAAAAATTTGTCCTTAGACAAATAAAAATAAACTCAACTTTTGCAGTTTTTTTTAACTTGGTATGTTGTTGTCATGTTGCCATGGTTGTTAACAACACATCCACTAGAGGGCAGAGTTCCCAGCTTCTACGTAAATTTCACATAATAACAAACATGGCGACAGTAAAGGAGATCACAGCGCACGTTCTAAGAAAGCGATTAAAAAAGTAGCACAGTCGACGGCGGTGGTTTGAGCCGTTAAATACATCGCAACATGTGGTCAAAGATTTCTGTCGTCTTCTTCTTTGTTCCTCTCGCTGGTCACATTTGAGCTGTGCTCCTCAACACTGCCCCGATGGTTTTCAGTGGTGTTACTCGGTTTAACACGTCACCAATAATGGTCCGTGTCAAACACAAGCGAATTGTACAAAGAAATAAACAGAGCGAATTAAAAAACACGTTGATTTGAGGAAAAATTGCCTCAATCATTTTTTCAAATTGAATTATTCGAGTTAATCGATTAATTGTTTCAGCTCTAGTATGATGTTTCGTACCTGGCCGGGTCAGGGTAGATGGGGTGATCTCTGGATCCTGACATGTCGTAACGAGACAACGACAGCAGAGACGACTCCAACAGACGCCTGCGGAGACAAACAGACAATAACGTTGATATTCCACTCACTCTGGATACGATCAACAGCTCGTCAGCAGTTAACGGTTGTACCTCCTCAGCGAGTCCTCATCTGGAGGGTCCACAGGCATTTCTTGGTTTAAGGCCTCCGGTGGTTCTGCCGGTCGCCCGGCGGCCGCCTGCCGGTACACCCTCTCCCACTGCGCCGTGTCCTGGTTGTACACCAAGCCGACCGTCTGCTCTCCGGGCTGGCTGGAGGACGAGGCGATCGGGAAGGCTACGCTGCCGGCGCTTCCACCTCCACCAGGCGGTGGTGGCTGCTCACCGGGCTCCGGCGGCACCCTCCTCTCTTGAGTTTGAGTTTCTAGCGTCCTCCTGCTATCATCAGGCTGCCAAGGAGAGGAAGAGGAGGATGTGGAGGAAGAGCTGGGCTCCAGAGTGGAGGCGGAGGTGGAGGAGGCCTGGTTGGTGCGCTCCCAGCGCTGAGAGTCGTGGTTGAAGGTCAGCAGATTGTGGCACGCCCGGCAGCGGTTCAGGTGTCCACGGGACGCTGGTGGAGGGACGTTGTTCTCCAGGCTGTGGGAGGAAGGAGGGGGAGGGAGGGGGGGCTGGTAGTGGATGATGGTGGGGGTGGAGGAGGAGGAGGAAGGACCGGGTCTGTCCGGGTCCATGTTGTTGTTCAGCAGCTCTTGGTTCTGTTCCTGGGAGCCGTCCGTGATCCCGCCCCCGAGCGGCGGCTCCAGCTCCTGCATGCGGTCGAACTCCATAAAGTAGCGGCTCAGGTTGCACTGCAGCACGTTACGGAACGACGCCGTGTTGCTGCGAGAGCCGTCCCAAAACGGGTGGTGTCCGCTGCTCGTACCGGCGGCATCTCGGGCCCCCGGCTCTCCCTGTTGTGGGAAGCCCCGCCCCTCGGTGGCAGAGGTGTAGACGGGGGAGTGGGAGGAGCCGTCCTGCTGACGCAGCACTGACAGGAGGCTGATGGAGGAAGAGGCGGAGGTTCTGGGCGGCAGCATCCCCGGCCCGACCCCGCCCTCCCTCATGCTCAACAGGTTGAACGTCCAGTCGGGCGTCGGCCTGGGAGCGGTGTGCGGGTCAATGGTGCTCGGCGCCGTGGCGCTCAAAGACGCGCCGGCGCTGTAGTACACCGAGGTGAAGGCCGAGGGTCGTTCCGACGGCTGCCGGGGCTCCGTACGTGCCGAGGTGAACGTGGACGCCGGGGGAGGCTGAACCGAATCGGACGATGTCCTGGGATCGGATGACGGCACCGATGGGCCGCCAGACGCCAGCGAGACGTTACGACCAATCGAGCAGCGGCTGCACAAACAAACCATCCCTAGGTGCTGCGTGCAGCCGGGGAACGGCGGCCCGCGCTCAGAGCTCGGGTACTGAGCCAGAGGCATGCTGGGAGATTCTCCAATATTGCTTCCGTTTTCACCAATGGGCCGCGGCTGCTCGCCTGCCGCCTGAGCCCCTGGCGAGCGAGACGACAAGATGTGCAGGAAGTTGTGGAGGATGGGCGTCCGACGCACCGGCTGCGTGGTCAGAAACGAGCGCTGACGGAAGTGAGGCATCTCCACGCTGTCCATGGGAACCTCCGAGTCCTCCTCATTCTGGAAGAGACACAGAGCACATAGGAGGGGAAATTGGTTTGATTAGCACGTGATCTTCTGTCAATAATGATCCGATATTTGTCGATATCACAAAGTCATGATACAAATGTGATGTGATTCAGGTCCTCAGATCAATAAGAGAAGACGTCGTTGATCTATTTAACTCGATCGGTTGTGATGTGACGTTTTATTTCTAAATACGTCAAACCAGATGTTGTGTTGTTGATCAGCTGTGACTCAGAGTCTTTTAGTTTTAATGTAAAACAACTGGTCAGAGCTGGTGAGCAGGAATCTGACATGTTAACACGGGTCAACATCCTGACGTTTTGTCTGTCGACTCGTCTTTTCTCTCATTGGTTCCTGAGACGAGACTAAACGTCCTCATCGTCTTGTTCTTGGCTACTTGTTACTGTGACCTGCCTGGTGCTGGGCTGCTGGTGTTGGTTGAATGTTTATGAAGGAGCAGTAGGAGGTGGAAACAGTAACATACATGTTTTAATCTTACCTGCTGATTGGACGGATTCACGATGGCCGTCAGCAAGTTGTGACCCAGAGGATCGAACCGCACCAACCTGAAATCAAGACGACAACAAACTAACAAAGTGCCGACTCTTTAAAGCAACAACAGCTGAGACGCTGGTTCCATCGGACCCACCGGACTCGCTCCGTGTCGCTGCCCGTCTTCACCACGGCAAATGGCTCCGGTCGACTCCAGTCCCAGAAGTGCAGCTCGTTGTTGGTGGCGATGAGGAGGAGCTGAGCCGTCGGGTGGAAGGCGAGCGAAGCGATGGCGACGTTACTCTCCGTGAACCAACTCTCACTGCCTCCCTGCACAAACAGTCACAACAACACAGCTGAAGCATTTTAGACTTAAATCACTTCACCGTTTAAAGTGACAGCAACGGGCGACCAAATGTCGAGTGGAAATATGGAAGATAAATCAACTAAACACAGGAAATTAATGTTAGAAACGTCTGCGGCTCATTCAGATGTCGATGTTTCACTGATCTGTGTTGTGACAGTGACGACTCTTCACACCTGAGTTAAAAAAATACCTCTATCTTAATCTTTGTATAGAAAGAAGAGGAAAAGTGATTTCCAGGCCTGATTCAGCCCTGGAAACAGTTAAAACCTGGAGAACCTGGAAACCTGGAAAAGCAGTTTTCAGGTTTAAGGTCAGATCACTGGTGGTTTATCAACCGTTAATGTCCTGAAGTTATTTAATACCAAGTAGATTTAATAAAGGAAACCAAATCAATTATCAGGACAGTTTGATTTGAACTTTAGTGTCATAAAATCAAAACCTGTGGTGAATACAAACATATCTGTTTTATGACAATATTAACGAAATCGACAAAAACACCTGAGCAAAGAGCGTCTGATGATCTGAGAAACAATAAATGAATAATGAAACAATAAAATCAAGATTCAGACAAGACACATGATGGAAAAAGGATTGATCGAAGATTGATTTGACTGTAAACATATTTAATCATTTAATAATTTAATAGTGAAAACCTCCCCCAGCAGAGCAGCAGATGACTGTTCTGTTGTTCTGTTGTTTAATACATCCACATTTTAATGTTAAAAAAACAATAAAACGTCTTAAACCAACATGCCAGAAATAGGACTGATTGGTTGCCTGGTCGGTGATGTCATCGTCTCGTCCTCTAATCAGAGACGAACATGTCGAACACGTCGTTAATGTCGCTTCACCAGTTACCGACAGTTCATTGCAGCGTCGGCCCTGTTCGATGTTAAACCCTAACACTGAACGAAAGAATCACCTCGACCTTTAAACAAACCTGACCAGTGTTACTGAGACACGACACCGGCCGATTGTTGTTACCACGGAGCCGACCTGCGGCGGCAGCGGCCAGGACGAGACGAGACGAAACTCACGTGCAGGTCCCAGATTCGCACTTCGCCGTCAAGGCACCCGGAGGCCACGAGGCCGGGTATGGTGGGGTGGAAGGTCACGCACCACGGGGTTCTACGGTGGCCCACGAGGGAATGTAGGCACTTTCCTGTCTTCACCTCCGTTATGTAAATGTTGTGGTTGACGTGTGTGGAAGCCATGAGCGTCCTGAAGAAACAAACACTTCAGTGAACATCACGTCACAACAGCTGCAGGAAGCGAAACATTCAACCGTTTGATGGATGTAGTCACCTGTCGGGGCTGAACGCGAGCAGGAAGGTGGAGCGAGGGCTGTCCGGCAGCTCCACTTTCTGTCAGAGACACAAACACATCAACAGGAAAACATCAACTTGTCTGTTGGCTTGTGAACGATAAAAAGTGATATTTTATACGAAACAAAATCACAAACCGTTAACGAAGCGTTACAGCATTAATAAACAAAGCCTGAAGCAACAGTTTACAACAGTCAGATGTTCGCTTCCGTCAAGGAAAAAACATGCACTTAAAAATTCTGATTTTCACCAAATTCATTTCACTGCTCCTGTTCATTTCAGAATAAACTGCAACCGTAAAACAACCTCAGCAGTCACATGACTACAGCAGCTCCACCCTCCAGACACTGAACATAAAATTGTGTAAATATTTAAACTCATGGCTCTATTCTGATCGTTTGGTTTCCATGGAGACGCAGGATTTTTATTTGAACTGATCATTGACAAATGTCCATTTTATTAGTCCAAGCTGTGCAGTCGACACTGGACCTAGGTGCTCCTAGTAATCCGATGACACGTGTAGCGTGTGAAGCCGTGTTAATACCAACACGCTACCTGACTCTGCCACTTCATCCATCGGACTTTCTCCTCCACCAGCAGCTGCAACAGTCGCTGCGAGCCGAACGTCTGCGAACCTCGTTCCCGACTCGACAGGATCCGGACCGAGTTCCTCTGACGAGACGCCATGTTGCTTCCTGCTGATTGGCTGCTCACTGCTCCTCCCGCCGCTGCCAGTCCGTCGCCATGCAGAGTTTAGGCTGCGGAGCAGAAGAGTTTTATACTTGAAACCAAACACGACAGCTGGAGAAACAACAATGAACGACGGCATCATGAGCCATTTACACCTCGATGCTGCAGGTGAACTGAACCTCAGTGTCTCAACCAATCACAGCGCAGCTTGATTAATTCGCCTGCTGCTACAGGAAGAAAAGGAAGAAAACAGGAGGAAAAATAATCACTCTGTAGCTGCTGCAACAACGTGTTTGTTTGTTGATGTTGTGTCTCCATGAAGCTCCTCCTACAGTCTCAGAGTAAAGTTCAAGATGAACGACACGTATCAAAGATTGAACTGATCAGAACCAGAGGAGCCGAACGTCCTGTCACATGACGCCAGCCTCACCACTACTGACCACGGCTTTTTAAATGGGCGGGGTTTATATACACGTCGGCTCTGATTGGGTAACTCCTTGAACACGCCGACTAAACGGGAAAAAACGACCTCCAGAGACCGTTGAAGACGGTTGAACAACGTTGTGTCTCTGAACTCACCAACATCTGTGATGTGACCAGAGACGGTGGAGGCAGCAGAGACCTTCATTCACCCTGTGAGGAGTCACTGAACATCACACTGACCCACTACATCACAGGAACTGACACATCTGGATCAATGAAGCTTTAAGGTTTAAACATCTGGATCAATGAAGTTTTAAATGTGAAGTCACTTCTGTCGTCACAACTGAACTTAACAACTTCTAATCAATTAATATGATTATTTCCTTCATTGGTTTTACAGTTAATCTTCCAAACTAATCTTGTTTTAAAAACAATGAGCTGGTTCGATTTATATCAGTCAGTTGATCACAACTTTCAATTTTTCATCGTCCTAATAAAAACTCGTCTGAATCACCAGACTGATAGAAACTCCACTCTGGAGCTTCCACCGGACGGACCCATCGATCAGTCGACCGATCGATGGATCGACCGATCAACTGACCGACCGATGGATCAATCGATCGATCGACTGATGAATTAAAGGACGAGCTGTTGCGGCTCTCGACCCTAAAATCTTAAACTCGACTAAACTAAAACATTGAACGTTTCAGTTCGTCTGTTTGTGTAAATCAACTGTTTACGCCGCCGACGCCAAATTCACCAACATCGACTACAACGATCAATCGATCGACAGGAAACAAAACTCCGAGGTTTCTCATAAACGATGGATGGTTTTAGTCGTTTTCTTCTCATCGACTGTTGAGATCAGGATGAAGGACGATGATCTTTTCTTCGCTGAGACAGAAACATGATCAGATGTTCATTTATCATAAGAATCAAACAAATAAACAGAAGATTATTTTATTTTCCAGTAAAACTCAAACAGCAGCGTCCAGACGATAAACACCAGTTAATGTTAATGACTTTAACAGCAACGAGCTGGTTTCAGACTTTAGTGTCATTGAAGTGAAACAGTGAATAAAGACGTTTAACCCAGATGAACCACACCAAAACAAACACTTCTCTCCGTTAACACACACGCGACAATTCAAACAGATTCACAGTCTCACAGATTTCATTCATCCTGGTTCATTCGGTGACTCTCAGATCAGAACTAAAACTCAGTTTAACGCAAACAAACGTTAACGAGCTGATAAAAGTTAAATCTGGAGGTGTTAGCCGAGCTAGCCGAGCAGCTACATTAGCCCGATCCGGACACAGCTAACGTCAACGGTCTGGGACGAGAAGCTCCGGGTTGTTCACGGTTTGAGTCAAACTGGTGTGAACCTGAACACATTAACACGTTACCGACTCTTATTACAACGGCAGCGGTATGAACGGGAGAAGGACCCGGGCCGTGTGGCCTACCTTCCTTTATCCCGTCGCTGTCCGGCGGTGCCATCAGCGGAGCTAACAGGCTAACTGGAGCTAGGCTAGCTGGTTAGCCGGCTCGGCCAGAAACGGAAAATGTGGCCGCTGCGGATAAAAGGTGTTTAACGCGAACATCGGTGTGTGGCGGTTAATCTGAGGATCGAGCTCGGCTGCCATCAACTGAAAACATCCATATCACCGGAGGGACGTGGAGGAAAAAGATGTTTTCTAAGGCATTGGTCCAGTGTTTCGTTAGCTGCCCGACGCCGAACTGCTACTGCGTAACTAGCTAGCAGCTAGCTAGCACACAGGCTCAGGCTGAGCAACGGAGCGCAGATACAACCGATCAACACAATCCATCGATTACAAAATCAGGTTTTTATTTCAATATCAGGACATTAAAGTATTATTGCTGTAATACAACAGAGACTCACGGGTTTTCTTAGTTATTATTAGAAACGCGAGCAGTTAAATCCATCACAAAAACAGTTTGAGGTTCATCTGTTATCGATTAGAAAACCTGGAAGTAATTGGTAATTTAGTCTGTTTTTAAGAAATGAAACTTTTTATTAAAATGACTCAGAATATATTTATAGTAACTGGACATAAACAATATTAATATTCACATGAATCAATGATGTAAAATGATCAAATATAAACTGTATCTGTGAAAGAAAAGAGTTTTTAGTAAAAGAAAATAAATCACAGCAAAGAAACAAGTTAAAGTTCATTCTAGATTAATATGATGCAGTGATGAAAGAGTCAGTTTATTGATGCTTGAATGTTGATATATTTCTAATTTTATACACAGAATTTTATTTTTTAATAATCATCATCATTTATTTGTTAAATTATTTATAAATATTTGTTACATTTGGTTTGTGATGATGTATTTTATCCAGATGTTTAGTTTCCAGGTGAACATCTGTTTGTTCCTCTGAAATATCAGATGAGGTTTATCAGGTCAAACATAAACACAGATGCATATAGAGTCCACACACACACACACACACACACACACACTCAGAAGTTTTCCTTGTAGAAGTTGAAGCCGAAGTGTTCACACTGAGCCTTGATGACCTTCGCCAGCGCCGGGGCGCCGCAGTAAAACACATGGACCTTCCCCTTCTTCTCCTCCGACACTTTCTGAAACACCTGACACACGACACACGTGTCACAGCGCCTCCTGCAGGAACCTGAGTTTATCAGCAGGATGAACTGTAGTGACCTCACCTTCCCCCACTCGGGTCGTCCTGGCTGAGTCCTGGTCCTCAGTCCAGTGATGGAGTCTCTCTTCTCCTTCTTGGCGAGCAGGTCAAGCGCCATCTGCAGGCCGATGGCCTTCATGTCGTTCTTACTAAGCGCAGACGTCATGTACATGTGCATCTCCAGGAAACGACCTGCGACAAAACAACAGGAACAACACACGAGACTCTGAGCTCTGCTTTATATAACGTCTGTCTGTCTGTCTGTCTGTCTGTCTGTCTGTCCTGTGAATGTCTCTCACCCTCAGGCTCCTCATCAGCCTGGTCCATCTCCAGTTTCGTCAACAGACTCACAAACCACTCGAACGACTTCTGGTCTCTGTTGATCCAGATGAAATCCACCTGCACAAACAAACACACTCTGATCCACATCTGTTCACATCAAATGCATTTGTTCCACTGTGGCTTCACTGTGCTGCCACAAGGTGGCGTCACTGAGACCTGAGGCCTCATTTAGAAAAACAAAACTTTTGACTGAAGCTGAAGAGTTTTGTGTGTATCTGTAAAGTGAGTTAGCTGATGTCACTGAACGTAGAGGAACTGTTCCTGAGTCAGCTGACACTGAGTCAGCTGACACGTTTATCACTGAGTCAGCTGACTGCAGCGCCACCTTGTCCAGTGTCTTTAGAAACGTCGTGTGAAGACCTGAGACACTTCGTGGTTCATTGAGGAAAACTCTGCCAACGTGCAGTTAAACACACCGACGTGTTTATAAGGAAACCAGGTTTTCTACGTCACAGAGTTCGACTTCAAAACGAAGCGCCGGCCTTTCTTACTTTGCGCAGCTTCATGTCGCTGTCTTTGATGTTTTCACACCAGGAGTAGTTACAGTTGGGACAGTTCTGCTTCCTGCGTCGATATCTGACCAAACAAACACAGACTCAAGTTAAGCTCATCGTAAACCTGATCAAGCTGGTCAAACTGTCTCAGGCCACCTGGAGGTTTCCACATGTCAGATGCATGCTGGGAGATGTTACCACGGTTCGTGATGATCTCACCGGTACATGATGCTCTGCAGAATGGAAGCAAATGGCGTGATGCCGATCCCGGCCCCGATGAGGACGGCGTGCTCAGAGGCAAAGATCTGTCTGGTGGGCGTCCCGTACGGTCCGTCTACATAACACTGACAGTAACACACAGCTTATGACCTGAGGACAAACACGCTGCATTCACCAACATCAGACGTGTTTGAAATGTGACGTTTTCTCACCTTGATGTTGCAGAACCTGTGGTTTTCTCCAAACTTGGCAGAAACCTGCAGTTTTAGGAGAGAAGCTGTAAAAAGAGTTGACGACTTGAAGATGATGTCAGTTCAGTGCGTTTACCTCCCTGAGAGGAGGAGCCTCTCCTCGCTCCGCCGGCCCCAGTTCATCCACAGTAGGCTCCGCCCCCACTGAGGCGGCGGCAGGAACTACCACCGGGGCGGCGCCGCACCGTGAACCGTTCTGTCGGTACATCGTCAGCTCGATGGCATCGTCCTCATTAGATGCAACAGCTCTGATACAATCTGAAGAACTGAACAAGTCCTCCTGCAGGCACACAGAGGGGGGGTGAATGTGTGTGTGTGTGTGTGTGTGTGTGTGTGTGTGTGTGTGTGTGTGTGTGTGTGTGTGTGTGTGTGCGTGCGTGTGTGTGTGCGTGTGTGTGACCTGCTCCTTCATCACTTGTCTTCTGTTCCTCAGACTCGTACTGAGTCTCTTCTGTCCGACTATCTGAGTTTCTGCTCGTCTGAAATATTCGTACAGTCGGTTCGTCCACTGACCCATCGATCGAACGTGCAGCCACAGAGAATCTGCAAGTCAAAGGTCACAGTATTACTGTCACTTTATTAATTTCATTCAATGTTAAAACTGCCGCAGCTGAAAGTTTTTGTGACTGTCCTTTTGAACCAACCCCTCGGGGCAGCTGTGTACGGTGACCAGTCGTTAACACACAGAGTTTGTCTCAGGAACACGTCGTTCTGGCCTCTAACTGTTCAGGAGCTGTCATCTGACTCATAAACGTTAGAACGTTTGTTGAAAGTGACAGATGAAGGTTTTATATTTTTACTACAAATTTAAAAGAAGATCGACCTCGACTGTAACACTGAACATGAAGAAATGAACATTGAACCCACACACTGAACACAGAATGTAGAAATATTTACTAGCAGGATATGTAGGACAGACATTATAACATATCTATAGACAGACAGACAGTTAGATAGACACAGTATATGTCACAGTATTGTTATTTTTATTGTTGTTGTTATCATCTATTATTTAGTCAACCTGTAACATTATCTGCTGTAACAGTGTTGAAACTTCTGATGATGTAACAGAAACTCCTTCACTGACTGAAATGTGTGTGAAATGTAATGTTTGTGTATGTGATGTGTCGACTGTCTGGCTGTGTTCCTCTGTGGTGAAAAACTACAAACACCAGTGTTCATCAGAGAAAGATCAACGCTGAGAATTACAACTGATGACCAACGGACATTTTACAGTTTCTTTACTATTTGTGGTGAAAACACACAGATATTTTATAAGGATGTTTTCAAGTTGTCAGACGATGATAATGACATTTATGATTCTGTCTGTGGAGAAAATAAACATTTTCCTGAAACATTTAAACACGTCGATTCTATAGATTCAAGTTTAGACTCAGGGTTACAACATGGCGTCCTGATGTTGACCTAGATTAACTATTTATTAACGGCTCTGGTCATGAGGAACTTCTCCTTCGTGAATCTACTTCTGAAACTTTTTCAACATTTTGACCAAAAATAAATAGTCTAAACCAAAACATTCAGCTGTGACCAAACACTTGTGGCAACCGTGGCGCCATAAAAAAGTAATGACCAAGTTCTGACGTCATTGATCCAGAAACGTTACATATGTTACATTATGTACACGTACCTGGCTGCTCCGGAGCGCTGCTGATGGTGAACGGGTGCCACTCATACTTGGCGATCTCGGGGATGTTGATGTAGACGTAGTCACCGGGTTTGAAATGGAAGAACTGCGGACGTTTGATCACCAGATGAGTCACCTGCCCACGAACACAACCTGATCAGGATTTCTTTAAAGCAAAGAACCATTTTTACAAACCACTAGAGTCTGTGGTCATTTCCAGTAGTGTAATAATGAATTAATCGGGGTCAATAACAACAGTGAAGTCTGAGGTGTGAGCTGAGTTGGCAGCAGTTTGAAGAAGAGACGCAGACTCCATCTTCCTTTCATCCACCGTCACCAGTAACATCTGTTGTAACATCATTTTTGTTGAAGTTTTCTCCGTCGTAGTTACGTAGTTAGAGATTATGACTTTGACTGACGTGTCCAGCTGGACCTTTCCTATTCACTGTTACATTATTAGCAGTTAATGTGGTTACTTAATGGTAAGGATGTGTTTGGTCCTGAACCGTCATGGCAGCACCTTGGACGGCAGCAGGTTCACCTCCACGATGTAAAGACCTCCCATCCGAGACACAGCGATTCCCACGATCTTCTCCAGCAGGAAAATCAGACCTGGAACCACGAACCACTTCCAGAAGTTTGCACAGTGAATGATGAGTAGACACCAGACCCAAATATATGACAGGTGAGACCAGTAAAACACCTGCAGGAGAAACAACAGCTTCATACAGGAAACACTGATACTGATCATAACAGATGTGACAAGCAGCAGCAACATATGGACAAAATAATCTGTCACTTTAATAATTCATTGTCATAGTGCACAGCCAGGCTCCACACTAAGGATAACTACATCAATAACACTATTGTTACTGCAGTAACTGACTACAGACACAAGAGGGCGTCATTTCTTCACCACACACTCAGCACTGAATGAATCACAGCAGCAGGTGGAGGGTTAGACTATTCCCTCATTATTTAGAATTAGATTTACATTAATTTATTAGTTAAATATCAAAATACGAGAAATTAAATTGTGAAAATCATGTTTTATTATCTGGTTTAAATGTTGTTATTCTGATGATTAGTAAGAGCCAAAAATGTTTTACATCACATTTTACAAGGTTGTTACAACAGTTTTCTCACCTCAAAGTGTCCGCTGCGTCGTACGAACGTGCTGGAGCAAAGCACCATGAGACAGATCAGCACCTGCAAGATGACGCCGGTCACCGAGGCCGTCCCCTTCACCCAACCGATGCCCGGCCGCGTCGTCAACACGTACTCCCACAGCTGGTGCTCGCCACTGGACGACATCCGGACTGAGATATGACAGGAGACATGAAGCTGTTTCCAGATGTGTCTTTGTGTAAAACCCTGTTTACCTATAAAGTCCTTAATGATCAGGCTCCATCATATCTTAAGGAGCTCATAGTTCCTTATTATCCTAATAGATCACTTGGATCACAAACTGCTGGTTTACTTGTGGTTCCTAGAGTCTCTAAGACCAGAATGGGAGGTAGAGTCTTCAGTTATCAGGCTCCTCTCTGGTGGAACCAGATCCAGTTTGGGTCCAGGAGGCAGACACCGTTTCTACCTTTAAGGTTAGACTGAAAACTTTCCATTATGATGAGGATGATAGTCAGTGATGGTTCAGGCCCTGAATCATACTTGTTAATACGATATAGGATCAGACAGCTGGAGAACTCCCATGATGCATTTCTCTTTCTCTCTCTGTCCCTCATCCTTCATGTCTTTATATTAATATATTTCCTATTATTAACACTCATCTTCCCTCTAATAGTTGAGCCCCAGCTCTTTTTCTTTTTACAGGTTATTATTATTATTATTGTGGTCATGATAATAATAAATTTGCTATAGCGACTACTTGAAAACAGTACATTGTTGTACTGTTGGGTTTTATTGACAAATGTTTTTATGATTTGGTTTTATACAAATAAATGTTACTTGTGTGTGTTTGTACCAAAGTTGAAGATATGTGCGGCCGTGTGCACCAGCGTATAGAAGAGGATGGCATAGCCCACAATCTGATGCAGCAGGATGTTTTGGTCCAGAGGTAAAACTCTGATGATCCAGGTCGCTCTGAGCCACGTCAGACAGCGACGCAGCATCAGCACCTGCGTGCACACACACACACACACACACACACACACACACACACAGGCCTGGGCCTTAGACACTGTAGAAGATAAAAATAAATGAAATGCTGTTTTTGTCTGTTTCATCTCATCTTGTCAGAAACTAATGACAAAGCTTTGTCTTTGTTATCATCAAGTTCGTGTTGTGATTTGCAGATAAAAAAGGAAATAAATGTAGAAAATGTGTGATTTCATTTTGTTTTAACTCCTCGGTTTCAGTTTTAAGCGCATTACAGAACAACAGAGAGTAATAACACCCTCGGTCTTGTACCATGATGAAGGTGCAGTTGAAGTTGAGACACTGTCCGCAGCCCTTGGCCACCATGAACCACGCCCCCCCGTGGCTATTCTGCAGCATGGCACCCACGAACAGCAGCAGGCTGAGGCAGGCGTACATGCACAGGAACAGCAGCTTGCGACTGTTGTTGTGCCAGTAGGCTCGAGTCAGGTACCGCGGAGTCTGACGTTTTTTCTGGTCCAGGTCCGGAGGCTTCAACCAGTTGGCGGCGCTGAAGAGGAGACGGTGGAGAAGGAGGTGAAGACACACTACACGCCAACATCACTGGAGCTCAGTTCAGTTCATTCACGGATCCTCGTCTCTGACCTGATGGTGAGGTTCTCCATCACCTCGGGGAAAGTCTCCAATTCGGCCTTCAGCTCCTCGAACGTGATGGCGCCGCTGTTGTCTTTGTCTGCCGATTCAAACAGCGCCAATGTCAGGTCATCCAGCTTCTCCTCTGGCAGAGAGATGGCGCTCTCACGCAGACAAGACTTCAGGACCGTCCTCAGCTCGTCCGGATCGATGGAGCCGCTGCCTGAAAAGCACACAACTTCAGTCCACCAGGATGCACATCTGGATCGCCCCCTGGTGGCTAGACATTTATCTACAATGATGGGTTACAAAAAACATTTAGAAAGATAATCAAATCACCAAATCACCAATAATCACCAAAGATTAAATGCTTTGTGTTGAATGAACTGTGGTTCTGCAATCTGCAGACTTGGACATATGTATGAATCTGTATGACATGTATGCAACACTACAGTCCTACGTGTGAAGAACCGACCGTCCACATCGTAGACCTGGAACAGGAACTTGAGTTTGTCGGTCTCACTGCCGTGGATGAGGAGGTCCAGAGCTTTGAGCAGTTCGTCCAGACTGATGGAGCTGCTGCCATCCGAGTCAAACAGAGCGAAGAACCGCTCGGCAAAGAAAGACTGTGCACGACACAGATGGTCAATGGTCAACACGAGGCCTTTACCTGCACGTCATGGATAATTTCAAAAGAAGTAATCTGAGACTCACCTCTTTGACCTTCAGAGCCATCTTAAACTCGTCCAGGTCGATCTCTTTGTCGTCTCCAGCGATGCTTTCAAACTGTTTGGTGACCCATTCGAGCCAGCGGGCGTCCTCGTCCAGGCTCATGATGACGGGAGTCTCTGCTGCAGCAGACAACAACTGTCAAAACAACAGAAACATCTCACTCATCATCCTGTTGATTTTTCTGCCGCTACAGGACCAGAATTGATCTGAGTCCTCAGGATTCAATCCTGGATCCTCTTTTCTATGCTGCAGCTTTTTAAAACCTGGAGTTTCCAGAGTGGTGGTGTATCTATCTATGTCTGCTTGACTTTTTCTAAAATGTTACACACATCCTAATTAATATCTCTGCTTCTCTTGTGCCCCAATTCAAAAACAATTTTACAACAACCAATTAAAAAAATCATAAATATCAAAAAATTAAACTGATGCGTCTGATCGTTCATCCAGTAGAAAATCAGTTTGGTCTAACACTCGAATAAAACAGATCATGTTCAGTAGAAATACTTTCCCAGGAAGCTAAACCTGGACTGATCCAGTCCAGGATCAACATCATCCTGTTTCCTGGATTCAAACTCATCTGAAAGGGTTTGTCACCGTCAATCTGCTGGAAGGAAATCTGAAGGAAATCTCTGCTCATGTCTGAACATCTGATGGCGATCAGGACACTTTTTAAACTATTTTGTCACATGTAAATATTAATCAGCTCAATGTGACCGTAACTGATGAACAGACATGAATAAACATTTAGTTTGTTTGTTCAGACAACGTCAACATGAACTCAGATCTGAGAGGGTGAGAAATCTGGAAAACACAGCAGCACATTAGTGCCTTGTGTTGCTGTTGTGTTTGTGTGTGTCAGCTCAGCTCCAACCTTCATGAACAGCTGAAGTCCTGCAGAGGGACCACTGATCACGCTGCTCCACGATTTAACACGTTACCATGGAGATGTCAGACACAGAGAAAGAAAAAACAACGCAACCATGAAACTCATGACACAACCAACCACAGTGACCAGAGAAAACACTGTTCATCTTCGGTAACATGAATATAAATTATTTATTTATGGTTTATTTGATAGAGACAGACACAATATACACAGACAGAACGAGGCACATGAACAGCCTGTCTCATGCTTGTATCACAGTGTTTATAACGGATGCTAATTTTCGACACTTGTCCCTAGCAGGGCTTTTATAAGTGAGGAATAAAAATACTAAAAGCAATAGTAATAACATTAATGATAAGAATTATATAAAATAAAATCTTATCTTGATTACAGGATTGGTGCTGAATTAGCCAGGATTTGGTGAGTTTTTTGAAGCAGTGAAGCTTGAGACGAATTTCAAATGATCAGTAAGTAAGTAAACTTAATTTCTATAGCACTTTTCACAGATAAAATCACAAAGTGCTTTACAATGAAAAGACAATATAAACCAAGTAAAGAATTCCAGAATTTTGCAGCCTCGAAGCCTTGAAGCCTTGAAGCCTTGAAGCCTTGAAGCCTTGAAGCCTTGAAGCCTTGAAGCCTTGAAGCCTTGAAGCCTTGACTGAAAAGACCAATTCTACAGATTCTACATTTGCCACTTGAAACTGCTCCGGTGGTTCTGTTTCGTGATCTTGTTATGAAACTACCAAGGGCAGAGGAGCAAGACTGTTTAAACATTTAAAATCTAGTTTCACAGAACGGAAAACAATGAAAAACTGAGGATCTTATATTTGTTTAAAATTTTACAAATGTTAACAAATGTGTTTACAGTTCAGGTGAGACGCTAATGAATCTGAGTCCTGACTTGAAACGTTTAACAGATTATAAACACGAGAAGCTGCTGCAGACGTCAAACTGAACCAAACTGAATCAACCTGAATGAAAACAAATCAAACTGAATCAAAATTAATAAAAATGAATCAAAGTTGAGTTTTATTTTTACCTTCAGCAGCAAACAACCTCCGTCCTCGACTGCGATTGTTTCTTCATCTCCTCCTCGTCTTCACACATCCTGTCAGCTGCAGCTGACGTGTGTGTGTGTGTGTGTGTGTGTGTGTGTGTGTGTGTGTGTGTGTGTGTGTGTGTGTGTGTGTGTGTGTGTGTGTGTGTGTGTGTGTGTGTGTGTGTGTGTGTGTGAAGCTTATCCAGGTCCAGGTCCTGGTCCTGGTCCAGCCAACTGGACACTGTGAATCTTCTCAGGATAAAACATCACACTGAGTGTTTGTGTCCTGCAGGAGGGTCTGAGGAGGAAAAACACAGTGGTCAGATTATTTTCCCAGAACAGCACTAAACAAAGAAAGACCGAGACAAAACATCAGCTTCATCTGGTTTCACTTCCCGTCGTGTGGGACGAACAGATAAAGCCTCTAAAGTTATTTCACATTCATTCTGGAGATGAAACTGAATGAGATTCATCTTCCTCCGGTTCGATCAGGTTCACTAGTATAAAAATAAAGGTTATATTTAATTTTTATTATACATATTATATTTGACACTCGACAGAGTCTTCGGTTTTTACTTCATCTTGAAGTACTTCATCATGAAGTAAAAACCTTAAATTAGATTCAAATTCACAGTTGACAGAAATTTAATCTGTAAACTTTAGCCTTTTAAAAATAAATGTAAATATTCTCTTGTTTAAATTTGGTTAATTACATCTCTGATTGTTTCCTTCTCTGATCGTTGACTCGTTCTCTCCTGAATTAGTCATAAATAATAGATGTGTTAACAAACAGACGAGCGCTCGTTCTCAGACCAGGAAACAACCTGCAGAGTGAAATCGAACTGAGCCTCCACGAAGATAAACATCTTCACAAATCTCTGCAAATCAAACACGAGTTCAGCCGCGGAGCTGAGATCAACGATAATATCACAACTACTTGAAACCACTGAGGGGGGCACAGGTCTGCTGCCAGGACCTCAACATCTGCACAGATGCAGGAAAGGGGTGATGGTACAGATGATATGATATAATTATAGACGAGCTGCATCAGGGCGGTGGCTGATATAACCAGATGAGTGAGCTGTAGTCCGTCTCACTGGACACACATTAACATTTATGAACTCTGCTCTAAAGATTTCTGGCAGCTACATTCAATATTTATGTGAGCGCTGCTCAGGAAGCGTAAAACAAAAACATTTGCACCTTTAAGCCAGAGTTCAGGGAGATGGAGCTGTGATGAAAAACTTGTTTTCTATCCAGAAACTGAGAGCGAAGCTGCCGAGCAAATATATCCCAAATATATACACAAATACCCAGCTGCTTTTTTATTATTATTGTTGGGTGTGATTCCAACAATCAATAATCAATATGTATTTTTTCACCCTCCGTTATTTCCTGAGGTGTTTCACAATTATCAGTTTTCTTCGTCCTCAACCTGAAAATACAGAAAACACGAGATTCAAATGAGACGCTGCTGCAGAAAATCACTTTTCTGTGCCACAGTTTTTATTTCAATGGATAAAACAATCATGATGGAACAAATCCATCAATCAATCGATCAATCAACCAACCAATCAATAAACCAACCGACCAATCAGTCATTTCCATTCATTAGTAAACTGGTTAAACAACATCTCATTGTCTCATTGAGATGAAAAGAACTGGACAAGAAGCAAAACAACAGAACAATGACACAGATACAGGTAGTGAACATACAACATAAAGATAATAAAGGTAACATATATGTGACATGTCATATACATGTATCATACATATACCCTACATGTATATATAGTAAACCTCTGGTTTCTCTGGTCTCTGGTCTCTGGTCTCTGGTCTCTGGTCTCTGGTCTCTGGTCTCTGGTCACTGGTCTCTGGTCTCTGGTCTCTCTGGTCTCTGGTCTCTGGTCTCTGGTCTCTGGTTTCTCTGGTCTCTGCTCTCTCTGGTCTCTCTGGTCTCTCTGGTCTCTAGTCTCTGGTCTCTGGTCTCTGGTCTCTGGTCTCTCTGGTCTCTCTGGTCTCTCTGGTCTCTGGTCTCTGGTCTGGTCTCTGGTCTCTGGTCTCTGGTCTCTGGTCTCTGGTCTCTGGTCTCTGGTCTCTGGTCTCTGGTCTCTGGTCTCTCTGGTCTCTCTGGTCTCTCTGGTCTCTCTGGTCTCTCTGGTCTCTCTGGTTTCTTTGGTCTCTGCCGGTTCTGACAGGCGTGGTATCAGACTTTCATGAATTGTCCATGGGTCTAATTTGAGATCCAGAGCCGAGCGGCGTCTGGACAGAATGAGTTTGACGTGTCAGACTCTCGTCTCACTGAACGCCGATCGCCGGACCGTGACATCACTGCTGCTTCTTCCAGCCGTGACCTTTGACCCCCTCCCCTGCCCCCCCCCTCGTCTAACCGTAGCAGTGAAGCGGCGGCGGCGAGGGAGCGGCGTCCGTCAGAGTCGGCCTGTCGTTGAAATCTATGATGCCTGTCGACGTCTGCTCAGTGAAACGTGAACAGCTCGAATATAAACAGATCCGGGGTCGGAGCCGGTTACCGAGTCTGACAGGTCACATGATTTACATCTAACAGGTCACATGATTTACATCTAACAAGTCACATGATTTACATCTAACAGGTCACATGATTTACATCTAACAGGTCACATGATTTACATCTAACAGGTCACATGATTTACATCTAACAGGTCACATGATTTACATCTAACAAGTCACATGATTTACATCTAACAAGTCACATGATTTACATCTAACAAGTCACATGATTTACATCTAACAAGTCACATGATTTACATCTGAAACATATCTGATGCTTTTATGTTTAACGATCTCAGACTCAAACATCTAAAATTAGAAAGAGATTAAATCATTTTTAATGAAATAAAATAGAAATTGTTGATCATTTCAAAATTACATGCATTTTTTTCTTTTTATCCCTTTTACCCTTTTGTAACTATAATGTATTGTTATTATTATAATTATTATCATTTATTTTATTTGTCCTACTTTTAATTTTACATTAAAATTTTCAGTGAACGTTGTGGTTTATTTTCTATTGCTGTATATTATTTATTATTTATTACTAATAAATAATAGTAATTTATAGTTTATTGTTAATGAAATAAATAAAAGACAGAAATAAAAAAATCATATTATTATTCAACAATTATTTCATTTCACTGTTTAGTTTAATTTCACTGCTGCAACAATAAGTTGTTTCTTTTTTATCATAATTTTTCATTAAATTATTTGATTCATATTTATTTTTTTGCACATTTTGAACATTTTTATATTTGAAAATCATATTTTTCATGAAATTTTACACCATATTTTATCATTTTACACTGATGTTGAAAACATGAAAATACTTTTATCAAAGAAAAGATAAAAAAAAAAAGCAACAAATAATCAAAGAAACAATTAAATTAGAGTCGATGGTGAACACAGAGAACAAAAGATCAAATTTATCAAACGTGTTCATATAAACGTCACAATAATCAAACAGAAGTTTCACCAGCCGATCATTAGTCGCCTTCAGGTGGATTTAATGTGTTTAATGTTCAGAGAAAGAGAAATGATCCAGATTCAACCAAATGAACCAAAAACAGAGAAAAGTGTGTGATTCACCTGATGTTTGAGACGAGTCCCTGATGTGACACCAGGTGGCAGCTGGTCGACACGTCCTCGTCCTCCTCAACCACGACTGGAGCTGAAGCTTCAATAAAAACAATAAATCCTCAGTTACTTTACACAGTTTAGAAAACATTTTCTATTTTCTCATTCAAATAAAGTTTGATTATTTAAGTCTATTTGTTCAGAGTTGAATATGTTGGAAATGTGTTGGTGTTTTGAATAAATGTAAAAGATGAACAAACACTCCGAGCAGTGAACCCCCGCCAGCAGGGGGCAGCACCATTGATGTTACAGTCGTTCACACACTAAAATTAAAATTTTCACACAAATAACAAATTAACACTCAAGAAGCAAAACACCGGTGCAGAGTTGCACAACAATAAGACTCAGATTCACACTTTCTGCAAAACTCTACAAGCATTTTCACACCTTAGACCCAGAAAAGGATTGTGAAGTTATTTCCTTGTCAGGAAGAAGCACTGGCTTGCTCATGACCACACTGATGAACAAACTGGATAATGACACCCGCCAGGTGTGGAAACTCACATGTGCTTAATTGAAAACACAGCACTCAGGTGCACTATAAAAGGCAGGAGGTGAGTTCACCTGTTTTCAACAAAAATGGAAGGAGTTAGAAGAAGAGTGAGAATGACAGGAGGAGTTCAAAGAGGAGAAGAAGGAAGAGACCTACGTAGAAGAGGAGGTAGAGAGGGACCTGAACTAGAGATAGGACCTGAACTAGAGATAGGACCTGAACTAGAGATAGGACCTGAACTAGAGATAGGACCTGAACTAGAGATAGGACCTGAACTAGAGATAGGACCTGAACTAGAGGACCTGAACTAGAGATAGGACCTGAACTAGAGATAGGACCTGAACTAGACATAGGACCTGAACTAGAGATAGGACCTGAACTAGAGATAGGACCTGAACTAGAACTAGGACCTGAACTAGAGATAGGACCTGAACTAGAGATAGGACCTGAACTAGAGATAGGACCTGAACTAGACATAGTACCTGAACTAGACATAGTACCTGAACTAGACATAGGACCTGAACTAGACATAGGACCTGAACTAGACATAGGACCTGAACTAGAGATAGGACCTGAACTAGAGATAGTACCTGAACTAGACATAGGACCTGAACTAGACATAGGACCTGAACTAGAGATAGGACCTGAACTAGAGATAGGACCTGAACTAGAGATAGGACCTGAACTAGAGATAGGACCTGAACTAGAGATAGGACCTGAACTAGAGATAGGACCTGAACTAGACATAGGACCTGAACTAGAGATAGGACCTGAACTAGACATAGGACCTGAACTAGACATAGGACCTGAACTAGAGATAGGACCTGAACTAGACATAGGACCTGAACTAGAACTAGGACCTGAACTAGACATAGTACCTGAACTAGAGATAGGACCTGAACTAGAGATAGGACCTGAACTAGAGATAGGACCTGAACTAGAGATAGGACCTGAACTAGACATAGTACCTGAACTAGACATAGGACCTGAACTAGACATAGGACCTGAACTAGAGATAGGACCTGAACTAGACATAGTACCTGAACTAGACATAGGACCTGAACTAGACATAGGACCTGAACTAGAGATAGTACCTGAACTAGACATAGTACCTGAACTAGAGATAGGACCTGAACTAGAGATAGTACCTGAACTAGACATAGGACCTGAACTAGACATAGGACCTGAACTAGAGATAGGACCTGAACTAGAGATAGTACCTGAACTAGACATAGGACCTGAACTAGACATAGGACCTGAACTAGAACTAGGACCTGAACTAGACATAGTACCTGAACTAGACATAGGACCTGAACTAGAGATAGGACCTGAACTAGAGATAGGACCTGAACTAGACATAGGACCTGAACTAGACATTTGAACTAGACATAGGACCTGAACTAGAGATAGGACCTGAACTAGACATAGGACCTGAACTAGACATAGTATTTGAACTAGACATAGTATTTGAACTAGACATAGTACCTGAACTAGAGATAGTACCTGAACTAGACATAGGACCTGAACTAGACATAGTACCTGAACTAGGGATAGTACCTGAACTAGACATAGGACCTGAACGTTATCCCAAGATATCCATGCAACACTTGTTGACCACGTTATCAACCATGGACACTGAGGGAAGCTGCACTAAGAGTTCAGTCAGATCTCAGCAGAAATACAGTAGCAACAGTAATTCGAACATTTTGTTGAGAAAACAGGCAAACTAACCGCACAGTGCCATGAAACGGTACAAATGAATCCTTTCCTGTGACATCTGATGGTAGGCTGCATGTGTTTTTGTCTACACAGGACTGAGGGTCGAGGACATTGAGGCAGAAGTGGCTCCATGTTCACTGAGGTGCAGGAGGCAGCTATTATAAACATGGTTTTATGGCATGAAAAACTAAATAATTAAAAAATAAAAACACCTTCAAGTTTAACATTGAACAATAATTTACATCAGGGGTGTCAAACATACGGCCCGCGGGCCGGAACCGGCCCCCAAGGAGGTTTGATCAGGCCCGCAGGATAATTTAAAAGTGGAAAAAATGCACAAACGACATGGAATTCATATTTTTAATAAGATGCAATTCGTGGATTGTCCACTAGGGGGCAGTGTGGCGCTGTGGCGCGCTCAGCGTAGAAGAAAACAGCGGTGTTTTTTTTTCAACAGCGGTCTCTGGTCTCTACCAACACCCTCATTAGCCAAAATGTCATTATCCAAACGGAGAAAAGTAGATAAGGAGTGTAGAATTTTCAATGAAAAATGGACCACGTCATATTTTTTTACAGAGATGCGTGGGAAACCTTTGTGCTTGGTGTGTTTTCAACAAGTTTCGGTATTGAAGGAATATAATATTCGACGCCACTACGAGACTCATCACAGCGAAAAATATGACGGCTTGCAAGGACAACTGAGAAGAGACAAGGTCGACGAATTGCTGGCGGGTCTGAGGAAACAGCAGTCAACTTTCACCCAGAGCCGAGAAGTCAGTGAAGCAGCAGTAAAAGCCAGCTATCTAATTACTAGCGAAATAGCATTAGCATCAAAGCCGTATTCCGACGGTGACTTTGTTAAACGATGCATGTTGAAGGCAGCTGAACTTGTATGTCCCGAGAAGCGACACGCTTTTGCCAATATTAGCCTGACGAGGAATACTATAGCAGAGAGGATTTCTGACCTATCAGCAGATTTAGACAGCCAATTGAAACAGAGAGTCAAGTCATTTATTGCATTTTCCGTTGCAATTGATGAGAGCACTGATATCACAGACGTGGCACAACTGGCCATATTCATTCGTGGAGTTGATGAGACATTGACTGTTACTGAGGAGTTTCTTGAGTTGGTGCCAATGATGGACACCACAACAGCTGAGGACATTTTCGGCTCTGTCGTTGCTGCGCTGGACAGAGTTGGAGTGGACTGGTCCCGTGCTGTCAGCCTGGCTACAGACGGCGCGCCATCCATGGTAGGAAAGAAAGCAGGTGTTGCGACAAAGTTCAGAGAGAAAGTACAAGCCCTTAATGGAGGAGATCGGTTCTGGACGTTTCACTGTATTTTGCACCAGGAGGCATTGTGTTGTAAGTCCTTGAAAATGGACCACGTCATGGAGGTGGTTGTTCTTTACACCAAAACAAATGAAAGACATGATATTTTGGTTATTTATAGCATGTATGGTATAATTTTAATGGTCCGGCCCACTTGACATCTACCGAGGCCATATGTGGCCCACGATGTGAAATGAGTTTGACACCCCTGGTTTACATCAAATGATCAGCGATCGCTGGAGATTCACCGTGAAGTCTTTGGTGTTCGTTCGGAGGAAGAGTATCGTCCAGGACCAGGATCTGGGTCTGGGTCTGCAATGACCAGTCACATGACTGCATAAATTAGCCATGCTAATGCTAACACACCTCAGTTCAAGGTTACTGTTCTGGGATCTGAACGCACCGACTCTTAAAACTCGCCAAAACATCATGTCGGCCATCTTTGACTGAGCAGTGCATCTTTAAACTCTTTTCTTGTCTCCTAACAACAACAACAACAACAACAACAACAGAAAGAAAGAATTCAGCTCCATGTTACATGTTGAAGATCAAATCTAATTGAGTTTATTTAAAAACCTCCTCCACTCAAGATCAAGATGTAAAAGTATTTAATGAAATTTCATTGCACCAAATCAAAACACTTAGTAGCGAAGTAAAGAAGACATAAGAAGTAATTTAGTAAAGTTAAATTAAAGTTAAAAGTTAACGTCACCTGCTGCTGCAGTAAATCTTGGGAAATGTTGTTTAACTGCAACCAAAGGAGACAAGTGTGACGCTGACGTTTGATTGATGAAAACTGTAAATGAAACATATGAAAATCCAGTGTCTATGTTTTTAACCAGACATTTTATTGTTGTACATAATTGTGAACAAACTGTTTTTAAAATAATTTATTAAACATATTTTTCATGAAATAATAACGACAGTGATCGGTGATCACCAATCACTGATCAGACCGTGATCAACCACGACTGATTGATCTTTGTCCAGAATCAGAAGGAATCAAACAGGAAATGACATCATAGCACAACAGAAAAAAATACTTTTAAAATTAAGTTTGTAAATCTAAATTGTAGTAATTATACAAAGCAATAACATTTCAACATGAAACAATTTATCAATTAACTTTAAACAAATGCCTCAAGGCAACACAGTTGCAGTGGCGTCCTGAATCCTGTGGGGGGCAGTGTAACTCAGGATCACCACTAATTAATCATGTTGAAGGTGATGAAAGTTTGATCAAGCTCAAGAGGAGGAGGAGGAGGAGGAGGAGGAAGAGGGATCAGATCTGAGAATCTCCTCCTCCACCTCGTCCTCCTTCTCGTCCTCCGCCTTCTCCTCCTCTTCCTCCTCCTCGTCCTCCTCCTCCTCTTCCTCCTCCTCCTCTTCCTCCTCCTCCTCCTCCTCCTCCTCCTCCTCCTCATCTTCCTCCTTCTCCTCCTCCTCCTCCTCCTCCTCCTCCTCCTCCTCTCCTCCTCCTCCTCCTCCTCCCTCCTCCTCCTCCTCCTCCTCCTCCTCCTCATCTTCCTCCTCTCCTCCTCCTCCTCCTCTCCTCCTCCCTCCTCTTCCTCCTCCTCTTCCTCCTCCTCGTCCTCCTCCTCATCCTCCTCCTCCTCCTCCTCCTCCTCCTCCTCCTCCTCCTCCTCCTCCTCCTCCTCCTCTTCCTCCTCCTCCACCTCGTCCTCCTCCTCCTCATCTTCCTCCTCCACCTCGTCCTCCTCCTCGTCGTCCTCCTTCTCCTACTCTTCCTCCTCCTTGTCCTCCTCCTCCTCCTTGTCTTCCTCCTTCGCCTCCTCTTCCTCCTCCTCCTCCTCCTCATCTTCCTCCTTCGCCTCCTCTTCTTCCTCCTCCTCCTCCTCGTCTTCCTCCTTCTCCTCCTCGTCCTCCTCCCTCCTGCAGAGCCGTTGACTTCTACAACATGTGACCTTCTGTGTCCGGGGCGTCGCCTCCCCCCGGTGGCCTCGTCTCTGACAGACGTGTAAACAGATGCAGCCGTTGTTTTGCTGTGACAAGTGATTATATTTGGCACCGGTGCCAAAGCAATTAAACCCAGGGGCTGACAGCGCCATTTGGCGTGCTGTTACTTCAACGCCGGTGTAATTGTAGCAGCATGTTTTGTTTTGTTTTTTTTGTTTGTTTTTTTTCCATTGGGCCGAGGCCTCCCGACATCACTGATGTGAGCGGGGACGCAGGTCTGAGTCGCGGTAACGAGATGGCGACTGATTAGTTTTATGATAATTAGCAGCGATCAGCTGGTCGGGGTCTGTTTCCTGTGTCCAGACCAGGTCTGACTGTGCAGGTTCAGTATCATATGATCGCAAGTTGTTTTACGGAAATTCTTACAAGGCCCCCTGGTGGCCATGACGATAATGACAATAATCTGCATTTGTGACTCAACCAATCAGCTTCTTCTCCTGAGACGTGAAGCTACAACGGTTGGATCCTTCACAGTCCAACATATCCCATCATTCACTGCAGCAGCAGGTGACGTTTGTGATGTGGACGTGGAGTTAAAGATAAAGGTCACATGACCTCAGTAGGAGGAGGAGCAGTGACGAGGTTTTTAAATGGACTGAATTAGATTTGACTACATTCGACCGATAAATGGTTGACGTGACATAATGTGATCGCCGCCTGGTGGCTGGTTCTTCCTACTTTGGGTCACTTTCTTCAATTTGGTTTTAATTATTTGCTAAAAAATGTGATAAAAACATGCTGAGATGTGTCTCTTGATCGGTCGACTGGTGCGCTACAATACCGTGAAGTGGATGTGTTTCTTTGTATCTTGAATAAAACATAAAACAAACAAAATCCTGCAGATGCAAACTGAAGTTACATGATCAGATTTGTGCACATGTTATTTTTAACCCTTTAACCTTAAAACAGAACTGAACATAAATGTATCAAGATCAGATTTACAGCTGAACATTTGGATACAAAACCTGTCGACAGATTCAGACGTGCGTCTCCATCCTATCTACATTTATATGCACAAAAATGAAAACTCATTCTTCATGACAAACGTCCCACAGCATCAGTTGTTTCCATCCAGATGTGGCCTTTTCCAGAGGTTAATCAGAAATACAGAGAGAGTCCAGAACCTGCAGGATCCAGAACAAATTAAACCTTTAAGTTTTGTTCTGGTTCTGAGGAATAAGAGTGACGTGTGACGAGACAGTAAATCCTGCTCGACTCTGCTCAGCTGGTCTGGACCAACACACGACACCGTTTATCACAACAAGTGACGCACATTGTTTTTCTTTAATTATGACGCTGAGACTCTATTCGTCCTCCGCTAACGACATTTAATCAGCAGAGATTTGACTAATGGACCTGACTGTGATGAGGTTCAGACCAGACTGTTAGGACTTCCCTGAGAGACAGTAACTAACTACAGTAACTAACCACTCAGACTAACTAGCTTCAGTAACATCCGTAGAAATTAATCCACCTGAACCTGATGTGATGCAAATTTTCACCAACCAATATTCATCAAAACTTTGAGTCATTCTGATTCATGTCTTTTCATTTTCGTTACAGTTAGTTAAAAGTAAACGGTTTAGAGGCTCCAGGTCGTAAATTATCAACGTCTGGGGCCTGTTGAGCCATTCAAACTGACGGGATTAATGTTAAATTTAGACGTTCGCTCTGAGACTCTTGGACCATTTTACTCCAACATCAGAGTCTATTGTTATCTGTTTTAAAATAAAGTGGTGTGACGGCATATTTTTTCATCTGTCTGAAGGATCATGTGTTCATCAGAGACGCTGCAGCCATCCGACTTTTGTGTTTATCTTTAGTATTGAATAGGTGTGTGTCTGCCCCATCGCTGGGAGTCCAATGAGATTTTAATAGTTCGACGTCTAAATGTGTCGAGGGCGAGTCGCGGCGGTCGACGTGCGGAAGAGACAAACATTTGGATCATGTGAGATGAATCGTACTTTTTAATTCCTCACACACAAACAAAAAGACACGGCAGACATTTTGTCATTTTCATCAGCTACTGGGACATTTTCACTTCTCAACTTAGTGGATGAAGTCGACCGGTTACGTTTCTTAACTACAACTGTCTTTCAAGTGCACAGTCAAACTACTCAAAGCAAAAAACAGCGTTTAATCTCAGCCTCTTGGGGATCAGGGAGGAGTGTTGTCACTTAAGAAGAAGAAACTTTAAAATGCAGGTGATTAAACTTTGAAATTCTTAAAACGCTCCCCACTGAATTGTCTTCTCTTTGGAGAAAGGTTGAAGAAGTGTGCAGCTTTTATTCTGCGACTGGAACAATGAGTAAAGACAAGTGTTTTTTATTTACCGCTGTCGCCATCCAACCTGTCACAGCTTCATAAACGCTCGCTGCGACGTGTCAGCTGTCCGACGGCAGCACGCACTGAACCTAAAGGAAAAAGACTGAAAGATGTTTCAGACACATGAAGACTGAGACTGTAATTATCTCCTCTGTGTCTCCAGTGACGCTTTCAATCGTCAAAACCTTTAAAAGTCAAGTTCCTAATGATCGGCTTTGTGACTGTGACAAACACATCTTATTTACCTTCATGGAAAACGTCTCCTAGAAATGAAGCTCAATCCTGGCTGTTAAAGTTTCAAATTCAGTGATAATTTACAGTTTGACACGAGAAAAAATGAAAAAAAAATAAAATAAAAAAGGTGATTGAGAAACTCAAGACTCAAGACAAAAGATCAGATCAGATTAGACACAACTTTCTGGCCACTGAAAAGTGAAGTGAATAACTATTATTTATTTAAATAATTAATATTATTAACAATTAAATTGTTGCCATTGCAACACAAGTCGTTGCTATGACACTGTTCAGAAGTGGAAATGAATGTTTTGATGTTAGAAGCAGAAAAAACAAGCAACTGTGACAAACGTCTCCACGTACCAGTGCTCATCAACACACGTCCTGTCCGACAGAGAACTTCCTGTTTACGTCCGTTATGTTACAGTCAACAACATCAACATCATCTAACGTTCTCGTCCAGAAAGAATCCAGCTCCATGTTACATGTTCAGGTCATTTAAAAACCTCCTCACTGCTGCTGCTGAGGTCACATGACCTTTATCTTTAACTCCACATCCACATCACAAACGTCACCTGCTGCTGCAATGAATCATGGGATATGTTGGACTGTGAAGGATCCAACCGTTGTAGCTTCACGTCTCAGGAGAAGAAGCTGATTGGTTGAAGGAGACGACCAGTTAGAGACTGGTGACGACTGGGACACGGTAGATGAGTTAACTAGTTTAGATACTTTACTTATCAATGTTAATCTTTGAACTGAGACAGACGAGTCTCCACCTGGACAGAGGACGGAGACGATGATGGAGGACGTCGTCCTCAGCTCTCAATCGTGTCACTTTGATGAGTATCACCTACATATTGTTGCAAATCCATCTCTTGACTCATTCCCAGTTTTCCCAGATTTCCTGACAAACTACAACATATTCAAGGTGTCGACTTGGGTCCTGATTGATCCAGGACTTGGTTTTGGTCCAGATGTCACAGCTTCACCTTCAGATGTCGGGACCATATCTACATCTCTCTACATGTAGCAGGTGGATGTTGTGGCTGATCGTGATCAACGACTTAAACTGACAGAAACATTGATTTGTTGGGTACTTCAGTGCTTTAGTTTTCACAGTCCACACGCTCAGAAATCCACCAAGATAAAAAAAAAAAGTGTTTTTTTAGGGTTCATCCTCTGGGACCATGAACGTGAACAGAATTTCATCTTTATCAACCTGACAGTTTACAGACGTTCCCATGAAACAGATTCATGTGTATTGTTGTACATTTGCTGCCTAATCTCATTTTATTTTCTACATAAAATCCCATCAGTCTCGTCTTTTTGTGTTTAATCACAGGATCCAGAGGGAGGTGTCGTTCACCTCATTAGAGCGTAAACACCAGAATCAGAGGTGATATTTGTTTTCGTCCTCACAGGGAGATAAATCTTCTCCCTCCATCGTTTTGTCTTTTTCTTTGTCGTTTGCTTTGTTCTGGCGCAGTCTCACTGTTTCAGCTCGGTGTATAATAAAGCGTGCAGCACTACATTTAGATAAACATCTCTCGTTTATTCAGAGCAGTTTGACAAACCGCTGGCGGCCACGTCTCCTCTGCACTTCAGGGTTTATTCAGCTGTCACTAATTATTTAGATCAATATCAGGATTTCAGGACGGAGTCAAAAACACTTTAGAGTCGCAGGAGAAAGTCTCTAATGATGTGAAAACCAGCCATTTATTATTTCTCTCTATATTTCTTCAATTCTTGTGGCATATTAATTCCAAGTTTAAATGATTCAGTGACATCTAGTGGTGAGGTTACAGATGGCAACATGTATTTCCATTCAGGTTAACGAGGAACTAGGATTTTATTTTAGAACCTGAAACACAAAGAATCCATCATTGCGCTGTTTTTTAGCGTTAGCATTAAACAAAATCATTTCAAGGCAAAACATCACCGTTGTGTTGCTGTAACTGCAACATAAACGTTAGCAACAACAACGTGTTTACGTACCGAGAGATTCAGCCACAAGATGGAAAACAACGTGTGACGTCTGCAGCTCCGTCGGTCAGATAACCGGTTAGCACGCTGTAAATCAGAGAAACAAAACAGAGTTAACAACGTGTCGGTTTGGCTTGATGCTGAGCTCACAACGTTTCTGACTCACCGGTGAATAATGAGACGTGGATAAATACGTGTTGAGAATGAAGACTGATCACACAACATCGCTCAGTGAATCCAACGTGAACGGTTCACTACATCAACTCTGTCAGCTCGTCTGCATGTGGACTGTAATTACTCTGCAGCATCTCGGCCCAAAACTTCACACCCTCTCAACTTTAGCTGTCCTCCAAATTGCTGTTGACACCGTGGAGAAGCGTCTAATATCAATCTGTAATAGGTTCTGATGACAAACTACACGGTTGGAAGACCATGTAATCTCCCTTCAATTAATTAAAGCACACAGGGTTTTCCAGCCCATCGACCGCCGGCCACGGAGAAGCAGCTGCTGCTAAACGGCTGCGCTCGCCTGCTGCGGTCGAGTGGAAAAGATTGAGCTGAGGAAGGCGCTTAGTGTGTGTGTGTGTGTGTGTGTGAGAGGCCTCAGAAAACATCTGCACTCTCAGTGAGTTAATTACCTGCACCAGTTCCTCAGTCCATCAACACTTGATTCAGCCTCAGACTCACAATGAAAACAGAGTGAAGCTGCTCATCGTTCAGACGTTTAAAGGTTCAGTTCACTCAAATCACTTTTATTTGTTTATTTGTTTGTTTACGTGTTTATTTGTTTACGTGGCTCCCAGACAAAATACATGGTGTTCTGAAAACACAGAAAACTGTCTTTGTTTATGTTTTCAGTATATATATATATATATATATATATATATATATATATATATATATATATATATACACACACACACACACACACACACATATATATATATATATATATATATATATATATATATACACACACATAATACATTTTATATTTGCAATAAACAATAATTAAAACTAAACTAAAATCAAAACTAAAAGAAAATTTACTTTTTATTCATATTTATAAATTTTATTGTTTTGGATGAAGTTTTGTTTTTTTAAACAGCTGATTTTGTTTTTACAGACGTTGAATCTTGTGTCACTGAAATGTATTTATTTCACTAATCAGTATTTAATTAATTTATCTTATCCATTTAATTTACCTGTATTTTTTTCATTTAGGAATTAATTTATGCATCTAATTGATCTGCATTTATTTCTTCGTGTTGATTCGCTCGTCGTCCTGTTTTTCAGTCAAACTCTTCATTTCTCTGCTCGTCGTTTAAACTCTTTAAGAGACAAACATCTTCATCTCTTGTTCTTTTTTAAATCCCGTCCAGGTTTTGTCGTAATTAAAACGAGGAGTCTGCAGCTTTACTGCAGCTTTGATAACTGCTATCAGTTCAGAGTTACTTTGGCTATTGATTTGATTAAGAGGCTTATTCATTGTTTAATGAGTTTTCCACTTCACTGCTCTTCCTCTAATCGTCTCTCTCTCTCTCTCTCTGACTCGGTGTCTCTCGTCCTCAGAGCCTCGTTTCACTTTCAGTTTAAATTTCTTTGAACTGTTGATGTTGTGTGAATAGCAGCCGGTTGATGTCTGTGAATGTGAGAAATGTGAAGGTATTTTGTTGTTTCTTCAGTAGAAGACGTCGAAGGTTTAATCTCTTCACGTGTTGAAGCGTCGAGGCGTCTGTTGGACGTCTTATCAGAGACGAACTGTGGCTACAGATGTCACACGTTCAATGCGCCCACGCTACATCGCTAAGCCTCGTTAAATACCTTCTTCTGCACCAAGTGTTTCTCTCTTGATGATGATGAAGAAAGAGGAGAAACATTAAACATTTTCATATCGTTTCACTGGTGGAAATTTATTTCTTGTTTTAAAAAACAGACGTCGAAATGATGTCGACAAAACAAAACTTCACAAGTCCGATCGAAGTCACGTCACGTTTTAAAAATGATTAAACATTTCCATGTGTTTTATAGCTAATTTACCGATTATTTAATTCACAGATTCGTAATCTCAGATTCTTTCCTCGACACAAACAGATCAACAAACGTCAAAGGAGAATTTTGAATTGAGCTGCAGCTCAGATATAAAAGACGATATGATCGATTGTAACTTGTTTGATTTTATTTTCATGACATCTGGTTTGTTAATGTGTGAGAATTTGATGATGATACAGATTTAATCAGCCTAAACAATGACACATTAACAATGATGATAAATAATAATTTAAAGTTTTAAATAAATTATGTAATTATAATCTCAGATCGAGACCATTGACCTCATCAATATGGTGGACAGGTCGTTTAGACGTTCCTGTTTACGCCTCACTGCTCCTCCTCCTACTGAGGTCACGTGACCTGTAGCTCCTCCTCCTACTGAGGTCACGTGACCTTTATCGTTAACTCCATGCAGAGCGGTTTAGATTACAATCTCTCAATCTCTATAGATTAATAATACATTACATATTTACATATCGATTAATTATAGATTAATAATAGATTATAATCTCTCTCTACGGCTCTGACTCCACATCCACATTACAGACGTCAGCTGCTGCTGCAATGAATCATGGGACATGTTGGACTGTGAAGGATCCAACCGTTGTAGCTTCACGTCTCAGGAGAAGAAGCTGATTGGTTGAACTGAGACAGATGAATAAAACCTGTGACCATGACGATGGAAACGCCACAGTGACGTTTCCTGATGTTTTTGGTCGTGAGAACCAAACGGAGACACACGTGGCGTCAGGTGTTGGTGAACTTCCTGTTTCTACAGACAGTGAATCAATCAGTGAACTGCTCTGAGATCAGATCTGTGACGTCCTGATGCTTCTGTCCGCTGACGATTTCACCTCTGAAGACAAAGAGGAGGATTATTCTCAGATATCTGAGCACAGACTCGCGACCCGACGGCTCAGAGCGCCCCCGTCATGAAAACGGCTCAATCTCCGCCATGATTAACAATCATAGCTGAATAAACTGCCACCGTCGCCACGGCAGCCGAGTGACAGCAGACACATTAATATGTCATAAATCACGGCGGCGGCCTCTCGGGGGAGTAATCTTCCTCTGCCTCGCCAGGCCACTCTTCATCATTACATGGAGCCGCTCGCTGCCTCTTTAGCGGCGGCAGGAACAAAGGTTCACTCGCCGCTGCCAATCACCCAATGTTAGATGAGATGGGCCGCTCCCTCCCCCGAGAGGCCGAGAAATAGATTTGGTGTCGACGGCGTCTCTTCTCTCGCGGTGTCGGCCATTGTTGTCCTGAGTTATTAGCGACTTTCAGCCGCCGTCTCTTTCGTTAGCCGCGGCTAGCTTGACAGTCGCAAAGTTAATTAGCTGCTAATGTGAAGCCGGCGTCGGGTCCGGATGTGACACGTGAGAGAAAACAAACAAATCAAGCATTTCATTAGAGAGTGTGACAGGAGGCCGCGCCGTAATGAACTTCTAACCGCCGCCATTTATTAACGCCAACACAGATAAAATCACACTGCTGCGACGGCACATTAATAATTTATTGATGAAGAGCTCGGCGCCGTGTGACCGGCCTCATTATCTCCTCACCGCCGCTGGGGGGCGGGGGGGTGGGCTGACCGCTGGAGGGAGGGGGCGGAGCTGACACAGGAAGTGACTGACAACAATATTTCATCGACTTCAAAAAAAAAAAATCACAGCGTTTCCATCGACATGGTCACAGGTTTTATTCATGTCTCAGTTCAACCAATCAGCTTCTTCTCCTGAGACGTGAAGCTACAACGGTTGGATCCTTCGCAGTCCAACATATCCCATGATTCATTGCATGTGACCTCAGCAGAGACGTAGGGTTTTTAAACAACACCTAAACGATCAGGAAGTGGAGTTGTGACATCAAAGTCGGGCTCCGACTGATCGTGTGTTTAAGAAACATTAATGTTACAAATAAAATGTTTCTCGTCCATTTGTTCCCGACAGTTTCAGCCGTTTGTGACGTCTGATCAGTGAAAAACCTTTAAGCTTCATAAAACCACACAAACCTGGTTTCTACCTGCTGTCAACCTCTGGACGTTTCTATTCCTCCTCATTCACTTTCTCTATAATTCCTTTATTTTTCCATTTCCCTGCATCTTGTCTCCTTTAAATAGCAGCTCTCACCCACGTCCACCTATAAATCAACCTGAGATGCCCCGTCTTTGTCAGCCAGCCTCTGCCTCGCTGCGATAACTCTCAGATTTATGGAGCTTTGATAACAACGAGCTTTGGCCTCAGTCTCACACAAACAGACCTGCTCACATTCATGCCTCCGTGCTTATTGTGTGTTTCTCTATTTCCCCCCGAGGCCTTCACGTGCTGCCAGAGCGGAGGAAACGCAGCCTGTGTCATTATTCGCTATTAGATAAAAGAATAAATGTCCCACGGCGAAGTGACGGATCCTCAACGCTTCATTGTGTCTTTGATATTTTGTGTCGAGAGCTGGAGGCCGAACGGACGTCACGTTTATCGTTTAATTACCAGAAGAATTTATCAGATTAGTTCATCTGGTTCCTGACAAACGTCACAGTACTACTGTAGTACTACTGTAGTACTGTAGTACTGTAGTACTGTAGTACTACTGTAGTACTGTAGTACTGTAGTACTACTGTAGTACTGTAGTACTGTAATACTGTAGTACTGTAGTACTGTAGTACTGTAATACTGTAGTGCTTTAGTACAGTATTATTGTACTACAACACTACAATACTACAGTATTACAATACTACTGCAGTATTGTAATACTGTAATAGTACAGTGCTGTAGTGTTACGGTACGGTGACTTCAGTACTGTTTGAGTACTTTTGTACTTGTTCTCATTCCTCAGCTCAACATTCATCTGACAGTTAAAGGAATTTTACAGATTATTGATTATTGATTATTCAGCTCCAGTGGAGAACAGAAAAATATTACTTCAATAAAAAATACACAGTATTATGAGCTTTAGTACGTTTTCCTGTAGTAAATGTACATGGCGATCCTTTTCCTTGTCTATGGTCTAATGCTAAGCTAACTGCTAACACGCCTGATTCCAGTCTCGGTGCTGAAGTATTTCCTCTGCTACGCTGACGGTTTCTCTTGTTAGCGTTTATGCTAAGCTAGGCGTGCATTACAAAGCGACCCAGTGGTCGCTGTTGTTTAGTCAGAAAACTGCTCCAGTGAAAGTTTGTGTAAAGAGGTGAAGCTGATCCTGAACCGGCAGATTCTGGATCAGGTCTCAACGGTTTGCTGTGGTTCTGTACTGGAGCCTGTGTCGTTTGCATCAAAGCATCACATCAGATGCTTAACGACGAATGTTTCTGCTGATCATCGCGTCCGATCGGCACACGAGTCGATCGTCGTCATTGATAAACGTCCCTGTTCACACAATGTTCACGCGTCTGGTCTGTCGCCTCCGATCAGTTCATTTCCACTGGACAAAGGAAAGTTGCAGGTCTGTTATCAGACGATCGGGAGTTTGTCGCAGTCGTTTGTCGCAGTCGTTTGATGAAAAAAGGAAAATAACTCGTTATTCACAAGATGTTTGAAGACACAGTGTTTCACATCAGGGAACAGCTAGCTTAGCTTAGCATAGAGACTAAAAACTTGGACAGCGGTGGCCTGGTAGCTAAGGAAGCGGCCTCGGGTCTGGAAGGTCACAGGTTCAAGTCCACCAACTGCCAAGGTCCCACTGAGCAAGGTACTGTCCAGCTGCCCCCGGGTTAAATGCAGAAGTCAAATTTCGTTGTGTGCATAGTGACAACGACAAATCTAATCACTTTAACTTAAAACAGCTTAGCTTTAGCATGTAGCTTAAAAACTGATCACATGGAGTATGTTAAAATATTATTCTGCTGTTTTTCAGTTTTCTTGTGTTTTTGTTTGAAAACCTTGAACCTGCTTCAGTTTGTGGCTTCATATCATCACAGTAATTACCTGAACTTCAAAGATTCACGTCCACACAAACATTTGGTTTTCTCTGACAACAATTATTCATCAGATGCTAATTTCATTCGAGAAGTTGCTGAGGAGGGAACGCGTCGACTGTTTGATCGTGTTCGTCTGTCGGTGAAACCAGACGAGCACCGCGCGGCCGATTGATCAGGAGGAAACCGTCACGTTTGTGGCGCCCAGTGTCGGTGTTTTCACCAGAGCAGATGACGAGAGGTCGATTCCTCTGAAACGTGTAGACGACTTGAGCGTCGGCAGAATAATTTACACAACTGAGCCTGGTTCATATATGAAAACAGACGCCTGTGATGAGATTATAACAAACTAAACATGAAGGAAAGAAACCAAACGGACGAGGCGACGCCAAAACACCAACAAGAACCAACACGGGGCAGTTTCATAAAATCACATTTAATATGTGAATATTTAGTCGCTGCAGCCAAAGGCTGCGTCGTATCTGATCTGTGGAGACGCAGACGATCGTCTCTAATCTGCTTAGTTTTATCTTCACCATCACTGATCACATGATAAACACATGAGGAGCTGACAAATATCTACACCATCATTTTCATACAAAGACTCTGAAAACTGAAAATTCATTCTCAGTTTATGTTTTAATATTTGTCACTTTTAAGTCTAAAGTGCTAATAAACCTCTAACAGCTGGTTAGCTTAGCTTAGCATCAAGGCTGCAAAAAGAGGCAACAGCTAGCTTAGCTTAGCATAAAGACAGCCACATACAAGGACAGACAACAAGGGGAAAATGATAGCTTAGCTTAGCTTAGCTGAGCTTGGAAACAGAGAGGAGACAGCTAGCTTAGCTTAGCATCAGGCTGTAAAACAGGGAAACTTCCTCTTTATTACGAAAAACCAATAAACTTCTTGCTAACATGTCGACTCTGAGACTTCACTTGGTTCAGGTTTAAATTCACTGAGGTTCACAGACAACATGCGGTGACCTTTGACCCCTCCAGGGGGCGCAGCAGCGAAGGGGCAGCTGGGACCCGTCGATCCAAACTTTGGTGGGACTCACCTGCTGAGCAGAAACATGTCTTCAGACAGACGGACGCTGCTGTTGTCTCTCCTCATTTATTCATGTGTGAGCAGCAGCGTGAGACCGGACGCCATGAAATATTCACCTGCACAATAAACACGTCTCCCGACGGACGAGAGGGAAAACATGGAGACAAACTGAGAGAAAACGGAGCCTGTTTACCAGGAAGCATGAAAAGACAAACACAACAAATTCCCTTCACAATAAAACCTGCAGCAAACAAAAATAAATCGAAACAGATGATGAACTCACCCGCTGAATTTCAGCTTCTGAACGAGAAAAACGAGAAAAAAAGGTTTCAGCAGCAAAAACCTGAATAAATCATAAAGAAATCTGACAAATGAAGCAGATAAAACCTTTTCAGCAGCAGAGAATTGGTTTTAATTTCAGTAATTACACTGATTTAAAGCGTGCAGGCGCCTCAAACAGCATTAGACACGGAGGTTTTCAGGATCTCACGGTGGATTTCTGCTTTTTGTCTAAAAGACGACAAACACAAAATCTGTCAGACGTGAAGATGATTCAACGTGTTCATTAAAGACGCGTCTCTTTCTACTGGAAGATAAACGTCATTTAAAGACAGAAAATAGTGTCTGTGTCACGATCCAGACATAAACTGCACCAGCGGTTGATACAAAATTACCGATTATTTGAAATGACCAATTATCATTGATTATTGATAAATACTAGTAATGTAACACTCGGATCTTTGGAGGGATTCGGATCATTCTGAGTCACTCACCGGTATGAGCCAGGTTGTGAGTCATTGGAGTCACTTGACCCAAAATGGCCCGATTGTGAAAGAAAGAGTTTCCAGTATTAGCAAGAACCTGGTACATTCACTTGAGACATATTAAAGCACATACACTTTTTTTTCTGTTCAATTATTATTAAGAAGGAGAAGGTCTAGTACGATAGAATAAAAACTAGGTGTGCAACGATACTTGCATCTGTACCGAACCATTCGATACAGCGGTCTCAGTTCAGTTCGAATCAAACAACACAGTTTTATATTAACTTAATCAACTTCTGACGATGCTCTGAGCCGGAAGCTGGAACTGCTCCGCTCACATTCAACACCAGCGTTTCCACCAGTTATTCTCCTGGAACTTATGGGGCCGGGAACTTTTCAGGAACTTCGTCTCACTCGGTCCCAGCGTCTCCACGAGGGTTAAATCCCGATGACTGACGGGACTTTACCATCGTCTTCTCTGTGGTCGCTTCATAAACTACACACTGCAGACCAGCGCGCATGTGTGTGTGTGTGTGTGTGTGAGGACAGAACTGTCTGTTTCACGTTGGAAACAATAAAAAATAATTAGCAGCGTCAGTGGTGATTGTGTGGAGCCGCCACACAATGATATTTACGTGTGAAACCATGTGACCATGTTGAGTTGAAACAAATGTCGATTATTTAAATAAACTACAAGTTAAAAAAGTCATGGACATTTCTCTTTTTTATATTGAAAAAAAATATCGAACCGTTGCACTAAGGTATCGAACCGAACCGTTAATTTTGTGTATTGTTGCACCTTTAGTGAAAACTATACCCCATCAGTGAAAATCAAGTAGCTTAAATAAGCCTGAACCTGAAGCTCAAAATTAGTTTGTGCAAAAAAATGAATGAGGTCAGTGTCACATTTTAGTTTCTTATGGTTTAAATGTATGTGCAGTGGATCAGTAGAGTTTTCATTCACTCACAACGTAGGCAACAACTTACAGCAGCGCAGACGTCAACAACAGGAAGAAGCGATTCACTGGCTACAAGCAGCAGTTATGAGTCAGGAAAGTTTTGTTTTTGCGTCTCTGGCGGCGGACGCGAGTGACGACTCGTGAGTCACTCACTCACTCAGAGAAACGAAACTTAACCGACTCATCTGACTCGTGGCTCCTGCTTGTGGACTCACCGACCCCGAGGCGGGTGAGGGAGCGGCTACAGTTTGCGCCGCTGGGTCGGATCCACTGGTTGTGGTCGAGTCGACGGTGTTGTTCACTGATTATATCGATCAGATGTGGTTGGACCCAACCGACCCGGTTAAACAGACGTCTGGAGCCACTGCTAATAAATACTGTTGAATATCGCTGGTTATTGATGAATATAACTGAGATGAATACAGCCGGATATGGTGATCATAGTCTATCGCAGGTTAAAAGTGGCGGCAAATAAAGATGAAGTTTCTGATCTGGGTTCATGTGTTTTACAAGTGAATTTTGGTTTTAAAACATTTTCAGGATCGATTTGAATAAAATGAAACAAACTAAGATGTTTTTTAGAAGTGAGATGACGTCAGTTAAAGATCAGTTGAACTCTGTTGATAAATATTCATCCAATTACAAGACGTAATAATTCTGGTCTCAGGCTGTGATGAGGTCTAATGCCGCCCCCCACCACGCCGGATTACTCCCCCGCCGGATGTCGGTCTGATCAGATGTTGAGCTTTTGTAATTAAACGAGTAGAAAATCATTATTTGGTGTTCAAATAGAAAATGAGGTTGTGAGAAGTCAATCTGAGGCGGCTCTGTGAAGCACAGACGAGAATTTGAAGATTTAATTACAGACGTAAGCTCCTCGGATCGGACGATGAGGTGAAATCCTCCGAAGACAAACAGCAGCAGGTCGGTGACGGTCAACACCTCGTGGTTCCCGTCACTGAACATCTTGCAAATTTACGACTTTTAATCTTATTTGTAGGGCAGCCAAAACATCTGTCCACTAAAACACCTGTCCACTAAAACACCTGTCCACTAAAACACCTGTCCACTAAAACACCTGTCCACTAAAACACCTGTCCACTAAAACACCTGTCCACTAAAACACCTGTCCACTAAAACACCTGTCCACTAAAACATTGGGGACAGGTGAATTGACCATACTAAATCGCCCCAAGGGCAATAATAAAATAATAATAACTACAATAAAAACAGTTCAATCTGAGACTCTTGGATCATTTTACTTCACAACGTCGTCGTGTTTATTTCTGCATTTTTCACCTGAACCAGGATCATAGACGTTCAGAAACAATTAAAACCACGAATCAGAAAACAATAACAAGAGGTTGAGAATAAAAAGTCATTTTAAAAATCTCAGTAATTTTGACTTTATTCTAAAAGAATAAACTTAAAGCAGAGCTGAGGGTCAGAGGTCAGACATTAGTCCCGCCCCCTCGACCTCAGCTGTTGGTTAAAGCTGCCGATCAGCTGAGGTGACAAAGTTAACCCCTGAGCTGCCGCCGCCGTCACAAGCTGATGTGTAAACGCCGTTAACATTGGAGGTCACGGAGGTCGTGACTGAGAAGAGCTGTCGGTTCAGGCGCCATGTTCACTCTGATTAACGACCTCTGACCTCGAGTTGATTATTCATATTAATGACGTCATCACCTTGGCGCCGTAGCATCAGATTTTTTACATTTTCATGATGAACTGATGTTTGTGGACGTTCGTTACTGGCTGTAAAAACTAAAATCTAAGAAAGTTTTATTCACGGTTTTAATTTTCTGTTTTGATTTTTGACAGAAAATCAGAGGAAACTTAGCTTAGCTTAGCATAAAGACTGGAAACAAAGGGAAAGCGTTAGCTTAGCTTAAAGCATGCTACATATTAAACAGAAATGAGATGATTTGAACAAAAAGATGAAAAATTTCTGTCAGTTTCAAACAAACCGACGTGTTGAATCCACAAAATGTTTTCCTTCGGAGAGAAACGTGTTTCTACAGATGAAGCGTGAATCTCGTCTTCGTCGTTCGTTCGTTCACATTAACTCACATCTTCGTGGACGATCGACGGCCTTTAGTCACACGTGGACGCGTCACAGCGTCCGGTGGCCACACCGCGTCGCTAATTTCCACATTAATCGTTTTAAGCACGAGTTTGTTATTGAGGCGAGCGCGTCGCTCGTTTCCCAGAGAATCATTTACAGCAACGGCGCCGCTTCGCCTTATTAAGGCGGATAACGAGCTTCACGCTCCGAGTCGATGAGGTGGAAGTTAATGAACATTTACAGCACGAGACGCGTTTCACTGTCAAACATTAACTAACACTTCCTGTCAGACACAAAGTGATGATGTCGTAGGATCGTGGTCCAAGAGAAACGGCTCCGACCGACACTGAACCACGATCAGAACCACGAGGATCCAGACTCACGACGCTACTGTTACTGACTGTTTCTTCATCTGATTCGAGCGTCAAACAACAGACAGAAATAAAATCTGGAACCGGACCAGTTACCAGGAAGCGGACCAGTTACTGAACACTTCAAACGCTTTAAACTGAACACAGCTGTAAAATGTTCCTGTTCATCTTTTTTTATTGTGGAACAGGATGAAACAAACACCACCTTCACTCGACAATACCAGGTTCTGACGGTCACAACATCATCTGGAAGTGTCTCAGCGGGAAGTCGCAGTTGTGTCTGGTGGCAGTGTGATGTCACAGCTGGAGGTCCATCGCCTCCTGCGGCGCCGTCGTGAACTCCAGGTTGAGCTGTGTCTGACTGCGAGAGCGATTCAACAGCAACGACGGCAGAGCGCAGCGCTGCGTCCGTCTCCCCCGAGAAAACCTCACATCTGAAACCACGACAAGTTTCAGACATAAAGAATCAGAAAACAAAACTCAGGAGCGAGTTAGCGATTAGCTCAGTGAACCAGTCACTGACTACTACAGAAACAACCACCTGATGGCGACTGGTGATAACTGTTGTCACCTGACGGAGCGTCGGGTCTGTTGAAGACGTCGCTGCAGCCGCTCCAGTAGTGAAGCGCCGTCTTCCCGTGATAATCCCTGAGGTTCGTCTTAGCGTCTGACAGGAAGAGACAGGAAGTGATGCTAGCGCTACCTAAGGATGCTAATTTAGCATTAGCATCAGTTTACAGAACCAGAGCTTCAGTCATCATTTGTGTGAGTCAATGAACAAAGTTTGATGCTAATGCTAACGTTAGCTATGTAGCGTTAGCAACAAACGCAAACTCATGAACAGACTCAGATCAGAGCAACGTCTCGTTACCGTCAAGATGTTTATCATCATTTACCATCTGGTCTGGTCTGGTCTGGTCTGGTCTGGTCTGGTCTGGTCTGGTCTGGTCTGATCTGGTCTGGTCTGGTCTGGTCTGGTCTGGTCTGGTCTGGTCTGTTCTGGTCTGGTCTGGTCTGGTCTGGTCTGGTCTGGTCTGGTCTGGTCTGGTCTGGTCTGGTCTGGTCTGGTCTGGTCTGGTCTATTCTGGTCTGGTCTGGTCTGGTCTGGTCTGGTCTATTCTGGTCTGGTCTGGTCTGGTCTGGTCTGGTCTACTCTGGTCTGGTCTGATCTGGTCTGGTCTGGTCTGGTCTACTCTGGTCTGGTCTGGTCTGATCTGATCTGGTCTGGTCTGGTCTGGTCTGGTCTGGTCTGGTCTGGTCTGGTCTGGTCTGGTCTGGTCTGGTCTGGTCTGGTCTGGTCTGGTCTGGTCTACTCTGGTCTGGTCTGATCTGGTCTGGTCTGGTCTGATCTGGTCTGGTCTGGTCTGATCTGGTCTGGTCTGGTCTGGTCTGGTCTACTCTGGTCTGGTCTGGTCTGGTCTACTCTGGTCTGGTCTGGTCTACTCTGGTCTGGTCTGGTCTGGTCTGGTCTGGTCTGGTCTGGTCTATTCTGGTCTGGTCTGGTCTACTCTGGTCTGGTCTGATCCAACTGCGTGAAGACCAACACCTTCAGTGTCATCGTACCCGCTGACATCACGGCGTTACACTCAGAGCTGAGGGGGTCTTTAACAATAAAAAGAGGAGCTGCAGAACAGGTCTGGGTCCCTCCTGGTTCACACATCCTTGGACCGGCTCTGCTCAGGTACCACGGTGGCTAATTAGCTGCCGCGTCTGAATCCCCCTCCCCCACTTTGCAAACAGGAGGCTCGGAGCAAGGCCTCAGGAGGAGCCGCAGGAGGCGCTGGCTAATTATTTCAGATAACATGGGGGGAGACGGGGGAGGAGGGAGAGGAGGGAGACGGGGAGGAGGAGAGGAGAGGGAGGGAGAGGGGAGGAGGGAGGAGAGGAGAGGAGGAGGGGGGAGGAGGGAGGGAGGGAGGGAGGGAGGGGAGAGGAGGAGGAGGAGGAGGGAGGGAGGAGGGAGGAGGAGAGAGGAGGAGGAGGAGAGGGGGGAGGGAGGGAGGGAGGGGAGGAGGAGAGGAGGGAGACGGGGGAGGGAACACAAAAAGGTCAACAGCCTCTTCTCAGTCGGCAGCTTCATCTTCATGGACGTTTTTTATTTTATTATCAGACGTTTGTTCTTAAAACTTCAAGTGAAACTGTTGAAACAACAAAGAACAAGATGAAGATGAAGATGATGATGATGATGATGATGAAGATGATGAAGATGAAGATGATGATAAAAATGAAGATGATGAAGATGATGAAGATGATGATGAAGATGAAGATGATGAAGATGATGATGAGATGATGATGAAGATGAAGATGATGATGATGATGATGAAGATGATGAAGATGATGATGAAGATGATCACTATCATCGTCATCATCGTCATCAAACGTGTTGTGTCAGTTCTCAACTGTTGTTGGTTCAGAGTCAACTGATGATTGTTATTAACTATTATTGATTATTATTATTAATATTATTGATTATTATTATGGTTTCTTGCACCAGATCTGATCCTGAATCAGTTGACGAGCGGAAGCGTCTGATCTGTTCATTCTGTCCCATGATTCACAGCGTTTTGAACCATGACGTCACCGACCCGTGTAGATTTCAGTCTAAACTGACGCCACCTCAGCTCCGTGGTCGCTACGACGACCAGACCAGTTTCTAGGGCGGGAGGTTCGACCCCCCCCCTCCACCTAACTCTACGTCAGTGTTTGGCTGCGTGGAGTCTGACTCACGGTAGGTGTTGACGAGGGCGTGGACGACGTGGCGGTGGCCGTGGATGGCGGCGAGGTGCAGCGCCGTGTAACCCTGGAAATAAAACACACAAAAGTTAAAACATGTTTTCTATCAACACGACGCTGCTGTCGACAGCTGATCAAGTTAATAAAAACCCTAGGGGTTGATAAACTCATGATATTTAATAATAATATAATTTTAAATACAACCGGTTTTACTGAGTCGACGTTGAGTCGAGTTTAATTGAAACATTTATCTCAAACTTTTCATGTTATAAAACAGAGAAACCAACATCTTCCAGCGAGAAGAGCTGTGAGTGTCAGAAACGATGGGAAACTGTTGATGAATGAGACTAATAAAGTTATAATTAATTAAAATACCAACGTGTTTATTTCTGAAACAGTGAAATTTCCATCAGACGTGGACGAGTTGAATCCTGAAAAACGTCAAACTTCACATCAAGTCGTTTTCTGTTTGTCAGATAAAAGCTCCTGCGACAGATCAGCTGAGTGTTAACGACGTGTTTGTTGACGTTCAGTCGATCAGTGATTTCCTTCTCGTCTGTGAGATCTCGTCACCTGACAGCAGCGTTTATTGTGACTGTGGCGGATCGCGGCCGTGGTCCCGAACAAACGCTTCACGTCGCCGTCGGTCCGGCGTTTAAACCGAGTTAACTGACAGTGACGGTGGTTTGAAGTCGCTGTCGATTAGAAAACGAGTCTGTAGTTTCACACAACGACAAGTCTCGTCTCCGTCTTCAAACAAATCCCGGAGGCGACTGATGTGAGAACAAAGAGCAGCTCTGATCCTCGCAGGCCGCCGTACTGTCAACACGCGGCGTCTTCGCTGATGAACCGATGATAAACGCAGACATCGTTTGGACAAACGGCCACTAAACGCTCGCCGACTCCAGGGTCGAGTCACGTGACGACGTCGACAGACTCTGACATTTAGTTGAAAGGTTGAAGCTGCTTTTATGTTGAAATGCACTTTAACGTGCATCAGAGGAAAAGGCCACGGCAGCAGGAGACCGAGACCGACGAGGATCAAGGAGCCGCAGGACGTTTCAGACCGAGCTCGTCGTTAAAGTCACTTCGTCAGACGAGGAAACGTTGTTTTAACGATCCACGTTCAGAGTTTGTGTCGATCGGCGTGTGATTGATCCCTGTAGCACGCCCCCTGGCGGCCGACGCTGATCGTGTTTCTGTTGCTGAAGGTTCGATGGTTTAAATCTGAAACATCTGATAATCGCGTCTTTCGAATCAGGATTTTGATGTGAAACTTCAGATCCAGCGACACGACGTCCGGACACGGTTCAGGAAGTCTGGGACGTGACGGTTTTTACACAAATTCACCAATGACGAAACAACTGAAAAGTTACTCTATCAAATTAAATATATACTGTCATATATTTAATAAAATGGTCAAATAGAGAGAGAAGGAGATGAAGATGAGATGTTCCTAATAAAGTGATCACACACACACACACACAATTTGGCAGAAAACAAGGTTAATTTCATAGTTATTTTCCTTCAGTTTTTAAAGGTGCAGTTAAACCACTTACCCCCTTCAGAGAGATGCATGATGGGAGTGGGAGGAGTCAGAGAGATGCATGATGGGAGTGGGAGGAGTCAGAGAGATGCATGATGGGAGTGGGAGGAGTCAGAGAGATGCATGATGGGAGTGGGAGTCAGAGAGAACAGACAGACGCCATCAGATGTTTCAAAGTCGCAATCGTGATCAGAACGACATCAATCGTAAACTTACGTGCTGTCGTGGCAACGGGCGATCAAGGATGAGCATGAAAAGAGAGAGAGATATTTAGTCACATGATCAACATCTGGAAAATGATTCACATCTGTATAAAATGAGAAAAAACAAAAAGTCTTTTCAACAGTGAAACAGAAAAGCAACAAATGTACAGACGATAAACTCAACTTCAAACAAATAAAACAGTTGAAATGTTTATTTTCTTTGATCGTTTCTGTTTTAATCAACTAATTAATTAACTAATTAACTAGTTGATTAGTTAACGAGGTGAAACAGTTTTAAATGTCTGAGGTTTATTTTGGTCGTTTTCAGAGGAACAACGCCGTAGCTCTGATTGTTTCATCTCAGTGAAACGTCTCTGTGGATTATTGATCTCTGATTAGCGGCTGCTCTCGCTCTGGGTCTTTTTATCGGAGCCATTAGCTCCTTAACGATTAGAGACAAAAAGTTAATTATGTAATTATGGAGCCAATAAGTGACTTGTCTGTTTGCTTCGCTCCGCGGAGCTCGAACATTATCTCCAGCAGATTAACACACTGACGATAAATTGAATTTCCAGAAAAACGTGAAGAAATCACAACATCACACACCAGCTCTGTGTGTGTGTGTGTTACTGTGTGTGTGTGTTACTGTGTGTGTTACTGTGTGTGTGTGTTACTGTGTTACTGTGTGTGTGTGTTACTGTGTTACTGTGTGTGTGTTACTGTGTGTGTGTGTTACTGTGTGTGTGTTACTGTGTGTGTGTGTGTTACTGTGTGTGTGTGTGTGTGTTACTGTGTGTGTGTGTGTTACTGTGTGTGTGTGTGTTACTGTGTGTGTGTGTGTGTTACTGTGTGTGTGTGTGTGTGTTACTGTGTGTGTGTGTTACTGTGTTACTGTGTGTGTGTGTGTTACTGTGTTACTGTGTGTGTGTTACTGTGTGTGTGTGTTACTGTGTTACTGTGTGTGTGTTACTGTGTGTGTGTTACTGTGTGTGTATTACTGTGTGTGTGTTACTGTGTGTGTATTACTGTGTGTGTATTACTGTGTGTGTGTGTTACTGTGTGTGTGTTACTGTGTGTGTGTGTGTTACTGTGTGTGTGTGTGTGTTACTGTGTGTGTGTTACTGTGTGTGTATTACTGTGTGTGTGTGTTACTGTGTTTAAGACTCGACTGTTTTCTGAAAACGTTTCATTCTCGTTCTAGTTTTCAACAGGATGAAATCATTGTATTTAAAACAATAATAATAATTATTTAATGTAAGTATGTGTAACTACCCGACAAAAACCGCCGAAGAAGAAAAATCTTTTAAAATGATGGAAATCTGAATCTGTTGCTGTGAGGTTAAGTTGTTTCCACGACAACAACACCAGAGGCTCATGGGTAGTGAAGTTGTGACGTCATTAATGTTTCCGACCCAAACGACTCACCGATCTGACGTTGACGTCGGCGCCGGAGCAAAGCATCATGTCCACCGCCTCCTGACAGCCACGCTTGGCGGCCCAGTGGAGCGCCGTCTGCAAACAGGACGGTCACACGTCTTTAGCCGTCAGAATTTGGTCAGAGTATTTGAACAAAGCAGCGGCTGAAGAAGAAACACATCTCAGTCCTACAGAAAATCTACGGAGGGAGTCGAAGCTTCAAGTTGTCGGCCGACACCCGTAGAGGGTCTGTAGAGTAAAGAGGTGTTGACGCTGGTGACCGACGTCGGTGCCGGTCAACAAGCTTCTGTCGTGTTTTGTTTGGGGATCAAATATTTATTTCACTCAATTATCTGCAAATCAATTTATAACTTTTATGTAAAGTGTGAGACCGTTGGTTTCTTTGTGAGTAAATGTACATATCTATATCTATAGATCTATATCTACATCTATCTATAGATCTATATCTATATATATATATCTATATATATATATATATATATACATATATATATATATATATCTAGATATAGATATAGATCTATCTATCTATATATATATATATATATATATATATATATATAGAGAGAGAGAGAGAGAGAGAGAGAGAGATTTTTTTTTAAATGTGTCCGCTGCTGCTTTATGAAAAAAACATGTGTTTACTGTTTCATCAGTGAAACATCTGAAACTGAGCGACTGAACTTACAAACTTGAGCCGTTGAAGCGAAGAGAGAAACAGAAACAGATTATTAGTAAATTATTAGTGAATCAGATCTGATCATTTATATCAGGAACAGTTGGAGCTGAAGACGTCACATCTGGAACAACAGCTGTTTTCTCTTCATATCAATAAAAACACTGAGTCTGTCAAACTGAAGCTTCACTGATATTTAAGACTGATCTGTTCTGAGATGAAGATCCTCTCATCATGAGTCCAGGACTGAAACCATCTCAGGTCCGAGGCCACTTCCTGTTTGTCTTCTGACCAAACATCGTCACAAAGCTGTGGACGAACTGAACCTCGGTGGCGTGATCATTGTTTCCTGTCTCATGTCTCTGTTGTGAACGTGTCAAACAAACAAGTTTCCTCCGTCCACGACCGCCAGCGTTCAGCAGGAAGACGGAGCGAGGACACGATCGTCAGGAGGTGGAGATTTATTTGGCAGCGGCAGCGAGCTGGCGAGCTTCAGGCTGACCGCTGAGCGGGGAGGCCGGTGGGGGGAGGAGGCTGGCGGGGGGAGAAGGAGGAGGGGAGGAGGAGGAGGAGGACCCTGTTTTCATTAGAAGGTGCTAACTGAACTCCGCCCCCCCACCGGCCTCTTCCGACACTTGCTGAGTCTCTGACAAACAACGACAGCTCTGCTGTTTGGAGCCACAGGCGACAGCTGAGGATCCAGACCAGGTTCTGGACCAGGTTCTGGACCTGGACCTGAACCTAGACTAGTTCTGATTCTTTATCTCCTCAGAAACCATGAAACATGAATCATGTTTCAGGTTTAAAACGCCCACGAGTCACAAACAAATTTACGTCTGTGGTCGTGACGCACGCATGTCGGTCTCGGCGTGACACCGCAGCGCCGCCGCTCTCTCATTGCCAACGGCGACCCGGAACAAACTGCCAAGCGCCTGCGGTGGCGTCTGAGAGAAAACTTCAGTCTGATGAAGTGAAGCGTGAACAGGAGTCACACGAGGCGCCGGAGGTCGACCTCCGATGATGTTGGAGTTGGGGGGGCGGGGCCACGCAGCCGGGGGGCGGGGCATCAGACCATATGGACGCTGCTCTGCTGCAGCTTCCTGAGGACGTGATGTCGTGTGAAACTGTTCTCTGGCAGCGACGGGGAGTTTTCAGACGGCGACAGTTCGACCATATGTTTCACTCTGAAACGTCTTTCACCGCGTGTGGATTCCCGCGTCGACTCAATGACCAATCCCAACGCGTCGGGTGCGAGGAGGCGGAGCTACGGCTGAAAGGGTCAGAGATCGTCTCTGAACATCAGCTTTAGATGATGAGCATAAAATACATCGTTAAACTCACCCCCTTCAGGAGCAGCAGGTTCACGTCACAGACAGGAAACAAACAAACAAACATCAACATTTAACGTGAAAACAGTAAAAAAAAACAAAAAAAACATTTATGGTTTTTACAAACAGACGATGTCACAGACTTTAACGTGATCATGTGATTTAACCAGAATGACAACTGGGACAACAACAACAACTGGGACAACAACAACAACTGGGACAACAACAACAACTGGGACAACAACAACAACAACTGGGACAACAACAACAACAACAGTAACAACAATGACAACAACAGTAACAACAACAACAGTAACAACAACAACAACAGTAACAACAACAACAACAACAGTAACAACAACAACAACAACAACAGTAACAACAACAACAGTAACAACAACAACAACAACAGCAACAACAATAACAACAACAACAACAACAACAACAAACAACAACAACAACAACAGTAACAACAACAACAACAACAACAATAACAACAACAACAACAACAACAACAACAACAACAACAGTAACAACAACAACAACAACAGTAACAACAACAACAACAACAACAACAACAACAACAACAGTAACAACAATGACAACAACAGTAACAACAACAACAACAGTAACAACAACAACAACAACAGTAACAACAATGACAACAATAACAACAACAACAGTAACAACAACAACAACAACAGTAACAACAATGACAACAACAGTAACAACAACAACAACAGTAACAACAACAACAACAACAGTAACAACAATGACAACAACAGTAACAACAACAACAACAGTAACAACAACAACAACAGTAACAACAATGACAACAACAGTAACAACAACAACAACAGTAACAACAACAACAACAGTAACAACAACAACAACAGTAACAACAACAACAACAACAGTAACAACAACAACACAACAGTAACAACAACAACAACAACAGTAACAACAATGACAACAACAGTAACAACAACAACAACAGTAACAACAACAACAGTAACAACAATGACAACAACAGTAACAACAACAACAACAGTAACAACAACAACAACAACAGAACCATGTGATAAACTGCAGCTGCAGCAAAACTGAACAAACAGAAACTCACTGTGATGAAATCCTGAGGAAGATGAAGATGATGATGTTAGTAACATTAACAAGTTATTATCATGTTGACATGTGACATTTAACAACGTTATAATATTTGATATTTTCACTTAATAACAGATACAAAGATACAAAGATCGAGAACATTATCAAACGTTAACGTCTGAACATTACTGACACTTTACAAACTGTATCGTTAATAGTTAATAACATAACAAACAGTAATCAATAGTTAATATTATCAATCAATACAATAATAATATGAACCTTCTTGAAGACGAGGTTCGGTTCCTGCTGCAGCAGCTGATGTTGAACCTTCATGTTTCCAAGAGCTGAACTTCTCAACCAGGACTTCTCTAGAGGATCGAGCTGCTGCCGCTGGTACAGGGACTGGGGAGGTTATAACAAAAACTTTATACTGAATTTTGTGTCCTGGTTCTACTCAAACTGAGCTCCGTCCACAACCGGCTCTGGACTAGACCCTGACCCAGCAGGTCCTGGTCCCCATTCTGATCCTAGACCTGCACCGTCACAGTTGGAGCTGACAAACTTCAGCTGACGTCTACAGCGACAGAAATATTTTCCGTTTCCCGTCGTCAGCGTCCTCGTTGTCCTCTGGCGGCGGCGTGAGCTCGGCGGCGCCGCAGGGCGGGGGTTCTCCTGCCATTAGTGGTGTTTATTGGCCAGCGTGCGCTGCGAAGCACCACCCGGGCTTTAATCAGAGGCTCTCCGCCCGCTCCGGTCACATGACGCCTGCATGTTAATTACACAGCCTCAGACTCAGAGGGGGGCCGTCCTTCAGCCGGCGACCAGCGGGGCGGAGCCTACAGGGTGTTAAAGAACAACACCTCCACCTGAGCTGCGGCGCCCGGCGACACGTTGACGCCTCGAACATCAGATGCTGAGACGCAGGAAACGACGGACGGCTCAGGAACTAAAACTATTTCATCATCAAAAGACGATGTTTCTCTGCTGCTTCAACCTGAACCTGATCAATGTTTGTTTGTTTATTTGTTGTTTGTTTTCACTAAATCAACAACAATCAGATCAGCAGTAGGCTGATGATGGGATGTCACCATGGGAACGGTGTTCAGAAAAACACACCAAGGCTGTGGGATCACGTGTGTGTGTGTGTGTGTGTGTGTGTGTGTGTGTGAACTCACTGTGACTGAGGAGGCCGTCACACTGCGGGTATCATCATCTTCACTCTGCAACAACAACAACACAGTCAACAAACAAACAAACAAACAAACATGTTCAAAGTCTAGAAAAGAAACAAATAAGACATGAAGGTTTGTTTACAACAAACAAACAAACTTCATAAAAACAGTTTCAGTTTCATTAAGAATCTGATTTTAACACATAAACAAACTGTGACCAAATAAAACAACATGATGTTTGCAGACGCAGCAGAAACACGTGACCTTTGACCTTCCTGCGTCACACTACATGCTACATGCTACATGCTACATGCTACATGCTACATGCTACAACCGTGTGCACGTTGCTGTCTGAAACAAACACGTGGTAATTTTCATATGAAAATGTCTGACGTCATTTATTGATTAAAAACAAACTGATCGGAACATCTGAGGTGAACATGTTTATTGTGAAATGATTCGATCTTAATATTTTATAAATATGTATAAATGTATTTAATGTACAGTTTTCTTTAGATTGTGCAAATATTTTTTCTTTTAAATAATAAATATTATGACTTCAGTCCGTTGTTTAATTAAACGTGTGGACGCGTTCATATTTGTGTTAATGTTAATTGTCCAGATTCCGTCAGATCGTTGAGGTTCGTCACTTCAGACGAGAACGTTTCATCATCATCGAAGCCAAAACGTCTCAATGATTTCTGTTTGTTTCCTGAAACGCCTCAGCCATACTTCCTTTCAATCAACCTGATCGGTAGCGATCGTCTCCGTGGCGAGGAGTCGGGGTCGTCATGGCGAAGGGGACCGGGTGGCGGAGGCAAACCGGCTCCGCAGAGACGATCGGCCTCGTCGCCTCCTGCTGTGACTGTCTTCTCTCACAGGTGCGACTCGTCCGCATCACACGAAAGCAAACGCTAGGAGTTCTGGGTAAATCACTGCTTGGTGCCGCTCAGCTTCCTCACCGCCGCTGAAGCAGCAGGACGCCACCGCCACCATCGCTGTGGAAACTCCTGGAGCTGTGATGGACGTTTACTGAGTGTGGTGAAACGGACACATGGAGTCCTGAGGGGGGAGGAGGAGGAGGAAGAGGAGGAGGGAGGAGGAGGAGGAAGGAGGAAGAGGAGGAGGAGGAGGAAGAGGAGGAGGAGGAGGAGGAGGAGGAGGAGGAGGAGGGAAGAGGAGGGAGAGGAGGAGGAGGAGAGGAGAGGAGGAGGAGGAGGAGGAGGGAGGAGGAGGAGGAGGAGGAGGAGGAAGGAAGGAGGAGGAGGAGGAGGAGGAGGAGGAGGAGGAGGAGGAGGAGGAGGAGGAGGAGGAGGAGGAGGAGGAGGAGGAGGAGAGGAGGAGGAGGAGGGAGGAGGAGGAGGAGGAGGAGGAGGAGGAGGAGGGAGGGAGGAGGAGGAGGAGGAGGAGGAGGAGGAGGAGGAAGGAGAGGAGGAGGAGGAGGAGGAAGGAGAGGAGGAGGAGGAGGAGGAGGAGGAAGAGGAGGGAGGGAGGAGGAGGAGGAGGAGGAGGAGAGGAGGAGGGAGGAGGGAGGAGGAGGAAGAGAGAAAGAGGAAGAGGAGGAGGAGAATGAGGAAGAGGAGGAGGAGGAAGAGGAGGAGGAGGAAGAGGATGAGGAGGAGGAGGATTATAAGTTTGTTGTGACTAAACAAAAAGAGGCTCCTCTGGTCAGGTCACATCCTGGTCCTGGTCCTGAGTCTCCCGATGCTGGTCCTGGTCCTGGTCTTGGTCCTGGCAGCCATCATGTAAACTCCCCCTCATCACCATTCTCCAGATCATGTCTCCGCTCTGTCAAATCCTCAGAGAAAGTTCCGATCAGAGGGGAGGAGGAGGAGGGAGAGGAGGGAGGTGGAGGGAGAGGAGGAGGAGGATCTCCATCATGTCTCCAAAATTTCTCAGTAAAAACACAAAGGAATAAAAAAGACGGACACGTCTCCATCATGTCTCAATCAGAGCTCATGTCTCCGTCATGTCTCCATCATCATCTCAGATCATCATCACTCTGTCATGTCTCTCACCTCTCATGTCTCCGCATCTCATGTCTCCATCATCTCACATCATGTCTCCATCATGTCTCCATCATGTCTCCATCATGTCATGTCTCTCCATCATGTCTCCATCATGTCTCCATCATGTCTCTCCATCATGTCTCCGTCATCATCTCTTTCATGTCTCCATCATGTCTCCATCATGATCTCCATCATGTCTCCATCATGTCTCCATCATCATCTCCATCATGTCTCCATCATCATCTCCATCATGTCTCCATCATGTCTCCATCATCATCTCCATCATGTCTCCGTCATGTCTCCATCATGTCTCCATCTCATCATCTCCATCATGTCTCATCATCTCCATCATGTCTCCATCATGTCTCCGTCATCATCTCCATCATCTCCATCATGTCTCCATCATGTCTCCATCATGTCTCCGTCATCATCTCCGTCACATCTCCGTCATCATCTCCATCATGTCTCCATCATGTCTCCATCATCATCTCCATCATGTCTCCATCATGTCTCCATCATCATCTCCATCATGTCTCCATCATGTCTCCGTCATCATCTCCATCATGTCTCCATCATGTCTCCATCATCATCTCCATCATGTCTCCATCATGTCTCCATCATGTCTCCATCATGTCTCCATCATCATCTCCATCATCTCCATCATGTCTCCATCATCATGTCTCCATCATGTCTCCATCATGTCCATCTCCATCATGTCTCCATCATGTCTCCGTCATGTCTCCATCATGTCTCCATCATGTCTCCATCATGTCTCCATCATGTCTCCATCATGTCTCCATCATGTCTCCATCTCCTCCATCATCTCTCCATCATCTCATGTCATCATCATCTCCATCATGTCTCCATCATGTCTCCGTCATCATCTCCATCATGTCTCCATCATGTCTCCGTCATCATCTCCATCACATCTCCGTCATGTCTCCATCATGTCTCCATCATGTCTCCATCATGTCTCCATCATGTCTCCATCATGTCTCCATCACATCTCCGTCATCATGTCTCCATCATGTCTCCATCATCATGTCTCCATCATCTCTCCATCTCCATCATGTCTCTCCATCATGTCTCCATCATGTCTCCATCATGTCTCCATCATCATCTCCATCATCTCCATCATGTCTCCATCATGTCTCCATCATGTCTCCGTCACATCTCCATCATGTCTACGTCATCACTCTGTCATGTCTCCGTCATGTCTCCATCACATCTCCGTCATGTCTCCATCATGTCTCCATCATGTCTCCGTCATCACTCTGTCATGTCTTCGTTGTGTCTCCATCATGTCTCTATCACATCTCCATCATGTCTCCATCATGTCTCCATCATGTCTCCATCATGTCTCCGTCATCATGTCTCCATCATCTCCATCATGTCCGTCATGTCTCCATCATCTCATCTCCATGTCATCATGTCTCCATCATCATGTCTCCGTCATGTCTCATCTCCATCATGTCTCCATCATGTCTCTCTCCATCATCTCTCCATCCTCCATCATGTCTCCATCATGTCTCCATCATCTCCATCATGTCTCCATCATGTCTCCATCATGTCTCCATCATGTCTCCATCATCATCTCATGTCTCATCATCTCCGTCTCATCATGTCTCCATCATCATCTCTCCATCATGTCTCCATCATGTCTCCATCATGTCTCTCCATCATGTCTCCATCATGTCTCCATCATCATCTCCATCATGTCTCCATCACGTCTCCATCATCATCTCCGTCATCATGTCTCCATCATCATCTCCATCATGTCTCCGTCATCTCTCATCATGTCTCCCTCATGTCATGTCTCCATCATCATCATCATGTCTCATGTCTCCATCATGTCTCCATCATGTCTCCATCATGTCTCCATCATGTCTCCATCACATCTCCATCATGTCTCCATCATGTCTCCATCATGTCTCCATCATGTCTCCATCATGTCTCCATCATGTCTCATCATCTCCTCCGTCATGTCTCCATGTCTCCATCATGTCTCCATCACATCATGTCTCCATCATGTCTCCATCATGTCTCCATCATGTCTCCATCATGTCTCCATCATCTCCATCATCATCCGTCTCCATCATCATCTCCATCATGTCTCCATCATGTCTCCATCATGTCTCTCCATCATGTCTCCATCATCATCCATCATCATCTCATCATCTCTCATCATGTCTCCATCATGTCTCCATCATGTCATCATCCTCCATCATGTCTCTCATGTCTCGTCATCATCTCCATCATGTCTCCATCATGTCTCCATCATCATCTCCATCATGTCTCCATCATGTCTCCGTCATCATCTCCATCATGTCTCCATCATGTCTCATCATGTCTCCATCATCTCCGTCATGTCTCCATCATGTCTCCGTCATCATCTCCATCATCTCCATCATGTCTCCATCATGTCTCCATCATGTCTCCATCATGTCTCCGTCATCTCCGTCATGTCTCCATCATGTCTCCATCATGTCTCCATCATGTCTCCATCATCATCTCCATCCATCATGTCTCCTCCATCATGTCTCCATCATCCGTCATGTGTCTCATGTCTCCGTCATCATCTCCATCCATCATGTCTCCATCATGTCTCCATCATCATGTCTCATCATCTCTCCATCATGTCTCATGTCTCCATCATCTCTCCATCATGTCTCCATCATCTCCATCATCCCATCATGTCTCCATCATGTCTCCGTCATGTCTCCATCACATCTCCGTCATGTCTCCATCATCTCCATCATCTCCATCATGTCTCCGTCATGTCTCCATCATCTCCATCATGTCTCCGTCATGTCTCCGTCATGTCTCCATCATCATCTCCATCATCATCTCCATCATCATCTCCATCATGTCTCACATCATCTCCATCATGTCTCCATCATGTCTCCATGTCTCACTCATGTCTCCTCATGTCTCCATCATCTCTCCATCATCTCCGTCATGTCTCCATCATCTCATCCATCATCCTCTATCATCATCTCCATCATGTCTCCATCATGTCTCATCATGTCTCCATCATCATCTCCATCATGTCTCCATCATGTCTCCGTCATCATCTCCATCATGTCTCCGTCATCATCTCCATCATGTCTCCATCATGTCTCCATCATCATCTCCATCACGTCTCCGTCATCATCATGTCTCCATCATCACTCTCCGTCATGTCTCCGTCATGTCCATCATGTCTCCGTCATGTCTCCGTCATCATCTCCATCATGTCTCCATCATGTCTCCATCACATCTCCGTCATGTCTCCATCATGTCTCCATCATGTCTCCATCATGTCTCCATCACATCTCCGTCATGTCTCCGTCATGTCTCCATCATGTCTCTCCGTCATGTCTCCGTCATGTCTCCATCACATCTCCATCATGTCTCCATCATGTCTCCATCATCATCTCCGTCATGTCTCCATCATCATCTCCATCATGTCTCCGTCATGTCTCCATCACGTCTCCGTCATCATCTCCGTCATGTCTCCATCATGTCCATCATGTCTCCATCATGTCTCCATCATCATCTCCATCATCATCATGTCTCCATCATGTCATCCTCATCATCATCATCTCATCATCATCATCTCATGTCTCCATCATGTCTCCATCATCTCCATCATGTCTCCATCATGTCTCCATCATCATCTCCATCATGTCTCCATCATGTCTCCGTCATGTCTCCATCATGTCATGTCATCATGTCATCATCTCATGTCATCCATGTCTCCGTCATGTCTCCATCATGTCTCCGCCATGTCTCCATCATCATGTCCATCATGTCTCCATCATGTCTCCATCATGTCTCCATCACATCTCCGTCATGTCTCCATCATGTCTCCGTCATCATCTCCATCATGTCTCCATCATGTCTCCGTCATGTCTCATCATGTCTCCATCATGTCTCCGTCATCATCTCCGTTATGTCTCTGTCATGTCTCCTTCATCATCTCCGTCACGTCTCCATCATCATCTCCGTCACGTCTCCGTCATCATCTCCATCATGTCTCCATCATGTCTCCATCATGTCTCATCATCCTCCATCATCTCATGTCTCTTCGTCATGTCTCCATCATGTCTCCATCATCATCTCCATCATGTCTCCGCATGTCTCCATCATCATCTCCATCATGTCTCTCCATCATCACTCCATCATGTCTCCATCATGTCTCCATCATCATCTCCATCATGTCTCCATCATCTCCATCATGTCTCCATCATGTCTCCATCATCATCTCCATCATCATCTCCCATCATGTCTCCATCATGTCTCCATCATGTCTCCATCATCTCCATCATGTCTCCATCATGTCTCCGTCATCACTCTGTCATGTCTCCATCATGTCTCCATCATGTCTCCATCCATCATGTCTCCATCATGTCTCCATCATGTCTCCATCATGTCTCCATCATGTCTCGTCATCTCTCCATCATGTCTCCATCATGTCTCCGTCATGTCTCCATCACATCTCCATCATGTCTCCGTCATGTCTCCATCATGTCTCCATCATGTCTCCATCATGTCTCCATCATGTCTCCATCATCATCTCTCTCCATCATCTCCATCATGTCTCCATCATCCATCATGTCTCCATCATGTCTCATGTCTCCATCATGTCTCTCCATCATGTCTCCATCATGTCTCCATCATGTCTCCGTCATGTCTCCGCTATCATGTCCATCATGTCCATCATCTCATCATGTCTCCGTCATCATCCATCATGTCTCCATCATGTCTCCGTCATGTCTCCATCATGTCTCCATCACATCTCCATCATCTCACGTCATCATGTCTCCATCATGTCTCCGTCATCATCTCCATCATGTCTCCATCATCATCTCTCCATGTCTCCATCATGTCTCCATCACATCTCCGTCATGTCTCCATCATGTCTCCATCATGTCTCCATCATCATCATGTCTCCATCATGTCTCCATCACATCTCCATCATGTCTCCATCATGTCTCCGTCATGTCTCCATCATGTCTCCGTCATCACTCTGTCATGTCTCCATCATGTCTCCATCATGTCTCCATCATCTCATCATGTCTCCATCATGTCTCCATCACATCTCCATCATGTCTCCATCATGTCTCCATCATGTCTACATCATCACTCCGTCATGTCTCCATCATGTCTCTATCACATCTCCGTCATGTCTCCATCATGTCTCCATCATGTCTCATCATCTCTGTCATGTCTCCCATCATCATCTCCATCATGTCTCCGTCATCATCTCTCATCCATCATCTCCATCATCTCCGTCATCATCTCCGTCATGTCTCCGTCATGTCTCCATCATGTCTACGTCATCTCCGTCTCCGTCTCATCATCATGTCTCCGTCATCATCTCCATCATCATCATCTCTCCGTCATGTCATCACTCATCATCTCTCATCATGTCTCCATCATGTCTCCATCATGTCTCCATCATGTCTCCGTCATGTCTCTCATCATCTCCGTCACATCTCCGTCATGTCCATCCTCATCATCTCCATCTCCGTCATGTCTCCATCATGTCTCCGTCATCATCATCATCTCATCATGTCCGTCATCATCTCCATCATGTCTCTCCATCATGTCTCCATGTCTCATCTCCGTCATCTCTCATCATCTCCATCATGTCTCCGTCATCATCTCCATCATGTCTCCGTCATCTCCGTCATCTCATCTCATCATCATCTCCGTCATCATCATCTCCGTCATGTCTCCATCGTCATCCTGACACGTCTCCATCATCTCTCCATCACATGTCTCCATCACGTCTCCATCATCGTCTCCGTCACGTCTCCATCATCATCTTTCACATCTCCGTCAATCTCCATCATGTCTCCGTCATGTCTCCGACATGTCTCCATCACGTCTCCGTCATGTCTCCATCATAGGTTCCAGTTACAGACACATCCTCCCTGAGAGTCAGTCATGAAAACACAAATGAAAAAGATAAAACACGTTTCATGTTGCTTCTGACAGAAGATGTAAACAATCAGAAGATTATTGATCAGTGATCAGTTAGAAAATGTGAGAGACCACGTCTGTTCTACTGTTTCTGTCTCTGATGAAGACGGTGAAGACGTTGAAGAAGGTGAAGACGTTGAAGACGGTGAAGAAGGTGAAGACGGTGAAGACGGTGAAGACGGTGAAGACGTTGAAGAAGGTGAAGACGGTGAAGACGGTGAAGACGGTGAAGAAGGTGAAGACGTTAAAGACGGTGAAGAAGGTGAAGACGGTGAAGACGGTGAAGACGGTGAAGACGTTGAAGAAGGTGAAGACGGTGAAGACGGTGAAGAAGGTGAAGACGGTGAAGACGGTGAAGACGGTGAAGACGTTGAAGAAGGTGAAGACGGTGAAGACGGTGAAGACGGTGAAGAAGGTGAAGACGTTAAAGACATTGAAGACGGTGAAGACGGTGAAGACGGTGAAGACGGTGAAGAAGGTGAAGACGTTAAAGACATTGAAGACGGTGAAGAGAAGACGGTGAAGAAAGACGGTGATCGGTCTCTTCCTCTCATTAACATATTAATTACAGTCCAGTTGTCGTTTTTATTCATCGTGGTCTGATTGTGATGAAAGCAACGGCAGATAATCACATGTGACTCGTCTGCAGCGTTTTGATGAAAAAGCTCTTGTCTCCCTCGGGACCCCCGCCCCCCCACCCCAACCCCCGCCTCTTATGTAATCTGCCCTCTCGTTCACGCCGCCGCCGTCTGATTGTTTGACAAATGAAAAAGCCATTTTGTGCTGAGCGGCGCAGTGAAAGGAGGTCACCAGGGTCAGGGGAATTATGATTACGCCACACTCGCTCGCCGCGCTCCGCATCAGCCCTAGTGAACTCTGGGTAACGAGAAGGTGCTCGCTGCTGATGGGACTCATGTTGGGGGGTCACATCAGGAACGCATCGAAACAAGATGGAGGTCAGTTTAACAGAAGCAGCACATCTGTACTCACACAGTTTGATCAAAGCTGAAACGTGTTCATGTTTCTTCTTGTATCAGTTTAGTATCTGATAAATAATCACTGTGGAAACTTCTGCACATGCTCAGTGCAGCAGCAGTGAATGATGGGAGTTTAACGGCGTCTCTGCCCCTCTGACTCATCAACGCACGACGTTGTTTCCTTCATCGTCTGATCGAAGAGTTCAGAGACTCAAGAGTTTACCAAAGTTTACTGAACCTGAAGTTCACCTGTTTAGAGGCTACGACACACGTCAAACCTCAGACGTGTTCAACACGTGTAACAGTGAGTCAATTCATATGTGTGGACGTGTCGACTCACCCTCCTGGAGACGCTGCGCTCAGTGACCACAGAGAACGAGTCGCTGGTCAGAGACAGGAGGTCACTGCAGGTCATGTCTCCGCCGTCGCTGCTGGAGCTCACACTGCGATGGAGAAACACAGAGCCTGGAGAGGCAGGGAGGACCAGGTCTGACGGTCTCTGGGGTCCTGGTCCTAGTTCTGGTTCTGATGGACTCACCAGAGACCTAGCCGGTTCTGGATGAGACTGGGAAACAAACACGTGTCACAGCTGATTATTGTTTTTATTGTTAATGAACCTGAAAATAAAATGGAAAAGATTTGTTGAAATAACAAAACTACTAAGGTTCAATTTACATAAACAAATAGAAATGTAAACAAATAGAAATGTAAACAAGTAGAAATGTAAACAAGTAGAATTGTAAACAAGTAGAATTGTAAACATAGAAACACAGACGTATAGAAAAACAAACACATATAAACACGAGTCTCACACTCATTGTCTGAGTGAGACACGCTAGTTGTCGAGGTAGCAGATTCCATCACGTCTCCAAGCAGATTCATCGATCGATATTCAATCGATCTGATCGATGAAGGACGAACATTTGTGACGCGACGGCCTGGAGCTCCAGGAAACACACGACATGTTTCCTCACGTCCTCTGTGACTCGAAGCTGATTCAGGAGTAAAGTGTCTGTTTGTGGTCTCCTGCTGCAGCGGCGTCACTCTCTGAGGAACACAGACCCGATCCAGGACCTGGTCCTGGACCAGGACTTGGAAACTGTCACTAAGAAAAAACATTTCAATAGTAATGTTACATTTATTTTAACTCCGGTGAATAATGAGTCAATTAAGAATTTCAACATTTTACAACAGACGTTTGGACTCCAACGGTCCAGACGATGAAGTAAAATGTTTTTAAACCTGATTGTTTTAATATCATTTATCTGCAGATCATCTCATGTGTTGAGTCTTGAAGAACCGAGTGAAACCGACTGCAGCGATGAGTCGATCGTCACAATAACTGAAAACGACTGAATAGAGTTTAACATTTACATCTGTGGGTAAAACTCTGTCACATGACGTTGGAAACTTGGTGATGATTGTTGTGTGTGAGGAAACACGACATGTGGTGGCGAAGAGGAAACTGTCACGACGCTGACGTGATGAAAGGAAAAATAGAATCTCTAAAGTGTTTCACACCGAACTGATGCGACGTGAAGAAACGGATCTGAATGAATAATTACAGCCACAAACCCTCAAACCTGCGGCGCAGAAGTATGACAATAAAATGAAAACGATTTAAAGAAAAAATAAAACGTCAGGTTGATGAAGAGAAGCTGTCAGAGCGGCACCATCCTCCTGATCACAGACGGCGTTTAAACAAAGAACAAAGGCTGAAGATGTGGAAAAGAAACAAAGACACGTTCGCCTTCCATGAATAAACATGAGACTTCCCATCAGCCCCCTCTGCTCTCACCTCCTCTGCCTCAGTGATCACCAGCGCCGGCACGCCAACGCCTGACTCCAGGGCTCTGTCCTGATTGGCTGCCGCAGCAGTCTGATCCCAGTCCCGGTCATGGTCTGACTCACAGTGACCCTCAGCAGGTGAAGCTTCATGTGAACAGAGAAGAAGTTAAACTTTCTGATCCAAACATTCGACCTGCAGGTGAACATCAGCCTGTAGGTGGCGCCGTCTCCAGCCTGTAGAAAGCTCCGCCCCCTGATAGCTGGCTGCTAAGCCCTGCCCCCTGAGTTTGATCCGAAGACCGACGTCAGTGGAAAAAGACTTAGTTGTAGTTTCACAGGCTCCGTGACCTGAGACCTGAAAACCTGTTGAAACCACAGAGACTGGAGACGCAGCAACGACTGATGAGAACACAGCGACTTCCTGTTGTGGTGACCAGGTTCAAACTGTGACCCACAAACACTGAGTCATCGCAGGTTTCACTACATCAGATAAACATCAGTCGTTTCACCGACTCTTTAATATTTTTACTCAAGTTGTTGTAGGTGAAATCAGTTCAGAACGAAACGATTCAAGAAGTTTGAGTTTTATTCATTTAAATAAAATTGATTCAATAAAATGATATTTGTTCAATTTAATAAAACGTTTCATGTCCAGAGTTTTTCAAAACGCGACTTTTATGTAATTCATAATTCAACTGGTCCTGATTTCCTTCATGCTGACGAGTCGTTTAAAGAGACGAGATGTGAATAAAACGTCTGAATGATTCAACAACTGAATCCATCAAAACATTTAAAGTCAATAAACTGAACCACAGATTCAGGAACTCTCACCTCTGTTCACATCTGGAGTTTGATGGTCCTGGTCCTGGTCCTGGTCCTGGATCTGCTCAGCTCCTCTCACGTCCTGTTCCAGGTCCTGGTCCTGGTGCTGATCGAGTGGAGACAGTTTGGACTCTGGAGGATCGTGGTTCGAGTCCTGAGCCTCCATATTTCCTTCTGTGAGACATTCAGTCTGACCTTTGACCTCCACCTCATCTTGAACTTTAACTTGATCCAGATCAGACTGAAGAGTGAGCAGCTCCTGATCCTGGTTCTGGTCCTGTTGATCCTGGAGAACCTGGAGCTGAAAACCTTCCTCCATCTTTCTGATGTAGAGTTTAGATCTGAAACAAGAAAAAACCTTTTTAATAAACGTCACAGTTTCATCGTTGAGTGACTGTTTCTATGACCCGACATGTAACTATGACAACCACTTCCTGTTGTGGTGATCAGGTGATCAGGTTTGAACCGGTTTGAAACGCCTACATAGCCGGGTGGTTAGGGTTTGTCATTCCCTCACTCTTCTCCCCAGCTCCTGTCTACCTTCACTCACCTGCCAATAAAAGAAAAACAAATATCTTTAAGAAATGTCCCTGTTACCGCCGTGTTTCTGAGTTCACTGCCACCAACTGTCTGAGGAAGAGCAGGGAAACTACGACACATCCTGACGCCCATCGTCCACCTTGGCATCCATCGCCAATCCTGACGCCAGCCGTGGCGTCCACCCATCAGGCTATGGAGCCTCATCACGTCACAGATAAACCTCCAACTCTTCAGAGAGAAACCCCTGGGGTGGTAATTACTCTGTTCTCTGATAACGAGGTTTTTGTTTCACAATCAGATGATAAAAGGAAGTTTCCGTTTTAAACGCTCGTCTTTAGGCGACCTCTGCTCGCTCAGATCAGCTACGAGCTGCTGGAAACAAACGAGCTTCTCTTTCATGTGAGAATCTGAACAAAGCCTCGGTGCCGTGGAGAATAACGAGAAGGAGATTTCCCTCAATAACCGAGTTCATGCAGAATGTAACAGAAGTTTGTGTTGAGATCAACGAGTCGTCTCGTGGTCGGCCCACTGGGGTCTCAACTTGGCGCCGATGACAGAGTCATCAGAGCTTTTCCAAGCCATTACTTCCTCCTGCGGGAGGCGTGTGTACCGTCGGCCTCTGGAGTAACATTTCCTGCAGAGGAGAATAAGAGGTGCGTTCACCTCCGCCGCCGTGGAGCGCGTTAATGAAAGATGCTTAAAAAAGCGTGAAAACGCCATCACTAATCTGCTCAACCTGCTCCATCTGTAGCGGAGTCGCTTCATTTCACCCGGCGGTGCAGTCAGGCTCATGATGAGCTTAGAGGCTCGGAGAGGACGCCGCCGCCACATCACTCACCGCAACTCACCAACTGGTTCTGGACCGAGTTCAACAGGGAAACAACCGAGACTGAAGTCTGGGTCCTGGAAAGTCTGGGAAAAAAAACCTGCAAGGACTCAACATCGACGACACGTTTGAAGGATCTTCAATGAACAAGTTCAGACCCTGACACATCCTGACGTGAATCGCTGTCACATCAAGAAACCAGCGGCTGCAGAACTTCAGAGTAACATTACACTTCCTGTTTACATCCCCAGAGCATCATGGGAGCTGTAGTCCTCATTCTAAAAATTAATCACAGCGGGAGTATCTTGTTTTTTAATCTAAAATAAAACTTCAGCAGCTTTAAACCCCGAGACGACGTGAAGGTCGAACACTAATCATCAGGACCAGACTAGGACCTGGAGACAGAACCATCGCAGTCTTACCCTGAAAACGATCCGGAGACGAGTCCAGAACCAGCTGGGACCTGAGTTCATCCAGAGGAACAGGCTCGACTTCACCCCACCCCCACCCCCCACCCCGCTGAGACCAAATCCTTCTTCAGACGCTTGCTGCTATTTCAAGGAGGAGAAATCAGATTAGTTTGAGCTCTGAGCTCACCTGAGGCGCCGCCACCTCTGACCTCTGACATCACTTCCTGTCACCTCTGACATCAGAGTGAACAGACAGGCGAACATCGAAAACAATAAAAACAATTACAATTTAACCAAATAAAGCAAATTAAAGACATTAAAGCAGCGGGCGGAGCCAGCAGTGAGGGAGGAGTCAGAACCAGGAAGGAGCTGGGTCGGTGATGTCATCACACGTATGTGGACTCACCAACGTTAGCATGCTAACCAGCTAGCCTCATCTTTATCCTCTGACCTGAACCTTGACCCTGCTGGAGAGTCCTGGCACTGCAGCAATAACTCTGAACCCGATCCTGGACCTGATCCTGGACTCGGCGTGTGGCCCCTGATAGTTTCTCTTAGTTCAGTCACAGTTGATGAAATCAACTTTAAATTAAGCAGCTAAATGTTTAAATAACCTCAGAGTAAATATGAGGTTGAAGTGATGGAGGTGTTGAGTGTAGATGGAGGTGGAGCTGCCTCCCTCTCTCTCCCTCTCTCTCTCTCACCCTCCTCCCCCTCCTCCCCCCGGGCTGTGGCGGGCTCTGCTCTGCCGCTCTCAGTTCCTCAGCATCGGGAGCGGAAACAGCCTCCACCTGCGATGCTGCTGGAAGCTACTCCGCTTTTTAAACTCCTCTTCCTCCTCTTCCTTCTGCATCATCTTCCTCCTCTTCTCCTCCTCGTGTCGTCCCGGCGAAACACGCGCTCTCTCTCTCTCCGATGTGACTTGGCTCGTGCGTAACCGTCCGGTTCCGCGCGCCGCCGTCATGTCCTTTCCTCAGGGTTTCCTGTTCCCGCCGCCCGGTTCTCTGACGCTGCACTGTCCGTCCTTCGGCTCCGGGATCATCCTGGGACCGAGGACCGAGGAGCTCCGCTCCGCCTCGGGCTCCGCCTTCTCCCCGTACTCGGGCTCAGCGGCGGCTTCTCCCGGGTTCGGCTCGCACCTTCCGTACGGCGGAGAGCCCCGGGCTGCCGCGCTCAGCTCGTTCGTGGTGAGTGTCCGGTCCCGGGAGGACGGAGGCCGGTGACCGGTCCGCGTCCGGTCCGTGCGTAATGACGCGCGGCGCATAAAAGGGTTAAAACTTTAACTGATTTAAAACAAAAGTTTCGGTTTAAAATCAACTGGTTTTAATCTTTAATATGAATGAACTTTTAAACTTAAAAATGTGAATTAAAAGTGAATTTTTAATCATTTGTCAAGAAATTGGTTTTATATTTTAAATATTTAAGAATTTAATTATAATTTATTAATTGGTTTAATTAATCAATGATTAATTTAATGTTAACAACAATTTAATTAATTACAATTTGATTAAATGTAATAATAGACAATAATCATTAACATTTAATTTGTTTGTTAAACTTCAACTTTGTGTGTGTGTGTGTGTGTGTGTGTGTGTGTGAATTAAATTCTGTTTTAAATTGAATCTTTATTTAACTGTTAGTCTCATTACAACATGAGGAGGAAGCTGCCAGGAGACGGATAAACTGAGTGTGTGTGTGTGTGTGTGTGTGTGTGTGTGTGTGTGTGTGTGTGTGTGTGTGTGTGTGTGTGTGTGTGTGTTAATTAAAATAATCCCAGTAAACTCCACCCCATCATCATGATCCCAGTGTGTATTAAAGTGCATCGGTGTGTTTCAGGGTCCCGGCTTCGACGCCTCCTCCGCCGTCTCCGGTTCGTTGGACTTCTCGCCGTTCGGCGCCTTGGGGCCGTACCCGTACAGTGACGCCACCTACAGGAAGAACGCCACGCGGGACGCCACGGCCACGCTGAAGGCCTGGCTCAACGAGCACCGTAAGAACCCGTACCCCACCAAGGGAGAGAAGATCATGCTCGCCATCATCACCAAGATGACCCTGACCCAGGTGTCCACGTGGTTCGCCAACGCGCGGCGGCGCCTAAAGAAGGAGAACAAGATGACGTGGACGCCGAGGAACCGCAGCGAGGACGAGGAGGAGGAGGACAACATCGACCTGGAGCGCAACGACGACGACGACGAGCCCAAGAACGACGACGGTGAGTGGAGCAGGGAGAACAAACAAACAACAACAAACAAACAAACAGAATAAAACTAACTGACTAAAACCATCAGAGCTGTTCATCAATCTGCTGCAACAACAAACTGGATCAATAAGAAAATTAACTTAAATTCTTATTATTTACAAACAAAAACATGGACAGAGGAAATGAAATTTAGTGTTTCTCATCTTCATCTCGATTGATGAGAAAAAAAATATGATGAGAATCAAATTATTATTATTGTTGTTGTTGTTGTTGTTATTGTGCCTAGTTTGTAAAATCAGAATCAGTAAATTGATTTTTAACCAGTGAAGCTGAAGTTTTATTTAAATGTTTAATTAAAATATTTTTCTAATCATGTTTATTATCAATTATTATCATTAATCTATTTCATGTTGTCATATTGTCATGTTGTTATGTTGTTGTTATTTTCTAATGATTAAATAATTCATTCATTTTAAAATCATTTTATTAACACGCAGAAGAAACGTGTTTACTATTTTTATATAAATAGATTTTTACTAATTAAATCTTTCACTGTTGGTTTTTATTATAATAATATTTATTGTTGTTATTGTTGTTACGCTCTGCAGTCGTCAGATATCAGAGATTAGACACATCCCGTCCACATGTGAGAAGAAACCAGGAAATATCCTGGTCCCAGAGGATTTTTTCTCCTTCATAATTAATATCAAATTAATTAAAAATATAAAAAATCAATAATATTTATGATTAATTAATAATAATATAATTACTGATGATTGATAAAGTGTCAATTGCAGCTGCTTTAATTATTTATACTTTTATTCTTTGGTATGTAACAACCTCATTATTTTTATCTTTCATGTTTTATCTGATCCTCCTCCTCCACCTCCTCCTCCTCCTCCTCCTCCACCTCCTCCTCCTCCTCCACCTCCTCCTCCTCCTCCTCCTCCACCTCCTCCTCCTCCTCCTCCTCCTCCTCCTCCTCCTCCTCCTCCTCCTCCACCTCCTCCTCCACCACCTCCTCCTCCACCACCTCCTCCACCACCTCCTCCTCCACCACCTCCTCCTCCACCTCCTCCACCACCTCATCCTCCACCTCCTCCTCCTCCTCCTCCTCCTCCACCTCCTCCTCCAGCCATGTGCCATCCATCCTCAGGAGCTGATTCCTGTGGACGTACGTTCAGAGACGACAGTGACGACTCGGACATTAAAGACTGTGGAGATGTGAGGCTGCCCCTTGGCCCCGCCCCCCCCTCTACAGAGGGCGCCGCCCACAGCGCTGCGCCGCTGCTCAGAGCGTCGGGGGCGAAACAAACGTCTTGCTTGCCGTCGAAGGATCACGTTGACTCCGTCCAGGTGCCGACGCCGGCGCCAAAACCCAAACTGTGGTCACTGGCTGAGATCGCCACGTCTGACGACAGAAGTAAAGGAAGTACGGACTCGTCACAAAGCGGGGGGGCAGGGCAGCAGCAGACCACGCCCCCCGCCGCCACCACGCACCGGACGCCGTTCCCTCACAGCCCCGCCCTGCCCCGTCACCTCTACTACGCCTCCCCCTTCATCCCCGGATACTCCGGCTACGGCGGCCTGGGGCGGCTGCACGGCGCCACCGCCGCACACGTTGACGGATTACACCTGACCGCTGTGCACAGAGCCGAGGCTGCCGCCAGGGACTGCAAGCTCCGCCCCCAGGGGCTGATGGAGCTGAACGAACTGAAGAGAGGAACGACAAACGTGTAGCGCCGTGACAGTGGATGCTGGGACATGGACATATTTTTATTTATGAGACATGATGCCTTGTGTCTGACACGTCTTTGGCGTCTCTGGCGTCTCTGGCGCATGTCCGACGTGTGTCCAACGCATCTCTGACGCATCTCTAATGTCTCTGACATGTCTCTGACGTGTCTGACACGTCTCTGACATGTCTCTGACGTGTCCGACGCGACTCTGACGCGTCTCTAATGTCTCTGACGCGTCTCTGACATGTCTCTGACATGTCTGACGCGTCTCTGACATGTCTCTGACATGTCTGATGCGTCTCTGACATGTCTGACATGTCTCTGACATGTCTGATGCGTCTCTGACGCATCTCTAATGTCTCTGACATGTCTCTGACATGTCTCTGACGTGTCCGACGCGACTCTGACGCGTCTCTAATGTCTCTGACGCGTCTCTGACATGTCTCTGACGTGTCTGATGCGTCTCTGACGCATCTCTAATGTCTCTGACATGTCTCTGACGTGTCTCTGACGTGTCCGACGCGACTCTGACGCGTCTCTAATGTCTCTGACATGTCTCTGACGTGTCTCTGACGTGTCCGATGCGACTCTGACGCGTCTCTAATGTCTCTGACGCGTCTCTGACATGTCTCTGACGTGTCTGACGCGTCTCTGACGTCTGTCCTCAGATTTTCAACTCTTTTATTTAAAGTGAATTTTCTATGTTGATGAGACGTAAACTTTGTAACATGAATCATTAAAATAGTTTTACTAAAGGCAACGAATCAGCTGGTGTTTGTGACAGCGGGGGGGGGGGGGGGGGTCAACACGAAACGACAGAGAAACATATGATCAGAGAAGAGATATTTACGTTTTCACATAAAAACGTAAATGACAGAAATAAATGAAACAACCTGAAGAGTCCTGGTGAGACCAGAACTCTTGGTCCTGGATGTGATCCTGGTCCTGATCCTGGTGGTTTCATCTTCAGTTTAAATCTAAATTAAACTCCTCGTTGCATCGGAGCGTTGTTCAGTGTCATAAACTGACACAGGATCAGTTGAACTTTAACATGCTCGGTTTCCACGCGTCTGTAAAAACTGCTCGTATTGAAGCTGCAGGTTGGATCTCTCAGCCCAACATATCCCAGGATGCACTGCAGCACAACATTAACAATTATTAAAGTTGGTCGCTGAATTATCAATAAAGACGTTAGGAACGGGAACAGGAAGTCGTCCGGTCCCTTCGGACAAAGAGACTCCATGTTACATCAGACTAACAGACATATTCATGGTTTGTTTTCATTTGACCTGAAGACACAAATTCTTTTTTGGTCTTTTAACCAAAGAATTTTATTTGTTTTTCTACTTAAATTATGATCTGATAATGATTATATTATATTATATTATATTATATTATATTATATTATATTATATTATATTATATTATATTATATTATATTATATTATATTATAGAAATATATAATATAGAAATATATAATATAGAAATCTGTAACATAATTATAGAAAATGATCATAGGAAAAATATCATTTTTAAATTTTAATATAAGACCATGTATTCAACATATTAATTCTGAGGAGCCTGCAGTTGAAATGAACTGGAAGAGTGTGTGTGTGTGTGTGTGTTTGTTTATAGGAAGTAGTTATTGATCAGTGTATATTGATCTGGTATCTCAGTTTCAGTTTGTTACAGTTTCACCTCCTGTTCAGACTTTTATCAAACTGAACTAAACCGAATGACTCTTCCTCCTCCTCCTCCTCCTCCTCCTCCTCCTCCTCCTCCTCCTCCTCCTCCTCTTCTTCTTCCTTCCTCCCCCCAGTGAGCATCTTCTTCCAGCTGTGTGTTTATACTCAGTTAATCTCTGTCAGACAAGGTGCATCATGTTGTTGAGGTGGTGAGTCTCAGCCGCGGGCCTCCTCTTCCTCCTCCTCTTCCTCCTCCACAGCTGGGCTCAGCAACAACCCCCCCATCCATCCCTCCCCCGCAGACGCTCTGTCCCTCAAACCATGTCCCAAGTGACGACCACAACCTGTCTGCTGCGTCCGTTTAAACCCGGTGGACGTTCACGTCACTTCCTGCGGCTCTGAACATCTGGAAGGAAAAAGAACCTGCTGCTTCTTCCTGCGAAGAGTTTCCTCCGAACAAAGACTCAAAGTTTGTTTCATCGTGTTGTTTTTCTCGCCACAGTTTGACTTGACGGCGCCACCGCGAACTCCCAGGTGTCAGTAATATCAGCGACCAGCGGGAACGACTACGCTCACCGCTGTCGCACCTCAGAAAGACACACACACCTCTTCAAAATAAAACACTGCTGTGTGCTTTGTTAAATAAACAAACATGTTTTCTACCCGGAGCGCATCAATAATAATAATAACTAGACTGTTGTTGTTTATCTTGTGTGAACACAGAAACAAACACGTGATAATAAACAATAAAACCTCGTCTCTGAGTCTTTGCAGCTTTACTTTGCTCACAGCGCCCCCCGCTGCCTCATGCTGGAACTACAACCACTCACCTCCCATGTTCATCCAGCAGAGAGTTTTATTATTCATCACCTCACTGGACGATCTTTAATTATCTCCACAGTCACCAGACCATTTATGACCATTATATTACAATCATATTATTTAATTCATAACAAACGGTTGTAAAACAAAGTTAAGGGTTAATAATAAGGCTGATGTTACTGTTGAGCTGCAGTTGTTTCATATGAAGCATTCGACATCATGTGAACGAGCCGAGCGTCAGACTGAAGGTGTAAATAAAAGCGTGAGTCTCCGCCCGCCGCCACCGCCGCCGGAGCCTTTGGCGTGAGCAGCAGACAGATGGTGCCATTTGCTGGCGGTCGTACCTCCAGTGACCCTGACTGCTGAATATCACGCAGCAGGAAGCTGCTCCATGTGTTTTACTGGGTGGCATCCTGTTAGCCTAGCCGCCGCTAACTGGAGCCGCCACACACGCCAACACATACACTAATGCACACGCCTCCTGTCAAACAACGCACACGCCAACACACACGCCTCCTGTCAAACAGGGCTGTCGCCCAATGCCTCAGAGTCCCACTGCTCAGGTAGATCTCACACACACACACACAGTTTATTAGGAGATGTGTAAATAAATGTAACTGATACAATTGTTGTTGTGATTATTGATCTGTCAGTTGGTGTTTCGATTATTTCGTCCACCCCATGTCACTGACGTATGATGTCATCACATGACTCATCAGGTGAAACTTGATTCTGTTACTTTTGATTAAACTGAAGAATATAAATCATCGTCATCCTCAGTGTTTCAGTCGACCTTTGACCCCAGCGTGGTCATGTGACGGTCATGTGACCTCCTCTGTTTGAGTGAGTAAATGTTGGCAGTGTGTCGCCGCACTGCAGATTAACAAGGATTTACTGGGATTAACTGTGACGAGGCAAAGAAATCAAACGCATCATTTCAGGTGAACAAACACAAGCTTGTACCTGTTCGCCACCGCCGGCGGCAACGCCACCGCCGTTGCTGGCGGCAACGCCACCACACAATACCGAGACGCTAAGATTACTATTAATCCAACCAAACATCCTGAACCTCAGCGACATAATAAAATTGATCCTGGTTCAGCAACTGAACAGGAAAACTGTCTGACATCACATCTGACCAACAGCTGATTAATGATCAATGACTGATCAATAATTTAATACTCATTTATTATTATTATACATATATATATATATTCCAGAGAATCATTAATGAGTTGGAAAGAAGAAAAGGTTCAGAGGCTGAACATGTAAACAGACACACACACAATCAGGAGGAGAGTGTGTGTGTGTGTGTGTGTGTGTGTGTGTGTGTGTGTGTGTGTGTGTGTGTGTGTGTGTGTGTGTGTGTGTGTGTGTGTCTGAGTCTCCTGAGTGGCAGCAGTGGCCTGGAGGAACGGGGCCCCCTGCAGGCCGTGCGTCCCCACAGCAGACGGCGCAGCCTCACGCTCCACCTGAGTCAGTCAGGTGCATGCTGGGAACTCCAGCGGCTCAGACTCAGACATCAGAGCGGGACAGGAGCCGCGGGCCGGGCGGACGCTCCCCGACGCCACATTCCTCTGAAGCTTCAGCTGTCATCTCTGCCGGGAGCGGCGCCGCCTGCAGCCCACGGGTCAGCACGGATCAGCTCTGTCAACGCCGCCATGTGTTACGTACGAGATGGAGCCTCAGCCTCCATGCTACAGCGAGGACCGGGCCTCAACGCTACGAGGACCGGGCCTCAACACTACGAGGACCGGGCCTCAACGCTACGAGGACCGGGCCTCAACACTACGAGGACCGGGCCTCAACGCCACAAGGACCGGGCCTCAACACTACGAGGACCGGGCCTCAACACTAGGCCGCAACGCTCAACTGTTTGATCTTGATGGTTGGAACAAAACTGCCAGTTGGCTGCCAGTTTGGACATGCCTGCACTAAGCTAACTCAATGAGCTAACACACTAAGCTGCTCTCGGTGCGTGTGGTGGTCACCTGATCTAGATGCTTCTGTCGAGGTGGCGACTTGGTGAAGTGGACTCAGATGAAACTGGACCAGGTCTTTGTCAGCAGGTCTGTGGACCTAAAGGACACAGGACAGAGACCAGTTTGGTTCAATGTAAACCATAAACGTCAAACGTGCATACCTGGTGCAGCGGCGGCATCCGCCATGATGTCACTGTCACTGAGGCATTCTGGGTACTGAGGCCTCCACAGAAATATGGTGGAAATGTCACTGATCAACAACAATGATTACACATTTAACACTGAGATAAATCACTGTTTAACTTTTTGTTTCAGTGTCAGTTAATTTCACCAAACTACATCTGACATTTTAATGACTGATCAAATACCTTGATTAATGATAAATTATCACATTTACATAAATATAATAACTATTAAAAAAACTGTCTCTGTCACCAACACTTTGATTTTAAATTAGTAACAAAACATTATGTGATAAATGTGTCGACAATCAAACGATACTTAACGTCAGTTTGGTGTCACAGTTTAGTTTTATTGGCATACTGTGCCGTTTAATTACTATCTAATTAAAGTTTAATTGACCTGGTTAATTAATTGCAGCTCGTTAATAAAATCTAAAATAAGAGGAAAAATACTGGTTCAGGTTTTAACAAACTAATGAATCTGATCTTTAAACACTTTATACTGAAGCGCCGCTGTTAGCTTCAGCTACAGCTAACGATGAAGCTAAAGCTAACGATGGAGCTAAAGCTAACGATGAAGCTAAAGCTAACGATGAAGCTAAAGCTAACGATGGAGCTAAAGCTAACGATGAAGCTAAAGCTAACGATGGAGCTAAAGCTAACGATGGAGCTAAAGCTAACGATGAAGCTAAAGCTAACGATGGAGCTAAAGCTAACGATGGAGCTAAAGTTAACGATGAAGCTACAGCTAACGATGGAGGTAAAGCTAACGATGGAGCTAAAGCTAACGATGGAGGTAAAGGTAACGATGGAGCTAAAGTTAACGATGAAGCTACAGCTACAGCCTGCGGCCATGGTACCTGTCAACTCGGCTCCGACTCGTCTGTTCTCGTCTCCGGTGCAGTGTTTTCCGGTCCCGCCATCACGGCCTCCTCCCTCCACCTTCGTAGCCGAGCTGCTCCGTCCGGTTCGGTTTCCCGCCGAACGACGAGTGTTACCGAGCGGTTATAATAAATGATATTTAATATGATTTATAAGATTTATTATAATTTATTATAACGTTATAATAAGAGGCGGTTCACCGGAGACTAGCGGAGAAACACGAGCAAACCCGAAGCGACAGCGCGCGAAATAACCGGAAGTTATTTCATTTCATTTGTCAACTCCAGATATTAATTATTTCAGTTCAGTAGACATTTTTTACAATTGCAGTCAAATGTTAATGAAAATACAAATATGTCTGGGCATTATATATATATATATATGTGTGTGTGTGTGTGTGTGTATATATATATATATGTATATGTATATATGTATATACACACACACATATATATATATATATATATATATATATATATATATATACATATATATATAATTTAAAATGAGACCAGTATAGAGTCTATGAGCATATTCAATACATAACCCTGAAATTAAGTTTTATATAAAAAATAATTACATGTTTATGTTGTAAAGACAAAGAAACAACAAACTAATGATTCTTTATTTCTTGATTCAAACCTGAACACAAATAAATGTGGCGATAACAAGACACATAGATATTAATGTGTCAGAATATTCATTTAATCACATTTATTATCAAAATAAAATTTGTCACCACGAATGCAACATTTGTTTTAAATGTGCCTTTAGTTTGATATAGTTACTGAAAACTGATTTAAAGCAGATGATATTTTATTCTGTTCATTTCACATGAACAACCGACAATATAGAGATAATGATCCCAAACTATTCAAACCTTTATTCCCTCTGATAAAAACCAGCTGGTTAATCTCCAACGGTCACTTTCACCACATGAAACTAAAGTTAACAAACAGAACACGTCCAACAATTAACTGAAACTGTGTCTGTTCATGACCACGTCAAGCTGATCAATCACTGATCAATCACTGAACTTTAACTGGTTTAACTGTCAGGACATTAACCAGCTTCTTCACTCCGTCTTTTGACCTTTGACCTCCGTGCAGCTGTTTCACCTCCTGAGGTTTAGTCACTGGTTCATTAAACTTTAATATTCAGTGTGTTTAATGTTTAACGTGTTTAAACCTGTTTCATTATTTAATATAAATTAAAACAATTTTGCTCCTTTAACTGACTGATTCACCTGAAATATCTGCTCTTTAATGATTCTCAAGATTGACAGGTCCATTAGCCAATCACAGTCCCCCCTCCCCCTCCCACACTACAGTCTCCGCTCTCTCTTTGTCCATAATAGGAAGAAAGAAGTTTGTGTTTCGTTTTTTCTCAGCATTGTCGTGTCCGTGGCTGCTGCAGTTAGCGGCGCCCCCTGCTGGACGCTTCAATGATTCAGCAAAATGTTTCCGTTTGTCACTTTGGTTCGACACAAAACGTCTTGTTCCGTTTGGATCAGAGTCTCAGCTCCACGTCAGGACGAGCTGCTTCAGCGCTGGATCCTGGACACCAGATAGTAGAGCAGGAAGAAGAGGAGCACCAGACCCACGGACACGTAGCACAGGATCCGACGGTTGTCTCGGCCCGACCGAACCATCGTGGAGAACCGCTTCACGCTGCCCGTCAGCAAACCAGTCGCACTCAGGAAGTTTGAGTCCTGAGATGATACAGAAAATGTCAACACGAAGTTTCAACACAAAGAGAAACTGATTTATTGTTTTAATGTTTGGATAATAAAGAGAACGAACAGAGAAATAGACTCATAATAACTAAGTTCATTATGTTTTTACTGACCATCGTGTCCAGGTAGTCGTTCTGATCATCAGCCTCTCTGTCGATGTCGTACGCCAGCTGAAACATTCAGGACATGAAATTAATCTTTATGTTATAAAACAGAGGAGAAGGAGAAAACAGGTTGGAGAAGAACAATCAGTGTTAACATCAGTGTGTTAACTGATGTTAACACACTGATGTTAACACTGATGTTAGAAGGTAAAACTCGATGAGTAAAGACAATGAAAGATTATGTTGACGATCACTGTGACTCACAGATTTCAGTCTGGACACTTTGCTCGCCAAGTTCTCAGCCAGACGTTTGTTTTCAGCGTCCAACATGTCGTCCACGGAGCCATGACCTGGAAACACACACACACACATATACACAGATTGATTATTGATTAAATTGATTATTGTTTCAGATTAGTCTTTTAGTGGACTGGAGTCAGGATGTGGTCTCTGTAAAACCAGGTTTCTGTCGTGAGATTAGTTCACATCAGATTATTAAATCAGGCAGAGAGGAGGAATATTGATTAGTATTGAATGTGGATTAATATTGATTAGTTTAAAGTTAAACAGATTCATTCACAAACACTTGTTACTATGATCAGAGTCAGAACATGAAGCTGCTGTTTCTCATCTAATCATCGTAACGTTGTTTTCTGGCTGATGTTCATCTTCACATCACAGCAGCTGACTGTCGGTCAACTGACAGCTGGTTAACGCTGGTTAACAGGTAGTTCACAGCTAGTTAACGCTAGCTAACTCTTAGCTAACAGTAGCTAACAGTTTTCGCGTCGTCTCAGATAAACTTCATCGCTCGTTGTTTCTCGGTTCTCACGTTAAACCGCGTGTTTCTGGCTCCACGCTGCCGTTAACGTTAACTTGAACCGTCGACTTGAACCGTTACCAGCTGAATATGAGAAGTGAATACGTGTCCAGAAACATTACCTCTGTTCCAGTCCGCCATGTTGGTGTGACGTCACGATCAGCTGTTCACGGGTTTTATGGAGACCACGTGACCACCCGGTCCACCAGTTTCCTGTTAATTTTAAATTAAATAAAACCAAATAAAACAAAAGTACATATGAGAAAATATTCATAACATTTTTAACTGAGGAAAAAGACGACCTCACGTGATTTCTCTGACACTACGTCATCAACAGGCGACGTACAGTTTGTTTACTAAGGTGAGGGGCTGAAGATGGAGCTGACGGAGGAGGTCCCGGCCGCCGCCGCGCTGCTCTGCTCAGCTCTGGGCCGCGGGGAGTCTCCGGTTCTCGGGCCGCAGATGTTCGAGCTGCTGCGGCTTCAGGCGACGCTGATGCGGCGGCGGCGGCGGCGGGAGCTGGCGGACAGGGAGCGGCGGAGGCGGCAGTACCTGCGGAGGAGGAGAGCCTTCCTGCTGTCCTCCATCACCGCCGCGCTCAGCCTCCTGTCTGGCACCAGCAGACCCGTCTGGGTGCGGGACCGCGGTCCAGGACAGAACCTCTGGGCTCTGGCCGAACGGTTCGACGACGAGCAGTGGAAGGCGCAGTTCCGCGTCTCCAGAGCGACGTTCGACTACCTGCTCGAACTGATCGGCCCGGCGATCAAGCGTCGTAGGACGAACTACCGCGCGCCCATCGAGCCGCGCCGCCGCCTCGCCATCGCCCTGTGGTGGCTGTCCCGGTCCGGAGAGTACCGCTCCATCGCCGACATGTTCGGGGTGGGCATCGCCACCGTGTGCACCATCGTCCGCCAGGTCTGCTCCGTGGTGGTGGAGCGGCTCTTCCACCGCTTCGTGTCGCTACCGAGCGGCGCGCGGTTGGACGACACGCTGCGCGCCTTCAAGGACCGCTGCTACCCGCAGTGCGCAGGCGCCATCGGCGGGACGCACATCCCCATCGCCCCCCCGAGAGACAACCCCGACCACTACGTTAACAGGAGGGGCTGGCACTCCGTCGTCCTGCAGGCCGTGGTGGACCACAACGTCTGGTGAGAACCGGTGCGGGGGGGAACACGTGAACCAACGTGAACCAACGTGTTGACGCGGCTGTTTGTCCCACAGCTTCACCGATGTGTACGCGGGTTGGCCCGGGAGCAGCAGCAGCGCCACAGTCCTGTCCAGCTCAGACCTGTACCTGAGGGCAGAGGACCGGCCAGACGGGTACCTGTTCCCCCGAGAGGTGAGAGGTCAGCGGTCCTGACACAGTAATTGGTTTCAGACCGTGGATCCAGGCCGGGCCGGGGTCATCTGGAGCCACATAGGTGCTGGTGTCCAGGTCTACTAGCCCCATAGCCCTGTTCAGATAGTCAGACCACCAGTCTCTCTGGATCAGCCTTCAAACAGCCTCCGTCTGTGAAAAAAACACCGTCCATTTTCAAACATGATGGGAGGTTCAAGCAAAAACAAACGACTAGCATCAAGTAAACAATCAATACTGTTGCTGATTTTAATTCTAGTTGTAGCAGATCTACATGGGTCTGCTGTAGGAAGGTAGCTTGATAACTGCTGTTTAGATCGCTAGCACAGCTTATACTGCCGGCAGTTTAAGTTTTTCTCAGACTTGGAGGGCGGCTCTCTCTGCCGCCATGTGTTTCGTTCCAACAAATCCCGTCGAGACCAGAGCAAAGTAGAGCAGAGCACCAACATCATGGTGGGACCAGAACTGTCGGTCCATCGCTCTCTGTAGCAGCTAAAATCGTAAATATTTTTCTGTTCTGCCGTCTTCAGTGTGAAACCAGCCAGTGAGGCTTCGTCAGGAGATGGATGGAGACGTCGGGTAAAGCAGCTGTCGTTACAGATATTCAGCCTCAGTTCATCACTGCTGCTTCGTTTCTTATTCTACTGTTTATTGGACGTAGATATTGTCACTGGTCCAAAAGTGTTTTCACGCTGTAAACAAACCGAACCATGGTTCAGTTTGACCTTGTTTTACATCACATCATGTTTCCTGTTGGAAAGGTGAACTGTTATTGATCATTAACAGACTGATCAGGTTCGGTCTGTGGTCAGACATCGGGACTTTATAAGAAATAGTTTCTGCTCTGTGGTTTTTCTCTGAACCTGATCTGGTTCTGTCTTCCAGAGGTCGCTGGTGTCTGACGGCATAGAGATCCCCGTCCACCTGATCGGTGACACGTCCTTCCCTCTGAAGCCTTGGCTGATGAAGGGCTACGACGAGGAGCGGCAGCTGTCGCCCGAGCAACGGCGCTTTACGTACACGCTGTCGTCGGCTCGGACCGTGGCGGACGCGGCGTTTGCGAGGCTGAAGGGACGATGGCGTTGTCTGCTGAAGAAGAGCGACATCGACATCGCCATGATCCCCAGAGTTGTCGCCGCCTGCTGCGTGTTACACAACATCTGTGAGCTGAGAGGAGACGGTTTCCTGCCCGAGTGGAGCGTCGACACAACAGCGGGACATTTCCTGACACAGCCGGACACAGAGACGTATGAAGGAGACACGTACTGCGCCGCTGAGGTCATCAGAGACGCCATCACACACAACCTGCTCACGTTACTGCAGTACTGACATACTACTGATGTAGTACTGATATAGTACTGACATACTACTGATGTAGTACTGATATAGTACTGACATACTACTGATGTAGTACTGATGTAGTACTGACATACTACTGATGTAGTACTGATATAGTACTGACATACTACTGATGTAGTACTGATGTAGTACTGACATACTACTGACATGCTACTGACATCCAGGCAGGAGACCTGTAGCAGCACAGACCAGGATGTCGTCGGTTCGATCCCCGACAGATGTGTCACAGTGTCCTTAGGCAGAGACTGAACCACAGTGTGTGTGTGTGTGTGTGTGTGTGTGTGTGTGTGTGTGTGTGTGTGTGTGTGTGTGTGTGCGTGCGTGCGTGCGTGTGTGTGTGTGTGTGTGTGTGTGTGTGTGTGTGTGTGTGTGTGTGTGTGTGTGTGTGTGTGCGCATGTGCGTGTGTGCGTGCGTGACTATTTAAAGCTGCTTTCTTCTTCCTCTGTTTCTTATTCTTTCTTATTATTTGTGCTTCTGTTTTTACCACATTGATCAGTTACTGGTGACGTTTGAGTTTATTACATTAAATTTATTATTAATTGTTTTAACATTTGTTGACAGTTGGTGTGTAACTGTTGTGTTCATATAAATTCTGTTGACATCAAAGTTAAAGTGTTGATACGTTATTTAACAACTGAACTCATTAAATAATTTATTAGCGATTGATGTTAAATAAGTAGAAATAATCTCATCAACCATCAGTTTAAATTCAAATAAAATCACGTTTTATCCGCTGAACGTTTGAAATGTTATTAAACTCCAGAACTGTTTGATGATTAATTTGCTTGTTTTATCTTTGATGACGTCAGAATCTTGTTTTTAAAACTAGTTTAGTTTTTAATTAAAGTTTTTTAACTCGTGAAAATAAAAACAACCGGAAGTCGCCGTGTTTGGATGACGTCAGCTGCATCCACTACGTCAGCTACGCACGTTTAGTGGGCCGGGCTACGTTACGTTCATTCTAGAACCGTGTTACGTCTAAAAGTGACGTCTCTCCGCTCGGCGCCGCGTCCTCGTGCGTACGTCAGACCGGAGCTGTCAGACATTTAAAGCTCCGGAGCAGAAACGACCGCGCCGTCATTTCTCTGTCGCGATCGTTGCTTCGTCCCCGCTGCGGAACCACCGACCGGCCGGTCCCGGAACCGTCGCTCTACGTCGGTAAAACCGCGTCTCGTCTCGATTCAAGAAAAAAGAAAATGAGCGACGACGACGAGTTGGTTCAGAAAACTCGAGCCGGGTTCGAGGAGCTGTGTCGGGCTCTGAACATGGACGAGGAGGCGAGCACCGAGGCGTGGAGGAGCTACGACTCCATCAGCAACAACTTCACCCTGGAGGTCAGACACTCGCTCGCACCGGGACCCGGACCGGGAGGGACCGGGACCGGTACAGAGACCCGGACCGGGACCTCCGCCGGCTGCTCGGCTCAGCTAGCCGCAGGCTAATGTGCTAATGCTAACTAGAGCTAACAATAATAAATAGATAAAATAAATAAACCAGTGAAAAACAGGAGTCATAAAAACATTACAACAGTAAAAACAATGTTATTGATACCGACTGTTCTAACGACTGGATGTTAGCATGTTAGCATGATGCTAATGGTGACAATAACAACAACAATAACAATACAGTTATAACATCTGTAATAATTAGATAAAGATGTTGATAATAACAGTTATTAGTAGAGAAACGTTAGTTTCTCTACTAATAACACACACACACACACACACACACACACACACACACACACACACACTCTGTTACCTGATTCTGATTAATGACTGAAGCTGCTGATTGAAACTGAGCTTCATGTTATTTATAGTTGAACACACACAGAACTGGAGTATGTCCATGTCATGTTGCAGCAGTAACTGATCAGCTCCAGTTATATTTAGTGTTTATTATTATTATTATTGTTATTGTTGTTGTTGTTGTTATTCTACAGTAACACTGAGTGTGAGTTTATCATTAATTCAGAGGTTTCAGTCATTTTTATTTAAGCAAAATAATTAATTTATACTGTTACTTGAATATGTCTGCTGCGTGTTAATAAGAATATTTAAAAGTAACAGTTTATAATCTAATATAACATAATAATATAATGTGTAAATAATTAACATGAACAGATTCACAGTGAAGCTGCAGCTCTGACGTGCTCATGTTCCTCCGTCACGGCGTGCAGGGCAGCCAGCTGCACTGGTTGGCGTGTGCTCTGTACGTGGCGTGCAGGTCGTCGGTGCCGACGGTTGGTAAAGGAACGGCCGAGGGAAACTATGTGTCTCTGACGAGGATCCTCCGCTGCTCAGAGATGAGGTTTGTCCAAAAAAAACATCAACCGGCAGTTTTTTTTTCATGTTTCAGGTCCCAGTTTGTTAAACTGCTCCTCGTCTCCTCACGCAGCCTCATCGAGTTCTTCAACAAGATGAAGAAGTGGCAGGACATGTCCAACCTGCCGCAGGATTTCCGTCAGAGCACCGAGAAGCTGGAGAGAAACTTCACAGTGTCGGCCGTCATCTTCAAGAAGTACGTTCCCATCTTCAGAGCCGTGTTCAGGACGTCGTCGGAGGAGACGCCGCGGGTTCATCGCAGCCGCAAGCAGAGGTGAGACATCACCCCATCTGACCAGCGTCTCACACACACACACACACACACTAACATGACTCACATGATTACTCCAACTCATTGTCACAGTTCAACATCTGGAGACAGATGTTCAGCCTCACCTCTCGTTGTCTTCCTCAGCTCTATATAATGAAATTTGACCCATTTGACCCATCACACAGTTAGCAGGTGGCAGCCATGCAAACAGCACCCGGGGAGCAGTGGGTGCTCAAGGGCACCTCAGTGAGACCTTGGCAGCTGGTGGATTCAAACCTGCGAACATCCGCTCCCTTAGCCACCAGGTCAACTTCTTCATCAGACGCGTCAGAGTTTGACTTCTCGTGTTTTTTTCCAGACGTCATCCCTGCACCGTCAGCGAGGTCTTCAACTTCTGCTGGGTTTTGTTTGTTCATGCTAAAGGTAAAGAACCAGCGTCACTGATGTTTCATTTAAAAACTCGTTCAGTCTGTGATGTTTGTGACCAACAGGAGAAATGAAAGAGGATTAAACTCAGCAGGAGCCACAGTTGAATTAAGTGTGAGGCGAGTTCAGACTCGTCATCAGAAAATGTTTCAGCTGCAGTGAAACGGATCATTAACCCGCCAGACTTCTGTCTCCTGAATGTGAATCACTTTCGGTCAATGGATCCTGACAGATGTTTAGTTCTCAGGATCGACAGCATCTCGATGTTTGGTTTGTTTTTCTCATGAACCTTTGACTGAGTCTAAACACACTGATGTCTCCAACCATCAGACAACAAACCTCAATAAAGAAAAAAGACGTTAAAGATAAAGAACCAGGATGTGATGATGTGATGATGAACTGGTTCAGACTCGTCTCAACAGATCGGTCAGTGACACCGTCATGGTGTTTCTGTGCCCACGCAGCCTGAAGCCACGATGTTTTCTCTCTGTCTCAGGAAACTTCCCGATGATCAGCGACGACCTGGTGAACTCGTATCATCTGCTGCTGTGTTCGCTCGACCTCGTGTTCACCAACGCTCTGCTGTGTAACGCCAGGAAGGAGCTGCTCAACCCTGACTTCAGAGGTTTGAACCACACAGCGTTACCACTTTAATCTGGTACCACGTTAATCTGGTACCACGTTAATCTGGTACCATGTTAATGTGGTACCTTGTTAATCTGGTACCACTTTAATCTGGTACCAGGTTAATCTGGTACCAGATTAACCTGGTATACTAGGATTTGGACACTTCATCACCTGTGTCGCCACCTCATTAATACCTGAAACTCTTCTCTGCCTCCAAGTGGCCAAACTGTTTCTGTAGTTTAAAATGTTTCATTAGATAAAATCTTTTCTGTTTGTTTCAGTCTCAGAAAGTTAAATCAGCAGCAGGAAGTCTGTTTATCGTTTCTGTAGTAAATCAGATGGGGAATGAAGCTAAAGTTTGTCTCTGAGTTTCAGCTCTTCCTGTTGACACCTGGTGTTTCCTCCTTCGACTCTAAACTCAGCGGTGTCACTATGAAACACGACGCCACTTCAAACTCACACTGAAGCAGGAAACATGTTTTCCTGCTTCTACTGTTGGTTTGAAAATCCTGAAAATTTAAACATCGTTGAGTTTCTGGAGGGAAAGTAGAGAAACATGAAGCAGATTAATGATCATTGACTGTGGAAACATCGGGTTGTAATAAATTAAAGTTTGTTTTCTAACCGAGAAAACGGTCAGTGATTTAGAGTTTTAATAAAATAAAGATGTTAGAGACGTTAGAGACGAAGCAGGAAACAATCTGAAGATAACCACTCGTCACTGGTCGAACTGGTTCCCAGCGTCCTCTCTGTCTCCGTCTGCAGGTTTACCAGACGACTTCAACAGCCGAGACTTCAGACCGTCGACCGGTTCGCTCTGTTTCATGGAGCAGCTGTGTGAGCTGCACGACGGCCTGGTGCTCGAGGCCAAAGGTGTTAAAGAACATTTCTGGAAACCGTTCATCAAGAAGCTTTTTCACAAGAGGGTGAGAACGAGATGAGAGACACCGTCACATCATCATGGTTCAGTTTCGTGGAAACGTGATCAAACTCTGTGTCTCCACAGATCCTCCGAGGGAAAGAAGACACTCTGACCGGGTTCCTGGATCCCATGAACTTTGGAGACAGTTTGTAAGTTTAAAATTCTCCGAGCAGAGATCTGGTCTATGAAGGTCTGACTGAGATGGACCACAGAAACCGGTCCTCATTGGTCAGAGTCCAGATGGACTGAGACTCAGTTTGTGATGTGGACATTCAACAGTTTAAGTTTAAAGTTTCAGTTTGATCTTTTTTCTTCTGAAACATTTCAACTCAGACTCATCTTCGTTAGTCGTTTTCTTTTAGTTTGATGACAGATCAAATGTAGCTTCTCCTCCCCCTCCCCTCCCCTCTCTCCCCCTCAGTCTGTCCCTGAGTCGGGTCTATGAGGAGCACATCCTGGCGAGCGGCGGCCTGGATGAGCGGATCTTCACGGGTGAAGGAGCGAGTGAGGACATCGGGACGCCAGGTCCATGTCTGTGTGAGGCGGTGGAGACGCAGGACAGCACCACCTACAGGCTCCATAGCAGCCTGACGGTGAGTCTCAGTCTCAAGATGAGATCCGTCCTCGTCTCGTCTGTCTCTGACCTCCGCCTGTCTCCGTCAGGCCTCTGCCCTGAAGGTGTCCACGCCGCTGACTGGCAGGAAGTTCGTCCAGGAGAACAGCGTGGCGTCTCCGGTGTCTTCGGCGATGAAGAGCGTCGGACGTCTTCACACGTTGCTGTCGGGGACCAAACAGGGTCCAAGTCCCAAACTGACCGAGACGCTCAGGTTAGTTCACGAACAAACGTCCAAACGTCTCAGGATGAAAATCTGCAGCATAAAAACAGAAACGTTCGTCTGTTTTCTGTCTCAGGACTTGCGCCAGAGACCCCAGTGATGTCATCAGCAAGCGCCTGAAGGACATGTGCGACCTGTTCTGTCAGCACTACGAGGACGGCGGTGAAGAGAACCAGGGGATGGGTAGAGGTACAAACACAAACGTCTCACAGATTATTGTTGTCGTCCAAACGTCTCGTTGACGTCCGTCTCCTCGCAGACATGGCAGCGAAGTTCTTCCACCTGGCAGAGGCGCTGTACTACCGCATCCTGGAGTCCATCATCGAGAGGGAGAAGATGATCCTGGGGGACGCCGACCTGTCGGTGAGCGGCGCCGCAGCTAGATTCCGCCCCTGACTCCGCCCCTCATGGTTTTATTCATCTGTGTGTGTGTGTGTGTGTGTGTGTGGGTGAGCAGTGTATCCTGGAGCAGGACATCTTCCACCGGTCGCTCGTCGCCTGCTGCCTGGAGATCGTCATCTTCTCGTATCGTCCTCCGGGAGATTTTCCCGCCGTCATTTCCATCTTCCAGCTGCCAGCGTTTCACTTCTACAAGGTCTCACTGATCAGATCAATAACTAATCAATAACTAATGGATATCATGATACCGTGTATGTACTACTACTACAGTGTAGTAGTGTGGTATTGTTACAGTAACTCTGTCTGCCGTGTCGTCAGGTGATCGAGGTCCTCGTTCGCTCTGAACACGGTTTGTTCCGTGAGGTGGTGAAGCACCTGAACCAGGTGGAGGAGCAGGTTCTCGATAGTCTGGCGTGGACCAGCGACTCACCACTGTGGGCGTGTCTACGAGCCGCTAAAGACTGCGTCCCTGCCTGCCAGGAGGTCGGTCGCATGGTCACAAGGTCACGTGGTCACATGACCCGTCAGTCGCTCCGTGTAACGTGTTGGTGTCGTGTTTCAGGTGATGCCGCCTCAGTATCTGGAACAAAACGACGACGGCGGCGTTCCTGTGACGCCCAACCATCATGGTGGCGACCTGAACGCCGTGAAAGGTGGCAACAGAGAGAATCGATAAAACTTAAATGTTTAACATGAACTCGACTGACCTAGCTCCTCCACAGGGGTGTCGTCCTCGCCGACCACGCTGCTCGACCGCTACAGCTCGCCCACCGGCTCCACTGCTCGCCGTCGTCTCTTCGTCGACCCGGTTGACAGCGATCCGGCCGCCACCTCTGCCGCCACCGGGGCCACCAGCACGCCACCCAAGACGGGACCAAGCGGCCTGGTCGCTACCATCCCCGCCGGGCAGACCGTGGTCACCATGGCAACTGCCACCGTCACGGCCAACAACGGGCAGACCGTCACCATCCCGGTGCAGGGTGAGACACACGCCGTGGTGACATCACACGTCGACATCACACGTTCACGCGACACTAACCGACCTCTGACCTCAGGCATCGCCAACGAGAGCGGAGGCATCACCTTCATCCCGTTCCAGGTGAGCGTGACGGGACAGGCTGGCGCCGCGCTGCAGCCGCTCGCTGTCCAATCAGCCGTCAGCAAACCGGCCGCCAAGATGACGAGCGGCGCGCTGAGGAAAGGCTCACTGTCGCTGTTCTTCAGGAAGGTAATCGGGGCGATACACCGTCCGTCCTCACCACTTCCTGTTCGCTGTCACCACTCAGCTGCTTCCTCTCGTCCTCCCACAGGTTTATCACCTCGCCAGCGTCCGACTCAGAGATCTGTGCGTCAAACTGGACATTTCATCAGAGCTGAGGAGGAAAATCTGGACGTGTTTCGAATATTCACTGGTTCACCACATGGAGCTGATGAAGGACCGACACATGGACCAGATGATCATGTGTGCAGTCTACGTCATGGCCAAGGTGCGTGTGTGCGTGTGTGTGTGTGTGTGTTAAACTGTGTGTATCCTGATGATGATGTAATGTGTCTGTGTGTTGATCAGGTGACCAAAGAAGACAAATCGTTCCAGAATATCATGAAGTGTTATCGGTCTCAGCCACAGGCGAACAGCAACGTGAGGCTGCACTGACACACAACACCAGAGATTATAGATGATAGATTATAAACTATAGATTATAATTTATAATCAATAATCTCTTTTCTCTCTTATTACTAATAATTTAGTTCATTTTCAGACTTTGGATGAGTTTATTCGGTTTATTAAACTAAAATTAATGTGTCTTTTACTTTTTCTGTGTGTGTGTGTGTGTGTGGGTGTGTGTGTGTCTGTGTGTGTGTGTGTGTGTGTGTGTGTGTGTGTGTGTGTGTGTGTGGTGTGTGTGTTTCAGGTGTATAGAAGTGTGTTGATCTCAGGGAGGAGACGTTGCTCTGACAACGACACAAACAAACAGAGTTCGTCAGGTACAGATGCTGGAGAGGAACCAGGTGTGAAACCACCTCACACACACACACACACTTCACTTACATTGGCTAACAAAACATTAATGTTAAAACTTATGTTACATTAATGTTTTGTAAACGTGACATTAATGTAACATCTGTAACGTGACGTCCAAACGTCGTCTGTTCAGTTTTCAAATAAAAACAATGAAACAGTCAAAGCAGAGACGTTGACCTGCGTCTCGTATCCGTCTCTTTTTATCTCGTCGTTACTTCATCAGCAGTTTTTCAGCCTTTTATTGCTCCTGGTTTCAGTTTGCAGAACACTTCCTGTCCGGTGTTTTCAGAATAAAAGCAGCCAGATGTTTCTCTCAGGTGGAGACAACAGTCCAGTCCCTGTTCGCTGCAGCAGCACGCTGCCGACCCCCCAGCCGGGCAGCGGCCCCTCCACCCCCACCCCCACCAGGAACAACACCTCCTCATCTTCGTCAGGGGGGGAGGTGCAGGAGGAGCGAGGAGACCTGATCCATTTCTACAACAACGTTTACATCAAACAGATGAAAGTCTTCGCTCTCAGATACTCACCCACGTCTCCGTCTGCAGGGGTCAGTCAGTCTGTTGACCTGTTTATCTCTTTGATTGTTTGTTTGTGATGCATTAACACCTGTGTGTGTGTGTGTGTGTGTGTGTGTGTGTGTGTGTGTGTGTGTGTGTCCAGGTGGACTCCCCCTCCCTGTGTCCGTATCCGTCCCTCAGGGTCGGTTCTCCTCGTCGGATGCTTCTGTCCAGTAAACACTCCATCTACATCTCACCTCACAAGACAGGCTCCGCCCCCACGCCGTCCGCCCCCCGAGACAAGATCTATTACTACATCTGCAGCAGCCCCCCCAACGTGAGCACACACACAGTAACACACTGTTCACAGATCTCCTCTGACCTCTGACCTCTGACCTCTGACCCACAGCGCCTCCAGGAGATCAACAGTATGATCCGAACCGGCGAGACTCCGCCCAGGAAACGCATCATGCCGCTGGACGACGACTCGTCTCCAAAGCGGGTTTGTCCCGACAACCACTCTGCTCTGCTGCGCCGCCTGCAGGATGTCGCCAACGACCGTAGCTCCTCCCACTGAGGCGCCGTCACGCCTCAAAGCATCATGGGAACGTCTGTGTCGCTTCATTCCTGTTTGATGAAGGATCCGTCTGTTTTATTGACATTATTTTAAACTTTGCTTGTTTCTATGATGATACTAACAACAACATGTTTATTTAACGTTTGTTTACCGTCATGTGAGCTGACGAAGAAGAGGCTCCCCCTCTTCAAATCAAACCTGTAAATATTTTGTACAAACAGAAGAAACTTATTTTATGGAGGTTGATGTGAAAGTGCCTTTTTTTTACTCCTTTGTTTGTTTGTTTACATCTGCTTTACCTTTAATAGAAATAACTGATTGTAAAACAAAACAAAAATCAATAAAACAACTGATGTAATGAAAGAAATTAGCTTTTTGTGTGTCTGGCCACAAGGGGGCAGCATTGTGTCAATAACAACAGTGAAACATGATGTGATTGTTGTGACTGTCAACAACAACAACAACAGGAAACACTGGAGTCCTGTACTACGGAGCCAGTCCAGCAGACCAGGATCTGGTCCAGTTCTCTGCTTCACTAACTAACAGTCTCAGTCTGTCTCAGCTCCTACGAAGCTGCTCATCAACTCCATCAGTCAACCAGGTGTTTCCAGTCTAGATGTGAGCGTTCACATAAAAGAGGCGGAGTTTGCAGCAGACGTCCAATCACAAACATGAAAGAACCAATAACGCAGCAGTGCTACTGTCTGAGGGACAGTCAGCTCCACTGTGTCACTGGCAACGTGTCTCTTCTCTTTTCCCTGTTTTCATTTCACTCCAACCGGTCGAGGCAGATGACGTCCACTCTGAGTCTGGTTCTGCTGGAGGTTTCTTCCTGTTAAAAGGGAGTTTTTCCTCCATTGTTGCCAAGCGCTTGCTCATTGTGGAAATGTTGGGTTTCTCTATGTAAAGTGCCTTGAGATAAATGTTTTTATGACCTGGCGCTATATAAATAAAATAAATTGAATTGAATTGAATTGAATCACAGGTAGTCCAGGACTCTGGACTCTAGTAATGAACAGCTCCAACCAGCAGCTGAAAGTTGACCTAAGTTTCTAGAAACTGCTGCTACAACAATGCTGAGACCAGAGACGGTCCTGGTCCTGGTCTTAGTCCTGGTCCTGGCGGGTCAGTCCCTCTGCAGGACTAACAACATGTTGAAGACAAGAGAACAACAACGTGTAGAATCAGTGGAGTTGCTTCACGGTGGTCGTGGGCAGTGTAACACTATCTGACACAAGGTGACGCCGTCTCAAACCTGCCCTGAAACAATTGTCATTATAACTCAGTTTGAGAGACAAATCTTCAGCTCAACTTATGTCCCGGACCAACATCTGGTCTCCGCAGTGACCAGGTCTGCAGGTAAAAACTGGACCGGTCTGACGGTCTCTGACCAGACCTCATGTCCTCAGGTCTGGAGAGAGTTTGTTTTCAGCTCAGTTAGCATTGTTAGCTCAGTTAGCGCTGTTAGCTCAGTTAGCCCTGTTAGCTCGTTAGCATTGTTAGCTCAGTTAGCTCATTTAGCATTGTTAGCTCAGTTAGCTTGAACAAACTGACAGAAATGGATTAAATGTGATAAATAAACGTGTCCAGTTTTGTTGAAACATCCAGAAACGTGTCGTTTATCGGCTGATTTTCTGAAAAACGTCTTTAAAGACGTCCTCCCTTCAGTTGATATGTCCATCTTGCATCTGATCAATCTATCTTTAGTAAAAGGCTACGTACCACAGGCTTTTAAAGCTGCAGTAATCAAACCATTACTTAAAAAGCTACTCTAGACCCAGGTGATCTAGATAATTATAGACCTATATCAAATCTCCCTTTTATGTCCAAAATCCTGGAGAAAGTTGTTGCTGCTCAACTATGTGATTACTTACATGAGAATAGTCTTTATGAGGATTTCCAGTCAGGGTTCAGACTCATCATAGCACAGAAACAGCATTAGTGAAAGTTACCAACGACCTTCTTATGGCCTCTGACAATGGACTTGTCTCTGTTCTTGTCTTGCTGGATCTTAGTGCTGCGTTTGACACAATTGATCATAACATCCTGTTACATAGACTAGAACATGTTGTTGGATCAGAGTCACTGCACTTTCTTGGTTTAAGTCGTATCTATCAGATAGATTCAGTTTGTTCATGTAAACAATGAGTCTTCCACATGTACTGCAGTTAGTCATGGAGTTCCACAGGGTTCTGTGTTAGGACCAATCCTCTTTATCTTGTACATGCTTCCCTTAGGAAACATCATCAGGAAGCACAATATAAACTTCCATTGTTATGCAGACGATACCCAGCTGTACTTATCTATGAAACCAGATGAAACTAACCAGGTCATCAAACTTCAGGATTGTCTTAAAGACATAAAGACCTGGATGACTCAGAGTTTCTTACTTTTAAACTCAGACTAAACTGAAGTCATCATACTTGGCTCTGAACATCTAAGAACATCATTTTCAGATCACATAGCTAATCTGGACGTCATCACTTTGTCCTCCAGTTCTACTGTGAGGAACCTTGGACTAATCTTTGATCAGGACATATCCTTTGTATCTCATATTAGACAAGTCTCTAGAACAGCTTTTTTCCACCTACGTAATATTGCAAAAATCAGAGGCATCCTGTCTAGAAAGGATGCTGAAAAGTTAATTCATACATTTGTTACTTCTAGACTGGACTACTGTAACTCTCTACTATCAGGGTGGTCCAGTAACTCCATCAAAACCCTTCAGCTAATCCAGAAGCTGCAGCACGGGTATTGACAGGAAGTAGGACCAGAGATCATATTTCTCCAGTATTGGCTGCTCTTCATTGGCTTCCGGTAAAATCTAGAATAGAATTAAAATCCTCCTGACTCTGACAATTCACTGCTCCTCTTCTCTCTGTCCCTCACTCCTCTAGTCTCTGTCTCTCCCTCACACTTCATGTCCCGATATCAATATATTACATGTTATTAACATCATCTGTTCTCTCTCTCAGTTGTGTCTCCTCCTACCTCTTTCTCTTTTACAGGAAGTTTTGACTCCAGAGCTGTTGGACTCCAATTCTTTGACGACATCATCACTTTCATCTTCATCATTATTATTATTATTATTATTATTGTAATATTAATTGTAATGATAATGTTACTTTAACAACTACTTGTAACCATCTAGTCTCTACTGTCTCTTCCTGGTCTCCCACTTTTCTTCCTCCCCCCTCCCCCGTCCTCCTCCCTCTCTTTCCTCTGTCTCTTCTCTTTTCCCTGTTTTCATTTCTCTCCAGCCGGTCGAGGCAGATGACGTCCACTCTGAGTCTGGTTCTGCTGGAGGTTTCTTCCTGTTAAAAGGGAGTTTTTCCTCCATTGTTGCCAAGCGCTGCTCATTGTGGAAATGTTGGTTTCTCTATGTAAAGAGACCTGAGATAAATGTTTTTATGACCTGGCGCTATATAAATAAAATAAATTGAATTGAATTGAAATTGAATTGAAAAGACGTTCACACCCTGAAGCTCGTTTCATTAACACACGACAACTTCACTCAACAGAAACTTTCATGTTCTTCACTCTGATGGTTCATTTTACCTGTTTTACATATTTTAATTCACATTTCTGAAACAAATCTCCTTCAGATAAAATATTAATTAAATGAATAAAATGTTTCCATTTGTTTGTGCTGAGACGTGAAACTCTGATCTTCACTATGTTTAAAGTTTATTTGTCCAAACTCAGTTTGTTTTAAAGTTTTAAAGTTTGTTCTGCTCAGAGAAAAGATTGTGTCTCCACCTGGTGGAGCAGAGACGAACTGCAACCTGTATTTATCTGAACGTGACAGATTCGAAGTTCTAGTTATTTTTACTGTTATTGTGTGAATAAACCAAACATACGGTGGCCCTGAAGGGTCAAAACTCAGTCAATCCTAGAGACTGGGTCCAGTCAGATGTGTTTTCTAAAAAGTTGTTGGTTTTGTGAACGTTTGTATTTTGACGTCTGGAGCCACCGTAGGAGGAGAAGCAGGGTTCGGTATCTGGTCTGAGTCCTAAGACCAGGTCCCTGTTTCTAGGACGAGGATCTCAGAAACTCCTGATGACGGAGGAAATAAAACATCCCGTTGTTGTCAATTTACATATTTTCTTTATGAGTTTGATTCCTTGTTGTTTTAATGAGTCAATGAATATTTTTCATCACTGATATTTTGTGTTTCAGTATATTTCATGCTCTTGTTTCTGTCTCCAACATTTGATCATTTCACCTGAGAGCCGCCGTAGCTCCACACCTGTTACTCAGTAACAAACAGTAAAACACATTGGAGTAAACGCCGCCCGCCTGGCGTCACAGGAGCCATAAAACAAACGGCTCTCCACCACCCTGCTCTTTCACTTCCCTCTTCGCCGCCGTTCTCTCACTCTTCTCGTTGGTACGAGTTCATCCACTTCCTGTGTTTGTTCCCTCCGTCCTCATGTCTCTGTGGGAGACGAGGAGGTTTGTGGCGTCCTGGACTCCTGAGTGAGGTAGGAAGTCAGAGATGTGTGTGTCTGGAGGACGAGTGAGTTTGTTTTGGTTTGTGATCATCGTTATCGTCCGTGTTCTAGATCAGCTGCTGTGGAGAGATGGCAGAAGGACGGATGGACGCCGCCGGGACGGAGACGACATGGGCTCCAGGTCCTGGTTTTATATCAGTTTTTAGTGACACATACAGTAGATTTAAAGAGTGAAGGGGCCCTGAGACCCTGGTCCATGACCAAGTCCAGGTCCAGGTGTCATGGCCCAGAACCAGAGGATTAATGTCTGTCGGTGTGAAGGGGCCCTGCTCACTGTAGCTTCATGCTGAAGATTTAACAACTATTTATTAAATTATCTGTGTGTGTGTGTGTGTGTGTGTGTGTGTGTAGCTCCCAGTTGTTCCAGTTTAACCACTAAAGAGCTGCAACAGAACCTGAGAGCTGTGAAACAAGGACAACGTCCAATCAGACTGATGTTTGAAATCTCATCAACTCGAATCGTCGAGTCAACGTTGTCGAAACATGTGGTGAGACACACACACACACACAACACACACACACACACACACAGTAACACACACACACACACACACACACACACAGTAACACACACACACAGTAACACACACACACACAGTAACACACACACACACACAGTAACACACACACACACACACACACACACACACACACACACACAGTAACACACACACACAGTAACACACACACACACACACAGTAACACACACAGTAACACACAGTAACACACACACACAGTAACACACACACACACAGTAACACACACACACACACACACAGTAACACACACACACACACAGTAACACAGTAACACACAGTAACACACACACACACACACAACACACAGTAACACACACACACACACAGTAACACACACACACACACACACACACACAGTAACACACACACAGTAACACACACACACACAGTAACACACAGTAACACACACACACACACAGTAACACACACACACACACACACACACACACACACACACAGTAACACACACACACACACACAACACACAGTAACACACACACACAGTAACACACACACACAGTAACACACACACACACAGTAACACACAGTAACACACACACACACACACACACACACACAGTAACACACAGTAACACACACACACACAGTAACACACACACACAGTAACACACAGTAACACACAGTAACACACACACACACAGTAACACACACACACACACACACAGTAACACACACACACACACACACACACACACACACAGTAACACACACACACACACACACAGTAACACACACACACAGTAACACACACACACACACACACAGTAACACACACACACACACACACACACACACACACACACACACAGTAACACACACAGTAACACACACACACACACAACACACACACACACAACACACAGTAACACACACACACACACACACACACACACACACACACACACACAACACACACACACACACACACACACACACACACACACAGTAACACACACACACAGTAACACACACACAGTAACACACACACACACACACAACACACACACACACACAGTAACACACACACACACACACACACACACACACACAGTAACACACAGTAACACACACACACACAGTAACACACACACACACACACACACACACACACACAGTAACACACACACAGTAACACACACACACACACACAGTAACACACACACACAGTAACACACACACACACACACAACACACACACACACACACAGTAACACACACACACACACACAGTAACACACACACACACACACACACACACACACAACACACACACACACACACACACACAGTAACACACACACACAGTAACACACACACAGTACACACACACACACAGTAACACACACACACACACACAGTAACACACACACACACAGTAACACACACACACAGTAACACACAGTAACACACACACACACACACAGTAACACACACACACACACACACACACACAGTAACACACACACAGTAACACACACACACACAGTAACACACAGTAACACACACACACACACAGTAACACACACACACACACACACACAGTAACACACACACACAGTAACACACACACACACAGTAACACACAGTAACACACAGTAACACACACACACACACACACACACACAGTAACACACAGTAACACACACACACACAGTAACACACACACACACACACACCCAGTAACACACACACACACACACACACAGTAACACACACACACACAGTAACACACAGTAACACACACACAGTAACACAGCTTCCGCTACTTACAGGTCGCAGGTTTTCATTACGTCTTTTTGATCCAGTTAATACAGTTTACCATCGTCTCTGTGACATCATCACGGTGCTGACGTCATGCCCCCGTTGACTTCCTGTCCGCAGGTGTACCAGGTGGTGGTGATGCGCTCCGGCAGCTTCGACTCTCGTCGTGTCTCCGTCGAACGTCGTTACAGCGACTTTTCCCGTTTTCATCACAAACTTCAGGAGGAGTTTAGCGAAGAGCTGGAGGACGTGGTCCTGCCGAGGAAACTTCTGACGGGGAACTTCTGCCCTGACGTGATCTCCGAGCGGCGCGTGGCGCTGCAGGATTACCTGGCGCAGCTCTACGCCATCCGCTGCGTGCGCCACTCGCCTCGCTTCGCCGGGTTCTTCACGGAGGCGGAGCAGCGGCGGGCGCACGGGCTGCTGCGCGCCGGACAGTTTAAACCCGCTCTGGAGCAGCTGCAGCTCGTCTTGGAGATGGAGGAGAAGCTGCTCCCGTGGCAGAGCTCCACCCTCATCGTACCCACTCTCGCCGCTCTCGCCGTCTGCCACCGTGACCTGGACCAGCCGGAGCAGGCGTTCGCCGCGGCTCAGAGGGCGCTGCCCGCCGTTCGGCGCTACGGGCTGCAGCGGTACCGCGGCGGTCTGCTGGACCTGCTGGTGGACGTCGGGTATCAGCTGGGACGACCGGTGGCTCAGCTACAGGACGAGCTGACGGCGCTCAGAGACGCCGAGAGGGGAGAGGTGACGCCGCGGTCGCTGAAGGAGCTGGTCGTTCAGGAGTTCATCTGAGGAAACTGGAGGTGTTGATCCATGTTGATCCACGTTGACTCAACCAAGATGGACTTGGACTGGTGGACTTGGACTCGGACTTGATGGACTTTATCATCACAACGAAGATTATCATCACTCAGAACCTAAATCACATCGATACCAGAGGAGATCGATGTGATGGAAGGTGTTTGTTAGAGCCATTTTTTGGTTTATTTGTAAATTTCTGTCTATTTTGGTGCAATACCTGTAGGTGGCGCTCTGTACCGTGGGTGCAGGAAATTGTTAAAAGAGGTAACAGGTGCTCTGCTGACGGTGGAAGCACAGTTTTTTTGACCGTCATCGTCTTTTTTGGTTATGGTGGTGTGCAACACGTGAGCCTTTGTTTAATTTTGTATTCAAGTTACAAAGTAATGTAAGTGTTTACACAGTTCGGCAACTGTTTTTTGATACAAGCGCAAAACTACAAATAAACGTTTGGTGACTGCATACGATGAACTTCTGCAAGTACAACAGCTCCTCAGTGGTTTAGGTTCGTTTGTTGTTTTAGTTTTGATAAGTCACTGCAGTGTTGATCAAACTGATCATGTTTCATCAAACATTCGTCTGCAGCTGTAACTTCTCTGGTTGTTATAACTTCACTTCTGACCATCGTTCAACCAACAACATCGTCACACGTCATTTCAGAGACAGAGACAACGACAACAACAATAACTTAACGACAACAACAATAACTCAACAACAACAACTCAACAACAACGACAACAACAATAACTCAACAACAACAACTCAACAACAACGACAACAACAATAACTCAATGACAACAACAATAACTCAATGACAACAACAATAACTCAACAACACAACAACAATAACAGTCAATAACAATCACAGTTTTTATCTGAGATATTTCTCAGTACAGATAAAGTTATTATAGTGGTGATTTTAACATTCATGTAGATGTTGATAACAACAGCCTCAGTTCTGCGTTTAAAATACTGTTAGATTCAATTGTCTTTTCTCAGCACATAAACAAACCTACTCACTGTTTCAACAACACCCTTGACCTTGTTCTTACCTATGGTGTTGATGTTAACAATTTAATAATATTTCCTCATAATCCTCTTCTCTCTGACCATTTCTTAATAAGGTTTGAGTTCACTGTGTTAGATTACACAACTTCTGAGAAGCAGTTTCACTACAGTAGGTGTCTGTCTGACGATGTTGTGGCTAAATTCAAACAACAGTTATTTATCCAAGTGTCATATATGAACACAGCAGAGGATGACTCTTAAATTTACTGCTGCTCAGGTTGATCATGGTTTTGACAGTGTTGCATCTTGTCTACGTTCAACACTTGATGCTGTTGCCCCACTGAGAAAGAAGGTAGTGAATCAGAGGAGGAGAGTTGGTTTAACTCACAAACACAGGCTTTAAAGCAACAGTCAGATTCTAGAGAGGAAGTGGCTTCAACCAAACAAGAAGAACTTTATGTAGCCTGGAGAGATAGTTTCATAGAATATAAGAGAGTCCTCAGAAAGGCCAGAGCCTCTTACTATTCTTCTTTAACTGAGGAAAACAAGAACAACCCAGGTTCCTTCTCATCACTGTAGCCAGGCTGACAGAAAGTCACAGCTCTGTGGAGACGTCTATTCCAGTAAACCTCAGCAGCAATGACTTTATGAACTTTTTTACTAATAAAATTGTTGTCATCAGAGATAAAATTAGTTACCTCCTTCCCACTTCAGGAGACTGATATTTCACCCAGTGCAGTAGACTTGGAATCAGCAGTAACAGCTGATTTTTATCTGGACAGTTTTTCTCCCATAGATCTGAACTGACTACAACAGTTTCTTCTTCCAGACCAACGACTTGTCTCTTAGACCCTGTTCCAACCAGGCTGTTTAAAGACGTCCTCCCTTTAGTTGACACATCCATCTTGGGTCTGATAAATCTATCTTTAGTAAAAGGCTACATACCACAGGCTTTTAAAGCTGCAGTAATCAAACCATTACTTAAAAAGCTACTCTGGACCCAGGTGATCTAGATAATTATAGACCTATATCAAATCTACCTTTTATGTCCAAAATCCTGGAGAAAGTTGTTGCTGCTCAACTATGTGATTACTTACATGAGAATAGTCTTTATGAGGATTTCCAGTCAGGGTTCAGACTCATCATAGCACAGAAACAGCATTAGTGAAAGTTACCAACGACCTTCTTATGGCCTCTGACAATGGACTTGTCTCTGTTCTTGTCCTGCTGGATCTTAGTGCTGCATTTGACACAATTGATCATAACATCCTGTTACATAGACTAGAACATGTTGTTGGATCAGAGTCACTGCACTTTCTTGGTTTAAGTCGTATCTATCAGATAGATTCAGTTTGTTCATGTAAACAATGAGTCTTCCACATGTACTGCAGTTAGTCATGGAGTTCCACAGGGTTCTGTGTTAGGACCAATCCTCTTTATCTTGTACATGCTTCCCTTAGGAAACATCATCAGGAAGCACAATATAAACTTCCATTGTTATGCAGACGATACCCAGCTGTACTTATCTATGAAACCAGATGAAACTAACCAGGTCATCAAACTTCAGGACTGTCTTAAAGACATAAAGACCTGGATGACTCAGAGTTTCTTACTTTTAAACTCAGACTAAACTGAAGTCATCATACTTGGTCCTGAACATCTAAGAACATCATTTTCAGATCACATAGCTAATCTGGACGTCATCACTTTGTCCTCCAGTTCTACTGTGAGGAACCTTGGACTAATCTTTGATCAGGACATGTCATTGTATCTCATATTAGACAAGTCTCTAGAACAGCTTTTTTCCACCTACGTAATATTGCAAAAATCAGAGGCATCCTGTCTAGAAAGGATGCTGAAAAGTTAATTCATGCATTTGTTACCTCTAGACTGGACTACTGTAACTCTCTACTATCAGGGTGGTCCAGTAACTCCATCAAAACCCTTCAGCTAATCCAGAAGCTGCAGCACGGGTATTGACAGGAAGTAGGACCAGAGATCATATTTCTCCAGTACTGGCTGCTCTTCATTGGCTTCCGGTAAAATCTAGAATAGAATTAAAATCCTCCTGCTGGAATATAAAGTCCTTAATGATCAGGCTCCATCATATCTTAAGGAGCTCATAGTTCCTTATTATCCTAATAGATCACTTGGATCACAAACTGCTGGTTTACTTGTGGTTCCTAGAGTCTCTAAGACCAGAATGGGAGGTAGAGTCTTCAGTTATCAGGCTCCTCTCTGATGGAACCAGATCCAGTTTGGGTCCAGGAGGCAGACACCGTTTCTACCTTTAAGGTTAGACTGAAAACTTTCCTTTATGATAAAGCTGATAGTTAAGTGTGGTCCAGGCAGGACACGGGCCTGCCTGAACCATCCTTTAGTTAAGCTGCTATAGGATTAGACTGCTGGGGGACTCTGACAATACACTGCTCCTCTTCTCTCTGTCCCTCACTCCTCTAGTCTCTGTCTCTCCCTCACACTTCATGTCCTGATATTAATATATTACATGTTATTAACATCATCTGTTCTCTCTCTCAGTTGTGTTTCCTCCTACCTCTTTCTCTTTTACAGGAAGTTTTGACTCCAGAGCTGTTGGACTCCAATTCTTTGACGACATCATCACTTTCATCTTCATCATTATTATTATTATTATTGTAATATTAATGTTAATGATAATTTTACTTTAACAACTACTTGTAACCATCTAGTCTCTACTGTCTCTTCCTGGTCTCCCACTTTTCTTCCTCCCCTCCCCCGTCCTCCTCCCTCTTTCCTCTGTCTCTTCTCTTTTCCCTGTTTTCATTTCTCTCCAACCGGTCGAGGCAGATCAGACCGTCCACTCTGAGTCTGGTTCTGCTGGAGGTTTCTTCCTGTTAAAAGGGAGTTTTTCCTCCATTGTTGCCAAGCGCTGCTCATTGTGGAAATGTTGGTTTCTCTATGTAAAGAGACTTGAGATAAATGTTTTTATGACCTGGCGCTATATAAATAAAATAAATTGAATTGAATTGAAATTGATAGTGATACTTTGAATCATGTTCTTATATTTAGTTGTATTGTTTTGTGGCGCTAGGGTTGCAGCTGAACATGAAGGTTAAAGTTGTATCAGCCTATTCACCGTAACAACAGTCTAGATTTCAGCATCATTCATTTGATTTTAATTTAATTCCAGTCACATCTACTCGTCTCTGTGTTGCTGTGAAACTACAACAACTTTACGTCGACACAATCGATCTTTTACCAGCTTCTGTTCAGTTTCTAGCAGCTGCCACCGTGTTGCTTTTTTCCTGGATTATCGGCCGGTTTTCCTCATGTTGTTGTAAAATCATCGTCTGCTCTTCGGCTGTGAAGTCTCCGCTCTGCTACTGGTTCTTTCATGTTTGTGATTGGACGTCTGCTGCAAACTCCGCCTCTTTTATGTGAACGCTCACATCTAGACTGGAAACACCTGGTTGACTGATGGAGTTGATGAGCAGCTTCGTAGGAGCTGAGAGAGACTGAGACTGTTAGTTAGTGAAGCAGAGAACTGGACCAGATCCTGGTCTGCTGGACTCACTGACTAGTACAGGACTTTGGTGAAGGAGCAGCTGTGACACGTTCACTCCTCTAAATATATATAAAAATATATCAAATATATAAAATCTTTTTTTACCTCCAGACAGAAAATGAACTGTCACATTCGCATGCTGATGAAGTTTCTTCTTCTTTTGTTTATTTTTTTGTCTTGTGATGTTTCAGACTCGTCAGACTTCGTCTCTTCAACTGCAGCCACTGATTGATCAGCTGTTGATTGTTGTCAATCACTGTGATGTCATGTGTGGTGTCAGATTACAGGTGTTGCTGCTCCGCTGCCTCGTTGCTCTCAGTGTGGTCTGTGTTGTGGATATTTGATGCTCATGAAGTTTTACCAGTAAAAACCTCTATGGTCAACATAACAACAGAACAAGTGAAGCCAGTTAATAACAATAAAACTAACGTTCAGCATAAAAACAACTGAGACACGTTTCCTGTCAGATTTGTCTCCTGTCACGTCAACAACATGAACACTGGCGACGCAGGTTCAGTAAACTGAGATAAATCAACAAAACAAGTGTTTTCTACATTTTAAACCATAAGATTCATGAAATATGTTTCTATGTTTGATTTCATTTCATTCTATGTTTTGATTTCATCAGGTTTTATTTCATCAGGTGTAAATGTTAAGAACATTTCTTCTCCTTCACATTGAGGAGGTTTCTGTGATTAATTTGATAAAGTTTTCCAGTTTGTTCTTGTTGTGGTTTTTAAACCAGCGTCAGTGGTTTGATGGACAATGAATTTATCTACATTTCAAAGAAAAATCGTCTGTGTTGGTTTGAAATGGAGGAAACGAAAAGAGGATGTTTGGACTTTTTCTCTTTTTATTGTGAAATATTTCAGGGCGGTTGAAGAGCTGAAGCTTTACACAACACAATCGTTACGAAATGTTCACAAACACGGAGCACAGTGTCTGAACTGTTACTTTGATTAAAACGTTACTTAAATGTTAATCAACTTAGTCAGACACCAAACTAACTTCACCGCAGTACTTTGATTTTATTTTATTTTATTTTGTTTCTACGTTAAAGTCCAGAGACAAACCACACAACACAGTGTGTGGTTTGTGTGTGTGTGTGTGTGTGTGTGTGTGTGTGTGTGTCGTAGGGATGAATCTGCGCCGTCATCCCTCCAGAGGAAGTTTGTTTTGTCAACAAACGTCTCAGATGAACCAAGTTGTTTCATTGTTTCCTCTTTTTTCACTGATGTTGATGTTTAAATTCTCTCTGTGGTTTTAGATCAAACAAAGTCGCAGAGTTAAATCAACAGGTCCAACAGCAGAGAGAAGCAGCTCCAGCTGAACGTTAGCTGTTAGCCGTTAGCTTGAACCTGTCAATCATGTGAGGTGTCACCTGTGGAGGAGGCGTGTCCTGTGGTTCAGGTGTGATCATGTGACTTCCTGCTGTCACTGATGTTGTTTTATTACGTTTAAATAAAGTGAAGGGTTAGGGTTAGTGTAGTGACGTGCCGCCGAGCATTGTGGGTAATATCTCTGCTGTCATATTAGTCTGATTAAATTATCTTGTTATGACTTTAATTAAAACCAATTTATTTCATGTTATTTTTGACACATTATGATATAATATTATGATCCATTTTATTCTCCTTCATAAGGATCCTGAGTCAGGTCGTTACCATGATGAAGAGTCAACGTAGATAAATGATGTTCTGGTCCAGGTTGAAACGTGTCCTGGTTTTAACATGTGATGTTAGTGAATGTTAAAGATAATGTTTGACATGGAGAGAGTCTGTTTAGTGACAGGCAGCAAACGTTACTGGAGGTTTAGTGTGAGACCACGTAGCGACTACAACGCTGGTCTGGCTACATTTACATCAGCTAACGTTAGCTTAGCAGCAGCTACGCTAACCTAGGAAAATATCTGACCTGGTCAGTTTTATCACCTGCTCCTCGTTCTCTCTTCAGGGAAGAGACGGGGAAAGAAACTGACGTGACGTCACCGACCAGACTGGTTGGTTTGTAGTCGAACCGGTTACGTGTTTTCAGAAGCAGATAAATCAACAATTACACCACAAACATGGTCTGGACTCACTGATAGTTTCATTTAAATGAAGAGACAGGACGTGTGATTCAGGGTGTTAGTCAGAGTGGATCAGGAGCTCATGTTTATCTCTACGTTCACTGTCATTCTTTTGTTTTGACCAGTGGGTCAACCGGAAGGGGCGTGGCCTAGACTCCTGTTCCATCGATGCCATCAGCGGTAGATTCGCCGTCCTGTTAACCTCTAAGCCGCTCGTCGCTCGGCTGCTTCTGTCTGCAGCAGCTCCTCTCGTCGTGTTTAACCAAACCAGCGTCCAAACAAACGTCCCGGTGATTTACCGGCGTTTATCTGTGTTTTACCGGAGTTTACCGCCTGTGTCCCGGTGTTTCCGGCGAAACCGTCAAAATGTCCAACGAGTCGGTGAAACTGTCTAAAAACCTGCTGCGGATGAAGGTGAGTGAGAGTTTGGTGCTAACAGAGCTCCAGCGTGTGTTAGCATTAGCACAGTTAGCAACCTGACGTCACGCAGAACCTCGTTCACAAATCAGACGAAAGTTCATTTTCTTGTTTCGTTTAAAGCGACGAAACAAATTAAATGACGTTTAAACACATTTTGATGTGAAGTTAGAACCGGAAGTGAATTCGGCTTCAACCTGAGCAGCTGAACTTGATCTGAAACAAATAAAGTTTAATTAAATGTGATGATATGTCGCCAGTTTATGCAGCGAGGCCTCGATGCTGAAACAAAGAAACAACTGGAAGAAGATGAGAAGAGAATCATCAGTGATGAACACTGGTACCTGGACCTGCCCGAGCTCAAGGCTAAAGAGTGGGTCACACACACACACACACACACACACACACATCTGGTCTTAAACTGATTCACAAAACCACATTTTAAAAATTCAAACTGAAAAAACTCAAACTTTGGGGAGTTTTCATCACATTAACTTCATTGAAACAGAATAATAGAATGTGATATAATATAACATGACATGAATCCAGTTGTGTCACATTCACACTGATGCAGCTTCTCGTCGTTTCTCTCAGGAACTTGATCATCGAGGAGAAGAGTTTCGTTCCCTGTGAGGAGCTGAGGTTCGGTCGAATGTCGTTTAAAGGATTCAATCCAGAAGTGGAGGTTTGTCTCCGTTTACGATAACTATGATCCTGTTTGATGCCGATTGATCATGTTGAACAACGTCTCTGTCGAACCGTTTGATGTGACAGAAGCTGATGTTGCTGATGAATCCGAAGGACGAAGCAGAGGAAGAGGAAGACGTGAGCCGGATGCAGACGGACGTGACAGATGAAGAAATGGCTCTGAGGTGGAGACGAACGTCCTCCAGCTCCGTTTACACGTCGCTCATTTTTATTTCCTGTCATGTGACGGTCGATGTGTTGCAGGTACGAGAGTCTCGTCGGCAGCATGAAGAAGAAGTTCGCCAAGAAACGCGAGCGAGCGCCGATGGACGAGGACATGAACGCCAACGTCACCGAGATGACGAACAGCAAGAGAGTTTTCATAAAACCTCAGGACTGAACCTCTGGGCGCACATCTGGAGTTTTACACATCAGTTTTTTGTTTTTATGTCTCAGACTGATCTGAGGCTAAAGGTGGATGTTATACATCTGTTTTATTGAAACATCTGTTTGATAGAAACATCTGTTTATTTCTGTCAGCTTCATTAAACAGCTCAGATTCTTTAGATGAATCTCTGCAGCTCCTGAGTCTGTTGGTTGAAATAAACAAACTGCTGATCGAAACTGACTCAAGCTGCTTCTACGCACACACAAGTTGTGGGGACATAAACCTGTCTACACACTCACATCATGGGGACGTGTCTCCCGTATGACAAAAACCAGGTACCTATAATGTAAAATAACAAAAATAAGGTGAAGACATGACTTGAGGTTTGGTTCAGGTTAGAGGTTGGACAAGTGCTACCAACAACTGAGATTTCTAGTGTCTCCAGGAAAAGAAATGAATGAAATGTCCCCTGAAGTTATGGAAACCAGACTGTGTGTGTGTGTGTGTGTGTGAGAGATAAACGTCAGACTGATCCCTGTTTTGAAAATAGCGCCACTTACAGGATGTGACTCAGAACGACTTGTCTGGGACCAGAGTTCTCCTTAATTAAAGATGAAACTCAGACCAGAACCAGAACCTGCTCCAGACCTGGTTCAGTCTGGGTCAGGGTTAGCCATCACTTACCATCAGTTACCATGGTGATACAGCATCATTTACCACGGAGACAGCCAGACTGAAGCAGCGCCACCTTGATGAAACCAAACGTCACTAACTCGACACTTGTTCATAAAAGTTTCTTCTCATGAAAATGAATCTGAAAAATCTTTATTTGTTTCTTTTATTTATCTGAAACATTACAATCAGTGATGGTGGTTATTCTGGCCCGTAGGGGGCGTGTCCTCATCTCCTGAGTCCGGCCGGCTGGTGCTCGTTGAACCCCGGCAGCCGGGTGATGATGCGGTCAAACATGGCAGTGGGACAGTGGCGGTGCAGGAACGGCAGCAGCCACGCCATTGGCCCGGGGGCGTACATGGCTCTGGGACGTCGCGACAGCAGAGCGTCACACATGGCGTCCACCACCGGGGACAAGTCCTCCGACATCTGCTGACACATCTTGGGTAAACTGTCGGGCAGAGACGAAATGTACGCCGTCCCATAATCCTCTCTGGCCTGAGGAGACACGGCGGCGAGGAGCTCGTCTCTGTGGCGACTGATGTCGTCATCGTTTCCGAAGATGTCTGAGGACGAAACAGAGACTTGTTATTTTATTTATTGTATCGATGCTCAGACGGGCGACGGTGCCACCTACTGGTCCTGAATCCTCCAGGTTGGATCAGAGCAACGCTGACGCCCCAGGGCTCCGCCTCCAGACGCATCACGCTGGAGAAGATGGTCAACGCCGCCTTGGACGCACCGTACGCTGCGAACATGGGCATCGGGATCACGCCTGAGGGACAGAACGGCGTCAGAACCTCAGAATCCAGAGACCCGGTCCTGAGGACTCCGCCTACCTCCCATGCTGGACACGTTGACGAGGCGTCCACCACGGCGCCGCAGCAGTGGCAGGAAGACCTGACTCATGTGGACAGCGCCCAGGAAGTTCACGTCCATGCAGCGTCTGCAGGCGATGAGGGGGAGGAGCTCCGCGTCCGCCGGACAGTGGAGGACGCCGGCGTTATTCACCAGACCCCAGAGACCTGCAGAGACACGGGACAGGGTCAGAGATCTGACCGGACTGGACCAGATCAGACTGGACCAGGTGTCAGGCGGCACTGACCTGTCTCCCCCACCCGGTCGCTGACGTAGCGATGCGCCGCCTCCACCTGTGCTGCGTCCGTCACGTCAAGCTGCAGAACCTGCAGATTCTCTAAGTCTCTGAGGATCTGGGCTCCGTCCCCATTCAGGTCCAAGACGCCAGCGAACACGGTGACCTGGGCCTCGCTGAGCCGCCGGGCCAGAGCCAGACCAAACCCAGAGTCACATCCTCAGGAGAGCAGACAGAGGGAGAATCCTCAGAAGACGAACCATCATCAACGACTTCATAACGACAGAGTCCAGATCTGAGTCCACACTGACTTTGAAGAGTCTGGTCCAGGCTGCACCAGGGTTCGTCCTCAGAGGATCAATCTCATGACATCATAACTCTTCCTGTGGTGCCACCAGAGGTTGATCTTCTGAGGATGAACCCGGTTGAGTCGGTTCAGGACTGATGTGGACTCTGTTGGACTGAATGAAACTAATGAAAAAGTTCATTATGACGGTTCAGCCTCAGAGGATAAACCATCGTCTTCATGACTTAATCATGATCCTGTGATTCAGACATTGATGGTTCCCAGAGGATCAGACTGAAACCTCATCAGACTCAGACCTGGTCCCGTCTCAGTCCAGACTCATAATAAAATGAACCAAACTGATGCAAGTTCTCCTGAAGCTGAATCTTCATTCGTTTCACATCTTTAGTCACGTTGCTACGGAAACTAATTTTTAATAAACAAGATGTGTTTACTTTGTCAGTTCTTCAGTTTCACTCTGATGTTTAATTCATTACAATTTTATTTAAATGAAATTAATAAGGAGGAATATGTTTAGTTAGTTTAGTTAGTCATGGTTAGTATTGGTTGGTTATGGTTAGTATTGGTTAGTATTGGTTGGTTATGGTTAGTATTGGTTAGTATTGGTTGGTTATGGTTGGTTATGGTTAGTATTGGTTGGTTATGGTTAGTATTGGTTGGTTATGGTTAGTATTGGTTAGTATTGGTTGGTTATGGTTGGTTATGGTTAGTATTGGTTGGTTATGGTTAGTATTGGTTAGTATTGGTTGGTTATGGTTAGTATTGGTTGGTTATGGTTAGTATTGGTTCAGGTTTGGCTGCCACCACCGTTTATCATCTGATCAGATGAACTTGAGCCACAACATGAACTTTATCCACATGTTGATCTGCAGCTGCTCGTCCAGTTTTTCTTGTTGAAGTGAATCAGCAGGAAACATCAACGCTGAAACATTAACTGTTAATAAAATCAAAGTTTAACCGATGTTGCCTTTACTGACGTCTGAAAACCGGAGCTTTACCTGTGATCAACACCGACCGACCTCGACCCGGGAGCGGCGGCGCCGTCCTGAGCCCTGCCCACAGCAGGGCGATGACCGAGACGACGCAGAGCGATGGACATGAAACGATATTCATAGTGGCTGAGACGACCAACGCCACGGTGGCAACTCTGCATCCAACACCAGAGAGTCTCCATACGCAGAGAGATGCAGCTGTGACAACCAGAGTCCAGGACAGGGTCCAGGACCAGGTCCAGGACTCCATCTTAACAGCAACAGGAACCAGAGTCTGATCTTAAATCAATCTCTGTCGTCGCTGTGGCCACAGTGAGATAGAATCAGGCTCCGCCCTCTCACATGCACTTGCACAGGTATGTCGACCTGCAGGTGTTTACTGAACCTCAGTGTCCTGGTGTTACTGCGTCTCACCAGCAGGAGGCGACGTTCAGTCAATGATTCACTCAATGATTCATCACAAGACACGGATCAGTGACAAACGGGCTTTTATTTTGAAGTCAGAGCAGACTGTTGGTGGGGGTTGGTGGGAGGGTATGAAGGGTAGCGGGGGAGGTGGGGTTACAGTAACGTTTGCTCAGCTCACCGAGACGCTTGTCTTCGATAACAGACTCTGATAAATTTTCTCTTTTCACGTGAAACACATCAACAAACATAAAGTGCTCGCTCACAATCGGCCAATCACAGAGGACTACAGACGGGAGGGGGGGAGGGGTCCAGCATCGCAGGAGGATCCAGGTTCAGGAACCGGGATCAGGATTGTGGATCAGGATTCAGGCAAAGTTCTTCTTGAGGAAGTTGATGAGGCCGTTAGTGGACGAGTCATGAGATGAAACCTCGGCGTCGTCTTTCAGCTCCGGTTCAATCTTCTTCGCCAGCTGCTTCCCCAGCTCCACCCTGAGGGGGAGGGGGAGTCAGACCAGGACCAAGACCACGGTCATTGTTCAGACCACATGAGAGTATAATCTGTGCAGCTCTGATATATATCTTTACACTCAGATCAGATTCATTTCAGCAACATGACAGGTTTAAGATTTTATTTTGAAGTTTTGAGCTGGAATACTTTTAATGTGAAAACCCACAGGAAGTGTTGCAGCGTGTAAAGTGTGTGTGTGTGTGTGTGTGTGTGTGTGTCTCACCCCCACTGGTCGTAGCTGTTAATGTCCCAGATGATGCCCTGAACAAAGATCTTGTGTTCATACATCGCTGGAAGACAAAGAGACGGTCAGAGGACGTCAGACTCATTAACCTCACCGACACAGCGCCTCCTGCTGACTGACTCACCAACTAGAGCTCCCAGTGTGAATGGACTGAGCTTCTTAAACACGAGGGAGTTGCTCGGTTTGTTTCCCTGGAAAACCTGTTGACAAACAAAGAGTCAGCGTCTCATCGTGTTTCTGTTCTTTAGATTTCCTGCGTCTCAGCGTCAGTGTGTTGTTACTTTATGCGGCAGCAGCTTCTCCAGAGCGTCACCCTTCATCCCCGCAGCCTCCAGCTCCCGTCGAGCTTCTTCAGATGTCTTCCCCTTCATCAGAGCTTCGGTCTGAGCCAAGAAGTTCGCCACCAGGATCTAAAACACACAAACAGCTCAGAGACGCCATGCCGCCGGTTCTGGGTGAACAGGAAGTGAGTTGTGTGAAGAGCAGAGGGGGCGGTACCTTGTGGTGCAGGTTGTCCCTGATTGGATGCTGAGACTGAGCAGGAATGAGGAAGTCGCTGGGGATCATACGAGTTCCTGTGAAGGAGAGAAGATGGCATCAGAGTCTGCGTGCTGTGACGCGGCGGTGGTGCCGTGGTGCATTATGGGACCTTGGTGGATGAGCTGGTAGAAGGCGTGCTGCCCGTTGGTGCCCGGCTCGCCCCACACGATGGGACCGGTCTGGTAGTCCACGCGGCGGCCATCTTTGGTGATGTACTTCCCGTTAGACTCCATGTCGCCCTGAGGAGCAGACGGACCGCGTGAGTCACAGGAAACGCCTGACCCCTGCCCACCCAAATATGACCCCGCCCACCCAAATGCCCACCCACAATATGACCCCACCCACCCAAATATGACCCCACCCACACATACATAAGCCCGCCCATCCAGGTATAACCCCGCCCCATCACAGACCTGCTGGAAGTAGGCGGCGAAGCGGTGCATGTACTGGTCGTACGGCAGCAGAGCGTGAGTCTCTGCCTTGAAGAAGTTGATATACCAGACACCGAGGACGGCAAGAAGGATGGGGACGTTCTGCTGCAGCGGGGCGCTGCGGAAATGGTTGTCCTACAGAGAGAGAGAGAGAGAGAGCGGGATTGTGGGTAATGAGGACATTTAACAGAGTGAAAGCCAACAGGAGAAAGTTTCTAATTCTTTATGAAACTTTGTGGTTAAAATTTGTTTCGTCATCATGAGAAACAACATGTTTCATCATCAGAAGAAGAATCGTTACCATCCAATGAGCTCCAGACAGAAGCTGCTCGAAGTTTTCAAAACCTGAAACACAAGAGGTCAAAGGTCAACTGTGACATCACAATAGGACACAAATGAAAACCTTTAATTATGTGATCAATAACCATGCAACTTTAAAAATACAGCTCCCATCATGCTTTGGGGCATCAAACAGGAAGCTTTTATTTTAATGAGTCAATGCAGCGGTGTCTCATCTTCATCATCATCATCATCTTAATCATCATCATCATGTGACCTACCAACGTGCAGAGCGATGGACAGACCGATGGCCGACCACAGAGAGTAACGACCTCCAACCCACTGAAACATGACATTACACATCACTGAACCAATCAGAGCGTAGCTTCATACTGTTAACACACATAACAAACACACACAAACACACACACGCTCTCTGACTTACGTCCCAGAACTCGAACATATTTTCTGTGTCGATGCCAAAATCTTTCACTTTGGTCTGAAGACGAGAAAAGAAACAGGAAGTTTAATGTAAAATCTGCAGCTGAACTGATCAATAATCAATAATTAACTGATGAACTGAGGAGTAAAACCAGAGTCTTTAACTTCCTGGTTCAGTCTCCTGCAGGTGAGATGTTGAACTCACAGCGTTGGTGGAAAGAGCCACGAAGTGTTTGGCCACAGCAGATTTCTGTTGATGACAGAAGACGAGTTGATAAAACGACTGCATTTGAATTCAAACTGATCAGTAAACTGATCTCAGATCAATAAACCTTCACTCACATCGTTGGCCGTCTGCAGGAACCAGTCTCTGGCTGACTCAGCGTTGGTGATGGTCTCCTGAGTGGTGAAGGTCTGAGAGACGAAGAGACGGAAAAATGTTCAACGAGCTGAGGGGGAGGGGTCTGTCACAGCTCTGTGTGAGTGTGTGTGTCAGTGTGTCTGTTACTGTGTGTGTGTGACTGTTACTGTGTGTGTGTGACTGTTACTGTGTGTGTGTGTTACCTTGGAGGCGATGATAAACAGCGTGGTCTCTGCATTGAGCTGAGCGAGTGTCTTAGCAAGATGAGTCCCATCGATGTTGGAGACGAACCAGACGTTGGGTCCTCCAGCAGAGTACGGCTTCAGAGCCTCGGTCACCATCAGAGGACCCTGACACACAGACACACACACACAGACACACACACAGACACAGACACACACACACAGACACACAGACACACACACACACACACACACACACACACACACACACACACACACACACAGACACACTTTGTTACAGTTTTATCACATTACCACATTTTGTTGAAACTACATGTTGATTCTTAAACAAACGTGTTTGAATCCTCATGTGTGTTGTGAAGTCGACGCGCGTTGCGCATCATGCGTCCCGTGTGCTTAGCGTGTTTCAGTGAAACTCACCAGGTCTGATCCTCCGATGCCGATGTTCACCACGTCAGTGATGCTTTTACCGCTGAAACCTTTCCACTCTCCGCTGCGAACCCTCTGTAGACACACGACACACATGTTAATCGTGTGACACGCCTGATCATCTCTCTCACACACACACAGATGTTACATACATGACAGAAGGCCTTCATCTTGTCCAGAACACGGTTCACCTCCGGCATCACGTCTTTACCATCGACCAGGATCGGAGAGTTGGAGCGATTACGCAGAGCGACGTGGAGGACGGCTCGACCCTGGAGACACGGACACACACAGTAACAGAACATCTGTATCAGCCTGGTGTTGATTGATTATTGATTCCTGGTGAGGATGTTGACTGTTAATCGATGCTGAATAATCAATAATGCAGTTGTACCATTGATTATCAGCTGTGTGTGATTTCAGTTTTAATATTTCAATCGTGTGTGTCTGAAACACCACAGAAGAAGAACAGACTGATCAGTCAGAGGAAATAAAATAAAAATGTTCTGGATAAAAACTGATTGATAAGTTTGATTAACAAACATGTTGATCAGTTTTTAATTATTTAATTTATTTAGTTTAAATCTGTTTTCACTGATCTGAGGAAACTGCAGAGTCACTGCTGTTACACAACATCACTGCAGGCTGAGAGTGTGTGTGTGTGTGTGTGTGTGTGTGTGTCCTGTCACAGTGAGTCTGCAGTCTGAGAATCACAGCTGATACCGAGCGTCTGATGTGTTTACAGTATTGATCCACACGTTTCCGTCGTTACCTCGGTGAAGTTGATCTTTTCTCCGTTGAACATTTTGTCTCGAGCCTCTTCGACTCCTCTGGACTTCGCCTGTGAACATCAGAGAGATGAAGGTGAAACATCGAGTCTCAATCTGCAGCAACAACGTGACAAACTCTGATTTCTTCACTCAACGAGGAAGTGAAGTCGTTACGACATCACCGATATGCCCCGTCTCTTTCAAAATAAAAGCTGGTGTAACTTCCCGTTGGACACGTTCTGCAGCAGAAACAAAGACTTTTATCAACCGTTGGTGTTAAAGTTGTGAAACGTGTTCAAACTGAGCAGCAGAGCTGAACGTGTCCAACACACGTTACAACAACGACGGAGCCGACACGAAGAAACGTGAAACCATCGTCACAATGAGACGTTGTTTGACTTCAGTCACAATCAGTCAGACTCTACAGAGTCAACACGGTCTCACACACACACACACACACACACACACAGTTAAACACAAAACAAATCAACCAACATGAAGAGAAGTGAAGTCTTCATCACCTGCAGCGGTGGGCGGAGCCACAGCAGCGTGTTTACAGCTGATTAACATGAAGGATTTAGATCAGACTGTTACAGAGGAGACTTAGAGACGATTAACACGCTCTGTCACTGTGTTACTGTGTGTCACTGTGTTACTGTGTGTTACTGTGTGTTACTGTGTTACTGTGTGTTACTGTGTGTTACTGTGTTACTGTGTGTTACTGTGTGTTACTGTGTTACTGTGTGTTACTGTGTTACTGTGTGTTACTGTGTGTTACTGTGTGTTACTGTGTTACTGTGTGTTACTGTGTTACTGTGTGTTACTGTGTTACTGTGTGTTACTGTGTGTTACTGTGTGTTACTGTGTGTTACTGTGTTACTGTGTGTTACTGTGTGTTACTGTGTGTTACTGTGTGTGTGTGTGTGTTCTGTGTGTGTGTGTTACTGTGTGTCACTGTGTTACTGTGTGTGTGTGTGTGTGTGTTTCTGTGTGTGTGTGTTACTGTGTGTGTGTTACTGTGTGTGTGTGTTTGTGTGTGTGTGTGTGTGTGTGTGTGTGTGTGTGTGTGTGTGTGTGTGTTTGTGTGTGTGTGTGTGTGTGTGTGTGTGTGTGTTTCTGTGTGTGTGTGTGTGTGTGTGTGTGTGTTTCTGTGTGTGTGTGTTTCTGTGTGTGTGTGTGTGTGTGTGTGTGTGTGTGTGTGTGTGTGTGTGTGTGTGTGTGTGTGTTTCTGTGTGTGTGTGTTACTGTGTGTGTGTGTGTGTGTGTGTGTGTGTGTGTTTCTGTGTGTGTGTGTGTGTGTGTGTGTGTGTGTGTGTTGTGTGTGTGTGTGTGTTACTGTGTGTGTGTGTGTTTCTGTGTGTGTGTGTGTTACTGTGTGTGTGTGTGTTTCTGTGTGTGTGTGTTACTGTGTGTGTGTGTGTGTGTGTGTGTGTGTGTGTGTGTGTGTGTGTTTCTGTGTGTGTGTGTGTGTGTGTGTGTGTGTGTTTCTGTGTGTGTGTGTGTGTGTGTGTGTGTGTGTTTCCGTGTGTTACCAGAGCCAACAGCATGTCCATGACTTCCTGGTTGATCAGGTTCTTGGAGTAGTCGACCAGGATCGGTCCGTCGTCTGTTTCCAACGTGGTGCTGCACACAGACACAGACAGGAAGTGATGTCATTTACTGTCACTTGATCGATAATAATAATTGACAGATTATTAGATCAGATTTATAACTGATGTTTCATCATCTGAGAAACCGGAACCAGAAAAATTCAATAAAAATGAACTTTATCTGAAACTGCTCAGAAGAAAATACTGATCAATAAAATCCTGAAATAAATAAAAACTGATGATAAAGTCACCACGTGGATCAACATCATCATCATCAACCACGTGCTTCAGTTTTTAAGTGACTTCAGGTTTTCCCCAGTGTGTGTGTGTGTGTGTGTGTTTCCAGGAAATGAATGCGAGTCAATGAAATGTCCCCTGAAGTTATGGAAACCAGCCGGTGTGTGTGTGTGTGAGTGAGGATGTGTCGGGTTGCACGTATCCTCGGTTGAGTCAGACCGGATCAGACATGTCCGCCGCCTCCAGCACCGGGTCCGGACTCAGGTTCAGGGTCTGGTCCTGATCCGCGGTCTATGTCTGGACGTTCACGTTCACTGACAACACGCTGCTCCTATTATCGGACACTGCACCAACAGGTTGCTAACCCCGTTAGCTCCATTGCGGCTACGGTTATTTACCGGAGATTTACCGGTTACTTAACATTGTTATTAAATACGTTGACAAACTGTTTGTTAAAGAGCAGAAACATTTAAACCTCGTCAGTTTAAATCAACGTAAACTCGTCGTTTTAGCACTAAGATCAGTTTAAACTAGCGTTAGCTACATGGATGAACTGCTTTAAAATGTGTCGAATTGTCACGAACAAGTTTTAAATATTTTTATTTTTCATTTTTAACCACCACTGAGGTCGAGACGCCCCTGTCCGATAATGGATGCAGGGGTGTTAGCATGCTAGCTACATTAGCATTTTAAATGAAGCTCAGCGACTTTAATGTTGATTAATGAAACGTTTGACAGGTGAAGAGACCGGATGTTGACGAGGCCAAACATTAACGGCGGAACGGCTCCGTTACACCGGGACGGAGGAGGAGAGACGGGAAACGGTGACCTTCATACCGACGGTCCTCATCTTCATCACCCTCACCATCATCATCATCATCACACACACACACACACACACACACACACACACACACACACACACACACACACACACACACACACACACACACACACACACACACACACACACACACACACACACACACACACACACACACACACACACACACACACACACACACACACACACACACACACACACACACACACACACACACCGGGCGGGGACTAAACTGATCAACTGATCAATAATCATTAATCTGCTGATTCACATCACTGACACCTGATGATGATGAAGAGTCCCCACCCAACCACACACCCACCCACCCACCCCCCACTGAGACCACTGACGGAGCGGTCAGCTGCTGCAGGTCTGAGCCCGGATCCCGCGCCAGGTTCTGGTCCGGGTCTGACCCACCTGAAGCTGCTGAACCTCCCCGGGTCTTGGTCGAACATGTCCCGCATGTTGAGGCCGCCGCTGTTAGCCTGGTGCCACTGGAGCAGCCGCTGGAAGTTCGGGTCGCTGGTCAGAGCCATGATGGTCTTGGTCCCTGTGTTTTTAGCCTTGGTCCTGGTTGTGACTGTGGTCCTGGTGCTGGTCGACCTGCTGCTGGTCCCGGTAGTGGAGGCGGAGAGGAGGTGAAGCGGCTAAAGAGGCTCCGTCAGGACCCGGATGTGGTTCAACCAGGAGGAGCCAATCGCAGCGGGACTCGGCCGAGGACACGCCCCCCGCCGTTAGACCACGCCCACCCTCATTTCCTTCATACTAGGTTACGTAACCACGTGACGATGACATCACGGACGAGTCAATAACCGCTCTGCTGCTGCCACAAGGAATTCTGGGAAAGTTTTCTCCTTTAATGATTGAACAACCCGAGACCGAGGATGATCAATTAAACTATTGACAGTTTAAATGAACATAAATCATAATCATAATCATGGTCTGACCCTGGTACTCAGGCCTGGACCTGGATCAGGACTAGACCAGAACCTGCAGGTGGAATCAGTGAAAACAAAAAGACGACGAGTTAATGAACAACTGTTTATTATTTGCTCTTAAAAAGCTCAGTTCACCGAGGAGGAAGAGGAGGAGGCGCTGGGAGGCTGAGAGGAGTTAACACCACCAGGAGGAGCAGCCAGTTCTCCTCCTCCGGCTCCAACTTTTCTCTGGTTCGTCTCCTTCGACCTGAATCATCATCTGCTCGTTCTTCCATCGGGTTTAGTGGCGTCGTGTTAGTGTTGTGGTCAAAACCTGAACCTGAACCTGGTCAAACCTTCAGGTCCTCAGACACCTCCTCCTGCTCCTGCTCCTCCTCCACAGGCTCGAGTCACATCAGTGACTCTCAGCTTCGTCTCACATCAACACGAAAACATCGGTTTAGACAAAATTTATTTGCTGTCGACAAAACTTGATCCACACAGAAGCTGGAGGGAGCTAAACTTAATTTAGTTAAGCTAAGCTAAGCTAGGCTAGGCTAAGCTAAGCTAAGCTAAGCTAGCACCAACCCAGACTTCAGTGTTCAAACTGCAGTGTTTTTCCCCGTGATGTTTGTTTGTGTTTCATGTGATGAGCTGAGACTCATTGATCAGTGATCAGCTCCTGATCGATCGTCAGGTTTCAACTAAACAAAATAAAATAAAATACAGGAACAAATACAGAGACACTCGTGTCAGGTACCAGATCGGTTTGGACGCAGGAGGAAGACGAACGGTTTCAGAGAAACGTCTGTTTATCAGGATTCAATCATATAAAACTGTAGAAATGTATCATTTAAACGACACACACATCGTTTCATTAATTCATCTAAGTTTACATTGTTTTGTTATAAATGATTCAGTTTAACAAAGAATCGTTTATTTCAAATGTTTCTCTGCAACAGAAAGTTTTCTTTCTCGTGTCCAACTCTTTTCATCGAAGCTCCCAACATGTTTGTGTTTAAGTGCCTTAGCGCGCAGGATCATGTGACGACGTTAAAGAATCAGGAGAAAACTAACGTCTACGTTTCCTGAGCAGTGACGTACGTTAAAGGTAACTTTGCTCTTCAGGTGACATCAGTTCACGACAACACGGTTTGTGACGTTAAATTAAACAATCGGCCTCAGTTTTAGTTTGATTCGTCGTCTTTAACCCGGTTCTTTCGTCACCTCGTCGCTGTGAATATTGCTGCTACACGCTCACGGTTAACTCTCCTCTACGGGCTTTTACTGTGGAAAGATTAGTCGCCATCACTTCCTTCATGTTAGTGGCGGTTTGTTTTATGTTCAGATGAAGTGACGACGACGTGAGGAATTATGGGAAACGTTCAACTGCCTTTAAAGGATTTAAATCATCTGAATTTAAACAGGTGAAGTGAAAAACGATGATCGACGACTTGTTCATAAACCGAAAAAACAAACCGACGTCATCGTTCAACTCGGCGCTGCCCCCTGCTGGACCGGTTCATCTTTACACATAAAGACCAACAGTTTCATCATCGTTTAAAATGCTGATTATCTTTTATTTAACATTTTTATTTTTTATGAAACACAAATATTTAGAGATCAGTTCTCATCTCGAACATCGTGTTTCACTTCACCTGATCAGTTTCAGTCCAGAAGTTTTAAATCTACTGAGAAACAAAGAAGATTAAACTGAAGCTGTGACGTACGAGTCGCACGAAGCAAAGACACAGAAAGAGGAAACGAAAGGAAACACTGTGACTGTTCACATGTGGACTGAAGTAAAAACTAAAGAGCAGTAGAAACTGAAACGAACCATTGATCTGCTGATTCAACTTCTGGATTCATCGTTTGTTTCAGTAAAAAACCTCCAACGCGATCGATGTCGCTGAAGAATCGTCACGTTAAAGTTGAAGACGTTAAAACGATGAATCCAGATTCACCAGAGACGTCGGATTAACGGAGTCTGAGCGTAGAAACACACGTGTTAGAAAGGACACGTGTGACAAGTTGAAGCTGCGTCGGTCGACTGACAGGACGTTTATCTGTCAGTCGATGTGAATCATCAAAACATTTTTACACTTGAACCTTTTCAGACATTGAAATTATTTAGTAAAGTGGAATTTTCTCTTTGTGTTTTTGTGATAAACTGCGTTTGTCGTCTTTTCCACGTCGTGTCAAACAAAAGGAAAGTTAGGTTGCATCGAGCAGTCTACCCCAGTGCTGGTGACAAATATACAACTAGTAGACAATCGTCATTAATTAGGCGACAGAACTATCGTTTCCGTTTCTGTGTGAAGTTCCACCTGTGAGTCGAGTCGTCGTCCTCACGCAGCCACTTTGTTGTCCTTCTGGAGGAGACAGAAACAAACTAGAGTTAAGAATCAGTTGTGAAGTTAAAACGTCAGAGCGGCGGCGTTGCCGTCGTTGTTACCCTGTATGCTGATAAGTCTGCGAACTCCCGTCCGGCCTGGTTTCCTCTGTAACCTCCTCTGAAGCCTCCTCCTCCCTGCGGAGGGCCGAACGACCCTCGGCTCGCCGAACGACCCCGGCCGCCGCGGAAACCCATCCCGCCGCGTCCACGGTAACCGCCGCGACCTCGGCCCTGACGCAGAGGGATCCCAAACGTTTCGGCGTTCATCCTCCGCTCCTCGGCCCAGGTCTGTCTCCGCTCCCTGAGGGAGGAGCACGAGGAGGAGAAACAGTTTATATGTCAGTTAAAATGATTCACGAGGACATAATATCATCAGATAAAGGCTGTTTTATATAATTCAATTTTAAACAGACCTTCCTTAATTACTGCATTGTTTTATCTGTGTGTACACAGATAAAACACACATAATAATACACACATTAAGAGAAGACAGGACTTTATCAAGTGACAAAAATATTTGTAGATTTTAAAAAACATAGATAAACAGTTTATCATTACAATAATTATTTTTTTTTACAAAAACATACAAACCCACCAACTGAGCTGCGACAGTAACTGGTTAATAACTATTATTTGTAATAAACTGGTTTAAATGAACAAAAACAAGTGGACCAGTTTTGAAACATCAGATCAGAGTCTTTAGTTTCTGTGTTTCAACGTTTCACTTCATGAAAATAGTTTAGTGACTAGACAAATACAAACAAACAGACTGTAACATCAGATCAACAGGAGCCAGATGAGGAGACTCACCGTGGGAACCCGGAGCCTCCAGACTTCTCATTTGCTTTCCTGAAACACAGAGACGTGTTGTTGAGACGTGTCTGACCTCAGACCAGCTGATCAGAGACGTGAGCCGCGTTCACTGACCTGGTGTCGTCACAGGAGATGTTGTCGAAGAACGACTTGGACTTGTCGTAGTAGCAGTTGGGTCCGAGCGGGTCGCATTCGTCGTCTGCGTTTCCTTCGCTGTTCTGTGTCTCGACGCCAGAGTCGCCTTTGTCCTCGCCGTTCACGGCCTTCTCTGCCTTCTCCGCCTTCTCGTCTGCAGCAGAACGAGCGGATTAATAATCTGAGGCAGGTTTAATCTGAGCGTCACCGGACTGAGACGATACCTTTCAGCTTCAGTTTGCTCTGAAACTCTCGGTCGATCTCCTCCTTGTTGAACTGAGCGTTGGCGCTCTCGAAGTCAAAGTCCTTCTCAAACTTCATGGGTCCGTCTCTGCGGACGTTGAAGCGCCCTCGTCCACGGTGTCCTCCACCTCGACCGCGGCGGTTGGGGGGCGCGCCGATGACGGCTGCATCAGGACGGTGACATCATCAGTTAACAACAACAAAAGGCAGGAAGTAAAAACACGAGGAGGTAAAACAAACGTCCATGATGGAGGAAAATCCATCCAGAGAGGAAAACAGTTTGAATCTTTATACGACATCAATCATGAAGGAGAAACAGTGACTCAACAGTTTATTGATCAGCTGAGATCAATGATTCTTCAGACTGATCTGATTGATTCAGTAGAAACAAATCAGAGGAAACTCAACCAGAGACTGAGACTTGCATCCTAATGTTTTTACAGACTAGCTCAGTCTCACAGCATCCAGGACCAGGACCCAGATCCCAGATGTGGTCTCAGTAACAGGATTACACACCGTTAATCTGTTGTTGGTTTTTAACAAACAAACAAAGTCTTGAGTGGATCAGGATGAGACTGGACTAAATAAATATTCACTTTTCACACATTCGTCTACATTTAGATTCATATTTTATAAAACTGCAAACATCTGCACTCCAACGACTCTACACTATAATATAATTTAATATACTATAATATAACCTGAAGGGAAACTGTTGAAACCACTGAACTTCAGTATAAAACAGCAGGTGTTGGGTGTGTTTATAGTTTATAAGTAAAGTTACTGTTTCCACCTCCTGACTCCATCCAACTTTCGATACTTTGAAGTGTTTCGTCTGTTGATATTTTAGCCTCTGTGTTGCTAATGCTACGCTACGGCAACATGTGCTGCTACAAGCTGAGTTCAGTATAAGACATAAAGCTCAGAGTGAAAACTGCCGTCTCACCCCTCCTGGCGTCCATGCCGTCCTGGTGCTGGACCTTTGGGCTGCTCTGCCCGGCGCCGGAGGGGGCGGGGCGACCGTGGGCGGGGCTCCTGCGTCCGAGGGCCGGAGCTGTGGCGGCGGCGTTGGCGGCCGGGGCCGACTGGGCGTTCTGGATCACCTGCTCCGCGGTCGGACTCTTCCTCAGAGGATCCAGACTCGGGCTGCTGCGACCTGGAGTGACATCACGGCCACACGATCAGACACGGTGACATCATCGACGACTCGACAGACACGATCAAAAGACGACCTGAGGAGCTTTGACACCTCAGATCAGATCAAACTGTTCATCAGCTGATTCTGCTGTGGCGTCACGTGTTCGTTCATGCGTGTTACCGAGTCCTGACGTGTCGTTAGTTTGTGAGTTCAAACACAAACATGCTGGTTTTATTGTGATCGTACCATGAAAGAGTTTCACTGTCAGACGTAGGGCTCGGTACCGAACTCCGTTTTTTTTAAATGGCACAATGCTTTGGTAGAACCGGGTATTTAACGTGGTTGATCACGTGAGTGAGACCTGATCGCGCTGCTGGTGATTGGCTGTAACGTTACACGTGATTGTAGCATTCAGACGGGGTTCACGTGTGTCCGTGTTGGAAACTGTAGTTGCGTTTGTGTCATCGAACCAATTGAAACAATGCCACCGGGGTCAAAAGCGTCTATTTCAGCAAAATTGATGCCACTAGAGCGCGATGCAATATACACAAAAAAGTGAGTGTTGCTCAGGCCGGCAACACGTCTAAGTTGATGAAGCACCTGACCGCACACTGCACCGAGGACGGCGCCGCGTGTGTGATATTGACAGGTAAGTTTATGTTCAGTGAAACCCGGCAGTAACCTTAATGTTACTGCAACTTAAACTGGCATCAACGTAACACTACCTTCACATGTTAGCGTGTAGCTTTATTTCATGGCTACGTAGCAAGACAAATCAAAAGTTAACTGAAGATTGACAGTAACAGATAAAGCTTAGTTGGTAAAAATGGGCTCATCAGTTGGGTCGACTGGTTAAACAGCTGACCCAACGTTCACTGTTGTTTATCTTCTCACAGAGACGTGGTAGTTGGAGTAAGACAAGAGAAAACTCTCAGCTCCACAGAGAAGATTCAGGAGGAGATACAGCGGGACACGAGTCGGCCATCTACCATAACCTCAGTGAATCCAGTGACCTGGGGGTGGAACGTGAGGGACACAATGTCAATGATATCAAACTTGGCAGCCAGGTGTCTGTGTGTAAACACCACCCACACCCTCAGAGCAGACATTTCTACTGCCAGAGACACCATCGGCCAGGAGCGGGCTTGTCTGTCCTGAGAAAGCAGATGTTGATTTTTCTGAAAAAAAAAAAACTGCTCTGTGAAAAGGTCGTCAGTATGTAGCGGTGAGCGTTAGACGCTGACCTGTCACTTGTTTGCAACTGTGCACTGGAAATTATTCTTTTCTGTAAGAAAACTGCTTGGAGTAGATAAAACACAGCTAAAGAAGACAAGATTTGTACTGTAATGTGTAATGTAATTTTCTTTTTGTTAGAATTGATATTATAAAATTGGTATCAATTATTGGTATTGTTAAGGAACCGACATCGGTATTGGTACCAGTAATGTTTGATGGATACCCAGCCCTGGTCAGACGTGACTCGTTTCACCCGTGTGGCGAGTAAAACACACTGAACGGCGTCCTGCAGGGTTTTACCTTCGGTTACGAGGGCACCCACGGAGCGCGAGTCAGAGGGGGCGGAGCCAAGAGCAGAGCTCGAGTCGCTCGCAAACAAGGGAACTGATCGTCCTGAGGAGGAACAGCAGCATCAACAAACGACTGAAACATGGAGCTGATGTCAACACACTGATGGTCACATGACCAGGACTGAAGCGATCAATGGATAATCAACAATAAACAAACAAACTGAAACATCTCAGACTGGAGGGAAGACTGATTATTACCACTAATCAATAAGTGAATCAGTCTGATGAAATGTTGTAATAAACAGATTTCATTTGTTCTGGTTTAAAGATAATTAATTAATTAATTAATTAAAGGTTTAATCAATGTTCAGTAAATACGACGGATGTTGTCGTCTGATGGAAACAAACTGATATCGACAGTGATTAGTTCCTCCTGAGGTCTCAGTCCTGGTCCTGATCAGTCCTGGTCCTGATCAGTCTGTGGAGGAAGAAGGCGGAGCCTCTGTGGTGATGTCACCTTGAGGCTGTAACTCGTCTCCTCCTCAGTTTCTGTTGCATGATTAACGTGGTGATGGAGCCATGAACGGACTCGTCACCCTTGGATTCATGCTCCTCATGCTCCTCCTCCACCACCACCACCACCACCACCACCACCACCACCACCACCACCCTGTTCATACCGACGCCGACGGGTCCAAACTGCGGCGACACCAGGGGGCTGGTGCTGAACTGGTTGTAGGCAGGAACCGGGGCTCGGTTGAAGAGTCCGTAGGAGCCGGCAGACTGGAATGGGGTCGGGGCGGCGGCGGACGAGGAGCTGGAGCCCATGGACGACTGAGGAAGACAAGATGGTGGCGTTGAAGCTGACAGATTCACACATTAACACCGAGAAGGCGGCGGTGGAACATACCTGGACGATGGCGGGGTCCTGAGGCAGAGAACATGTGGGTTTGGGTGGTTCACACACCGTCAGGTCCTTGATGTCGCTGCCTCTGAAGATGATGTACTCGAAGGTGTCATCACGAGGAGGGATGGGTCTGTCAGTGGGCCGGTCCTCGGTACCGAACGAACGGACTGAGGACGAAACAAGCTTTCGTTAGTTTGAACAAAATGTAGAAGTTCATCGGTGATGTCATTAATATTCTGATCATTTCCTTCATGACATGAAATATTTTTTTTAATCAACAATCCATAAAAATGTTAAATTTAACAGAAAAACATCAAACTGACATTTGACTGACAAACTGAACCTGGAGATTTTAAGAGAACGAATACACAAGATGATAATTAAAAAGTTACTTTCTTGCTATTGATGAGTACGATTAATTAATTAGTTATAAAAACAGGACACAGACTAATAAATGATCGGACTTCTGCTTCTTCAGTGATCGTCTGAAGATGAAGAAACTTTCAAAACTTTCATGTTTACAGATGAACTGAAGACAAAATTAGTTCAAGGCTGCTGATACCAAACCCCACACACAGCGTAGAAGCTGCTGCCTAAACAACTGAAGAAAAGTCTGCTCAGCGTCTCCGACTTTAAGTTCTGGGAACTGGTTTTAATGATCAACTGCTGCAGGATGTTATAATAATCACTGACTGTAACATCAATTAATCCACATCTACATTTGATTTGATACGTTTGTTAAAGTTTCACACTGGATGACCTTTGATTGTGAGAGGAGGAGCAAAATATCGATCTAATTGATCAGCAGGTTAATCGAGAAGTTGGCGCGTCCCTATAACCACAGACGTGTTGACGTCAGCATCACACTAAACTGATGATCGGCCGCACCACGTGCTCAGTGACGCGGTAGCACCGGATAATCTGCTGGGACTAATTAATGACTGTGACGTCACAATCCGTTGTTGGTAAACAGGTGAGGTGAGTGCGTACTCGGTGACGTCACAGGTTCAGAAGCTAGGCCGCCAGGTTAACCCCCCCCCTGCAAACAAGTGAACGTTACATAAACATTTAATTAATAGTGATTAAGCAGCAGCTAGCCGTCATGCTAACGTTAGCTGACTCATGTACCAGTCACAGCTCAACAAAGTCTGAACGTACACACGATAATGTGGTTTAATCTGAGCCGAACGTCGTCTCTAAACTGGTGTTTTCTACCTGTGTTGTCTCAGGTGTTCAGACTGTTCATATCCTCAAACTACAGCTGTTAGCATGTTAGCATCAATGACGTATCTGCCTGCGCCGCTTCGGCTGTTAGCATGCTATCGCTAGCTCCTGGCTAACGTTATTAATGTGTTTTGAATCAAACTTTCAGGCCTGATAAACAAACCGCCCGCAACGGGGTCGGTTGTAACCGTTAAATTTAAACCGTGAGCAGAAGCGCTACACCTCCGCGGTGAGCGGCGGCTTCCGGGGCTGCAGCAGCGGGAAACGGCGTCACCTTTAGCGAGTGCGACGGTGGAGTTCTCGGTGTCGATGGTGTACAGGATCCCCTCGTAGCGAATCTCGGCCTTCGAGATGAGGCTGATTTTGCTGCCGAGGTAAGGCGTCCCGCCGCTCATGGTGGCTGCTACGGCTCGACGTTACCGACAGAGAACAGAACGGACGGTCCCTCCCAACCGTGGGCTCTACAGTACCGGCTAAGCACCAAACGTCTCGGGTTGCGTTTCTCCTCAGGCTTCGCTGTTACCCGCTACAACATGGCCACCTCCTCCTCCATCCGATGGCTCTGAGCGCGGGGGCTAACGAGATCTCATAATCTCGCGGTGCTACGCTGCGCCGAGGAGGCTAGATCTGTGTGTGTTAGAATGGAAAGCATAGCGTTTGTGTGTACGTGATATTGAAATAATAATAATATGTACCATATTATTATACAATGAGTAATTCAACAAACACCTGAATGCATCGTAGGTATCGTTCATCAGGATAATAAACACTAATCTGTAATATGAGTTACTGTGCGTTAGTTCTGTAGGAATATGAGTGCTTGTGTGAATATCTGTGCATGAATTAAAGGCCCGTGGACAAATATTTGTGAAATACTTCCGGTACTGTAAATAGAGTTTCTGTGTCCAGTTAAGTGTCGGTGTTTCTGCTCTGGACGTGTACCACACACCTGTCCACGGCGCGCGCACACGGTCTATGTGATCTGGTTCTACGCTCTGAAACCAGCCTGATCCTCGGCGCATGCGTACATTCTAAAATACGATTTGCACAACGGTCCGACATCAAAGATGGCGGGAGCCTCCGACCCACTGGAGGACATGCTCTTCAATGAGGTGGATGAGAAAGCCGTTAGCGACCTGGTCGGTTCCCTGGAGTCACAGCTGGGCGACAGAAAGACTCCCGCCGCTTCGTATTCCGACGGGAACCGGGAGGCAGCTCCGGCCGCCGCGGGTCAGTTCTCAGGGAAAGTGCGCGATCAAGTGGGGTCTGTGGAGCCGCAACAAGGGCATCCGAAAGCGGGGTTAACCCAGGAACCGGGCGCTAATGAGCCTCTGTCCGGTCCGACCGCCTCCTCCTCTACCTCCTCCGTCGCCGCCGGGGCCGTGATCGCCGCCGGGACCGGCCTACAGGCAGTTGGAGCGGCTCCACCGACTGTTTCCTCGGGACCGGGACCCGTAACTTTGAGCACTCAGCCCGCCGCCGCTAGCTTCCATCGGGCGGCTGTCCTGGGTCCGAGCGCGGCGCCCGGTGTCTCCACCGTTCCTGCGGCGGACGCGTCCCGGACCGGATCCCCGGGGCTGCAGAGTTTAAACGGAAACGGCGGCGCGGTAAAGTTGGTGAACTCGCCCGCGGTGCCGCCGCCCGCCGGGATCGGGACCGTGATCAGCGCTGTCAGCACCGGCGGCTCCGCGATCATCGCCTCCAACTTCCCAGTAACTCAGACCCCGGTGGCTCCCGCCGCGGCCCTGCAGAGACACCCGAGCCCGGGGCCCGGCGCCCAGAACGGGGTGGACCCGAAGGGCCCGGTGGTGACCCCCGGTGCCCCTGCAGCCTCCAGCCCTCAGGTCCTGAACCACACCGGCGCCCTGATGCCCAAGATGCTGCCGGTGTCCGGGAGCTCCGTGATCCTGACCAGCACCCCCCCTCCACCCACGGCCGCCCAGTCTCCCATCAGCCAGACCCAGACTGGGGCCAGCACGGCCACCGTCACCCTGACGGCTGCAGGGGGCGTGAAGCCCGCCATCAACGGTGTGGGGCAGCCCACGGTGGCGGTGGTGAGAACGCCGGGCGCCCCGGTGGTGGCCACCTCCATCCAGCAGCAGAGACCGGGTCTGGTGGCCACCTCCACCCGGGCCCCCGCCCCTCAGCTGCCCCTGGCGGTCCGGCCCCAGCAGCAGACTACCATCCAGCTGCCGCCAGGCTTCACCATCCCCCCCGGTGAGCACACGAGGATGGGTCAGCGGGCGATGGCGCTCGTTGGGTCACTTAGGTTTGACAAACATGGAGTCAGTCCTCAGAGACCTGCACATCTGGAGGGAAACATCTGTCTGCTGTAGATGATCAGTGATCGGTTGATTAATCAGTCGGTCGGGAAAAACAACCAACAAACGATTTGATCAGTGATCAATCGATTCGGTCACTTCTGTTTCGACTGGTGACTGTTTTGGACGTTTAGTTGAAAACTTCAGTTTGTTGACGAACGTCTCCTGATACAGTAGAAGTTCATACAGATGTTTTTACATCCAGATGTTCAGAGAGTCTCTGAGGATTGTGGATAAACTCTGACATCAGCAGGTCAGTGTTTGTCTGACCTCAGGTGTCACATACAGAAGCTCTGATCAATAAACAGAATCTGATCGATTGAGAAACAGATTCATCAGAAACAGGAAGTGAATCACGTCGTCGTCCTGGTCGCTGGGACTGGCTGTTCATCTTCCTGTCAGCTGCGGCTCTGACCCAAGTCGTCTCCTCTTGCAGGTATGGTTCTGGTTCGGACCGAGACGGGTCAGCTGGTCATGGTTCCTCAGCAGGTTCTGGCTCAGGCTCAGGCCAAGACGCAGCAGCAGACGGTGACCAGCATCACACAGCGCCCCACCACTCCGACGGCCGGCGCCACCATCCGGGTCAGCACCGCCACCACGGTGAGTCTGGTACTTCACAGGACCGGGACCGGATCTAGATCTCAATCTGAGCCAGACGATGAGACGTCCGATGATCAGAACCTCTGACGTCTCATCGTCTCAATCGCAGTTTCTTCTGTCACATTTAATCTGACCCAGGATCAGCAGCTGAACAATGATCAATAATCATGCATTACAACAATGATCAATAATCATGCATTACAGTTTCTTTGTCATTAGCTTCACCTGCACCTGTCATTTGACCTTTGACCTTTCACATATGAACTTGTTTAAAGTTTGTTGAATTTATTTCGAAAGAACCTGCAGCTTTTTCCTCGGACTTAAAGTTGATGTAAAGTTTTAAAAAAGAAGAAACTGAGTCTGTTTGTTTGTTTTGTTGTTGTTCCTCAGGTTCCTCAGACCGTCCGCCTGGCGTCCCCCGCTCCAACCAGAATGGTTCAGTCTCCCTCCAACGCCGCCGCCGTGCAGGTGAGTTTCCTGTCATTGTCCGTGTGACACCAGCAGGACAGGAAGTCTCATGACCCTTCAGAATAAAGTTACAGTTGATGTTATTTCCCAGAAGGCCATCACCGTCGCCCCCGGCGGCGCCGCCGTGTCGGTGAAGATGACGACGCCTCAGAAAGCTCCGACAGTCATCACGGCGGGAGGGACGCCGGCCGCCAAGCCCGCCATGACCAGCACTAGCCCCGCCCCCACACCCACGCCCCCTGCCGCCAGAGTCACCGTGGTGTCCCAGGTGAGTGTGGTGGGCGGAGTCACAGACGGAGACGCGGCAAGGTCAGGGTTGTTTGATTAACCACATGTGTCTCGACAGGAAATGCAAGAAAACGTCAAGAAATGCAAGAACTTCCTCGCTACGCTCATCAAGCTGGCGTCACACAACTCGCCCTCGCCAGATACCTCGAAGAATGTGAAGGCCCTGGTCCAGGACCTGCTCGTAAGAACACACACACACACATATACACTCCATATATACATATAGACTATATACACACCGCACCTGCTGTAACATTGTAACACGATGTTACAGCAGGTGTAAGTACCAGAATAATAAAGGAACATCATCATGTTTTGTGTCCAGGATGCAAAGATCGAGCCTGAGGAGTTCACCACTCGGCTGCAGGCTGAGCTGAAGTCTTCACCACAGCCCTACCTCATCCCCTTCCTCAAGGTATCACAGTTACTGTCGCAGTTATAGCTACAGTGACTGTTCTAAATACTGTTGTAGTTACAGTCTCTGTCTCTCCACAGAAAAGCCTTCCCGCTCTGCGTCAGTCTTTGCTCAACAGTCAGCAGTCTCTGACGACGGCCACGCCCAGCACCTCGGCCCCGCCCCCAGCCACCGCCCCCGGGTCCGTCACCACCATCAGGCCGCGCCTCCCCATCAGCCCAGCGAGCGGCAGCGCTGTCAGAGTGAACGCGCCACTCGCCAACACCACGGCCATGGTACGGTGACGACGAGGTCGTCGCTGTCACATGATCAGACTGAACCTTTAGATGATGTCGTTGATGATGTCATTGTTGTCTCCAGGCCGTGGGCAGACCAGGAGTCCAGACGGTTCAGACCCGGACACCGGTCGTCATCAGTCAGACCATCAGACCTCCAGGTGAGACCCCAGCAGGGCGTCGCTGTGATGTCACTGTGACGTCGCTGTGATGTCACGGTCACGTCACAGCTCATTCCCTGATCTGTGTTGTTCAGGTACGATCCTGAGAACCAACACCATCGTCGGCAAAAGTCTGGTGAACCTGTCGGCTGCAGCCAATCAGAAGAAACTGAGCGACCCGGGGGGCGGGACCTTCAGGTGACATCATCAAAGATAAACAACAGATGATCCATAGGAGGCAGCAGACTATTGTTGTTGTGTGACATCATATAAATGAATAAAATGAATCATTAAACGAGACCTGATAGACGTTGTGACTCCGCCCCTCTCGTCCTCAGAGATGACGATGATATCAACGACGTGGCGTCCATGGCCGGTGTCAACCTCAACGAGGAGAACGCCCGTATCCTAGCAACCAGCTCGGAGCTGGTCGGCACGGAGATACGTTCGTGTAAAGACGAGTCGTTCCTGCCGACGGGGCTGCTGCACCGCCGCATCCTGGACACGGGTACGTACGCCATGTTTAATGACGTCTGATGACATGTTTGTCCTTGCCGTGACGCTCTTCCTCTTCGTCCTGCCACCAGCGAAGAAACTGGGCGTGTCTGAGGTTCCTCTGGACGTGGTCAACTTCATCTCCCACGCCACTCAGTCACGGCTGCGCTCGCTGCTGGAGAAGGTGTCGGCCGTCGCTCAGCATCGCGCCGACGGTGTCAAGGTGAACGAGGACGCCCTGGAGTCCCCACACACATTTGGGACACCTGTCTGACCTCTGACCCTCTTCTTCCTCAGGATGAAGAGCATCATGAACAGACGACAGACGTTCGATCTCAGCTCAGATTCTTTGAGCAACTCGAGAGAATCGAGAAACAACGAAAAGACGAACAGGAGCGAGAGATTCTGCTGAAGGCTGCGAAGGTATAAACACTAATATGAACACACCACATATAGAATATATACTCACTGATGTGTGTGACACAGTTGATCGTCCAGTTTCTGTTCAGTCACGACAAACGTAAAATATTTTATAAACCAATCAGTTTTTATCAATTTATAATTGATTATTAGTTATTTTGATACAAAAATTTGTACTAAGGATCCTGAGTCAGGTCGTCTGATCGTTACCATGATGAAGAGTCAACGTAGATAAATGATGTTCTGGTCCAGGTTGAAACGTGTCCTGGTTTTAACATGTGATGTTAGTGAATGTTAAAGATAATGTTTGACATGGAGAGAGTCTGTTTAGTGACAGGCAGCAAACGTTACTGGAGGTTTAGTGTGAGACCACGTAGCGACTACAACGCTGGTCTGGCTACATTTACATCAGCTAACGTTGATGACAAACATGGTCTGGACTCACTGATAGTTTCATTTAAATGAAGAGACAGGACGTGTGATTCAGGGTGTTAGTCAGAGTGGATCAGGAGCTCATGTTTATCTCTACGTTCACTGTCGTTCTTTTGTTTTGATCCAAGGACCAGTGGGTCGACAGGAAGGGGCGTGGCCTAGACTCCTGTTAAAACTGTCACATGTATTTATCTGATCTCCATCATCACGGTTGTTCACTTTGTATTTTAAGTCTCATTCTGAAGAGAAATGATTAGTTTAGAGCAGAAACACAAACGATCGACATCATGTAACATATAAGACATGTAAAACACATGAAACAGTCATGTGTCGTGGATCATGTGACACCTCAGTGTGTCGGTGTGTGTGTGTCGGTGTGTGTGTGTGTCAGTGTGTGTCGGTGTGTGTCCATGTGTGTGTGTAACAGTTTGTTTCTGTTCCAGAGTCGAGCTCGTCAGGAGGATCCAGAACAGGCTCGACTGAAGCAAAAAGCCAAGGAGGTGAGTTCCTGTCACTGACTCATTACTGTCTGTTTGTTTGTTTACACATTTGTTTACCTGTTTACCTCCGTCTCGGCTCAACAGATGCAGCAGCAGGAACTGGCTCAGATGCGACAGAGAGACGCCAACCTGACGGCGCTCGCCGCCATCGGGCCGAGGAAGAAACGTAAGCTGGACTCTCCGGGAGGAGCGGCGTCTGCTGAGGTGAGATGATGTCGTCGTTACTGAGACGTTACGTCCAATCAGCTGTCAGACACACGGCTCCAACGTGGCTGCTGTGATGTCATCATACGGTGTGAACGGGGTCGCTCTCCCTCCTCCTCCTCCCCCCCGAGGCTGTAGATGTCAGCTCTGTAGAAATGAGCCTGAGGCTGAGAGCTGGATGGACGGGTGGAGGAGGGGGGTCGTGGCCCGGGGGGGAGACGCCAGCCTCGTACACCCCTCCCCCTCCTCACCCCCCACATCCCGCCTGAGGCTCAGCCTCCGGCGACCACAGACAAAGAGCAGAGTGATTTGGACGAGGAGGGGGTGGGGGGGCATCCAATGTTAAGGTGCAATGAACTCTGGGAAATGTGAGTCTGTGGTCACAGCTTGATCAGTTTTATTAAAAACAACTTCATTTAAATATTAAAGTTCCCTGACCTTTGACCCACAAATGTTATTAATTATTAACTCATATTTATTAATTAATAATATATGTGTAATATTATTAATAATTATTTTAATTTATGAATCTGTTTGATTCACTGACTTTAAATAACTGATTTCTGTGATGACAAAGTGGCCACATGGAGGCGCTCTGACACATGATGGTGATGATGAAGAACATGAACCACCGAAGAACAACAGACCACAGACCCTTCAGACTGGTTCCAGAACTGGACCAGGTCCTGGTTCAGGACCAGGTCCTGGTCTTTTCACAGTCCCAGCAACAGTTCCCCCCCACGGGGGCGTGGCCTGTTCTCAAACTGACCAATAAGCTTCTAGCTCTGATGACATCACAGGAGTTGGTTAAAGTTTGAATGTGTACACGTGTGTGTGTGTGTGTGTGTGTGTGTGTGTGTGTGTGTGTGTGTGTGTGTGTGTGTGTGTGTGTGTGTGTGTGTGTGTGTGTGTGTGTGTGTGTGTGTGTGTGTGTGTGTGTGTGTGTGTGTGTGTGTGTGTGTGTGTGTGTGTGTGTAACATGGCCGCCGGCTGTGTGTCTTCACAAAGCTCTGATTGTTCTTGTGTCGACCTGAAGCTTCATTCATGTCCTGAGCTGTCGGCTCCGCCTGTAGGAGCCGCTCAGTGTGTGTGCGTGCGCACCTGTGTGTGTGTGTGTGTCTTGGATTCAGACGCTGACCTCGGTCATGTGATTTGACTGGACCGCTGTAGACCAGCATCATGACCTCTGTAGACCAGAACCCAGTGTTGTGGTTGCGTCCTGCAGCGTGTCGTCTCACGTCGGTGTCCTGAGGACGTTTCTCAGCCTGGGAACAGACGTCGTGGGAACGTGGGCGTGTTGGGGCAGCGTCTGCGTTGCCGCGGGCGCCGCGTGCCCTCGGGCGCCGTCACACCTTCGACTCGCAGGTGTGGCGATCGCGCTGCAGGTCTGGACTCGGGAGGATCTGGATGATTCAGGAGGAAAACAGGAAGTCCAGCGGCGTCGAGGCTTCATCTCCTACGCATCTGAACGAAGCGATTGAACCATGTGACCTCTGACTCCACCCGTCTCTCTCTCCTCAGGTGGCGTCGGGTTCGGGCGCAGGCTCCTCAGCAGGCGCCGCCTCCTCTCGCCAGCAGCTTCGCCAGCGCATCACACGAGTGAACCTCAGGGACTTCATCTTCTGTCTGGAGCAGGACCGGACCACGGCGCGCTCCCTCATGCTCTACAAGGCCCTGCTCAAGTGAGGGCGGGGCCTCGCTCCTCTGGCTCCGCCTACTCGTCCCGTGGTCACGGCGTCCTCGTCCCTGCTGCACCTTTTTATCTTTGGTCTTTAGTTTCGTCTTTGTCTCGTTTCCTTGTTTCTTTTGAAGATGGTGTCTCATTTTTAGCCCCGAGTCCCGGACCCCGACCCTACAGAGGTGCCTTCAACATGTCCGCTCACGCTTCGCTGGCAGCCGCACTCAGGACTCTGATCCGTGAGGTCGGTCACATGACCCGCGGCGGCGAGGAGGTCGTCGTCACAAGGAGACGAGAGCGACGCTGCCGACGGTTTTAATCGTTTTACTGTTCGAGGGAAAATCATGGCACTGCTTGGCCAATCAGAGGAGCAGTCCAACGTTTAGACTGGTCACATGACAACGCACCAATCATGTCTCTGATCGATCGACTGATCAAAACAAATCATTGGAGCTGATTTTAATTCAACTTGTTTTTAACTTTTCTTCCTGGTCCCAGTCGCTACGCTAAGCTAACAGTTTCTGGTCGTTATGCTAAGCTAAGCTAACTGGTCCCCGTCATTATGCTAAGCTAAGTGGAGCTGCTGTAGCACCATGCTAACGTAGCGGCAGCAGTCATCATGTGACCTGTAGCAGGAAGTGATGATGTTGAACTGCTCCTTCAACGTGATTCAATTTGAGACGATTGTCACAGGGAGCTGGTTCTCCTCCTGGTTCTCCTCCTGGTTCTCCTCCTGGTTCTGCTCCGGGTTCTGCTCCTAGTTCTCCTCCTCTTCCTCTTCTTCTTCCTCCTCCTCTTCACAAATTCACTCAGGCTGAAACTTCAGATCAAACATTCCTGCAGTTTCTCCTCTTTCACCTCCTCCTCTTCATGCTGCTCCTCCTCTTCCTTCTTATCTACCTCTGTTTCTCCCTCCTCCTCCCCGCAGCCGTCATGTGACGTCATCTGGCCAATGAACAGTGAGATTATCGACCTGCTCCACTTTAATAATCTGCGTCTCAGTTTTTTAGACGAGTGTCGAAGCTTTTTAAACCTTTTGTTTCTCCTTTTTTGTTTTGTTTCTCCTTCCCTCTCTGTCCGGCGCCGCTCAGAGACTCGTCTCCGTCTCATCTGTTGGAAGGACACGATTTTTGCGACTATTTATATTTCCTACATTCTGTACTCGATCCTGACGCATTTCAGGCGATGCAATTTTACAGTCGTTTGTACGTTTGCAGAAAAATGAAATAAAGAAAAGATAAAGAAGCAGCCTCGACTCTTTGTCTTTAATCTGTACAAATGAAAAAAAAAAAAAACAAACTAACAAATACGTTAAATATACATTTCAAAATGGCAGCTGTATAAAAAGTTCAGTGACGCTGCCCCCACTGTTTACAAACACTATGTACACGAGTCAGCCGATCGTCAGCAGGCGTCAGAGTCCTGAGCTCGCCGTGACGCCCGGCCCCTCGCCGCTGACAGATCCAGGTGTGAGCGGGTCAGTCCAGAGGTTCCTGTTTGATCCGGGTCGGCGTGCTGGTGATGGTCTGATGGTGGCGAAGGTCACGACACAGGACATACTCGCTGAACTGAGACGAGTCGACGCCGCCGCCACACGACGCCTTGATGCTGAAGCCTTTCAGGAAGAGACGCTCCAGGACCTGGTCACATGACACATTTAGACCAATCAGACAACAATGCCAAGGCAGTTCAGCTGAGTTGTGTCTGAGCTATTTTAGCTTAGCATCAGGACCAGGAACAGTAGGGAACCGCTAGCTTAGCTTAGCATGAAGACCAGTAACTGGGTAACAGCTAAGTTTAGCGCAAAGAATGGAAGCAAAGACGAAGCTGGTTAATATTAGCATAAACATCGAAGAGAGGGGGAAGCAGCTAGCTTAGCATGAAAAGTGTAAATTGGAAAATGACTATTTTAACTTAGCCTAGCATACAAAGCAATGACACTTAGCTTTAGCATGTGTCAGAGGTCTGAGTTGTGGTGGAAACAGAAACCTAAACCCAGGTGTTGGTTCTTTAGCTCCGCCCCCTCCCTGCCTCACCTGTACAGAGTTGAGTCGACAGTATCCGTTAAGAGGGAAGCGGATGACGTGGGTGGGGTCCTGGTTCCAGCCGGCGTTCACAGAGTTACACATGACGTCTCCGGTCTCAGGGAACACCTCCTCGATCAGAACCTTCTCCCCGCTCAGAGCGATCCGCTCGCCGAGGTCGGGGGTCACTCGAACCACCAGACATTCACAGGGCGCCGCCCGCTGGGCCTCACGCTCCACCTGCCAGCGCTCCAGCTCCCGCACCATCGGGGTCAGCTGGTAGTACCGCGCCTCCTCGTACAGCTGGGGGAAGTCCTGGGGGGAGACAGGGGAGGAGTCAGCAGCTGGATATGTTATTTTACAGAAAATGAACTGAGGGCAAACAGCTAGCTTAGCTTAGCACAAAAACAAAGATAAGATAGATAGATAAGTCATCTATCTATCTAGATTGGTCTAGCATGTAGATTAACAAAGGGTAACAACGAGCTTAGCCTAGCATGAAACAACAAGCTGCTAACTTACACTTAGCATTAGTACCAGGGTAAAACAGTTAGCCTAGCTTAGCATAAAGACAGAGGGATGCTGCTTCAGAGAGGAGGTTTGGTTTTTACTCCTGATGAGGAGAAACTATCGGCCTCAGGCTGCTCACTGTATCAAAGCCTCCTCCCCCCCCCCCTCCGAAGGGATAGATGTGTTTTATAAAGAGGTTTTGTCTTCAGGCGATTCAGTCCTGAATAACAGAAGCAGCTTCACTACACAGAGAAGCAATATGCTGCTGACACACACACACACACACACACACACACACACACACACACACACAGTGTGTTTTACTAAAGAGTGTGTGTGTGTGTGTGTGTGTGTGTGTGTGTGTGTGTGTGTGTGTGTGTGTGTGTGTGTGTGTGTTCACACTTATGAAGACAACGACTCAATCTGTTCAATGTCGCGGCTCAGAAACCGGTCTGGAAATAAAATCTGATCTACAACCAAAGAACAAGTCCTGAGAGTCCACCAGCCTCAGTCCAGACCAGACCACCTGACCCAGACCAGGTCTCATTGTAAACAACATAGATCTTCAGGTCTGGTCTGAACCAGGTCGTTGGACTCTCAGGAACTCAGACTGTCTCAATCAGTGACGGGGTCAGCTCACGATTGAGAGTCTGGTTGCTATGGTTACTATGGTTACCAGGGTCAGACCTTGAAGTCCTCAGGCAGCAGCAGCTTGCAGGTCCTCAGGAAGCTGAGGATGTAGCGGAAGATGTCTCCGTCTCTGTCGATGAAGTAGTGCTGCTTCAGACTGTCCAACACGATGGGCTCGGTGCCGTTGAACAGGCGGCTGATCCTGGGGGGCATGGGGGACACGGGGGGAGACACCATTAAGAACCTGGTCTCTGTCACAACAGACCTAAACCAGGATGTGGTCTGACATGAACTCAAGGTCTTACCTGGACTCAGGGAACTTGGTGAGCGTGGCCAGGCTGCTGGTGTACATGTGCCCCCCCACATCAATGTGGACGGGGGCGTTGGCCTTGGTCAGCTGGGCGGGGGACGGGATGCCCTGCGGCGTCATGGGAGACACCGGTGAGCGGCTCAGAGACATCCGGGACATGCTCCGCCCCTCCTGTCAGAGGTCACACAGGTCAGAAACACACCTGGTCTCATCTGTTACTGGAACTACAGGAAGGACTTTTATTGTGATAATCTTATAATAAAGGACTTTTATTGTGACAGTAACTATAGTAACTACAAGGAGTGTTGTGGCCTGCAGGGGCAGGAGGGGGAGACAGAGGGTGATGACCTGAGGCCCCAGTCTGGATTAATTGACCCTCCTCCCCCTCCCTCCCCCAGAGGAGCTTTGAAGCATGAAAGGTGAACAGGAGGCGGGAACACCCCCACCTGCCCCAGGCCACGCGCTCCTGTCTGTGTGTGTGTGTGAGAGAGAGAGAGGATCCGTGGTTCTGGTTCACACACACACACACACACAGATATATGCACTAAACCAGGACCAGGATCTGGACCAGATTCCTATTTGAAAGTTTGAAAAATAAAAACATTTTCCGATTTAAACATTTTAATGTTTCACGGTTTCATCTGAAAATTACATTTATTCAACATTTTAATTTTAGTCTGACTGGCTCTTCATCCGTGTGTGTGTGTGTGTGTGTGTGTGTGAGAGAGAGAGAGACTAACGCGCTAACGTACAAACGCCACACACCAGACTCCGATAAAAAACCCTCAACATTTAAGACGTCCTTCACACTCCGCAACTTTAACTGTCTCTGTCGTTTGATTTTAATTGTTTTCCTAAAAGTTTGTGTCTTTTTAATTGATCCGGGGTTAAAACTTTCCATGAACTATGACCTTGTTTCTTTTGAACCTTTACTTTCCTCCAACAGTGTCCCGCATCTCTGCAGCCACACGCACCGCGTCGGACGATAAAAATGGCAGAAAAACACGCGAACCGTCTAAAAGAAGTTCCCGTTTTATATAACACGTTCAAAGTGTGGATATTGTGTTTATGCCGAATGTACAATAATATTTGTCTATTATTACGAACGTAAGGTTTTGTTATAAATCTGCTATATACGAGTGCGAAAACTCACGGAGGCTTAAATCGGCCGTTTTCCAGACGGACTTTGGTGCGGTGTTCCGGCGGGTACCGGAGCGGCCGCTACCGTCTGAACACCGGCGCCGAGCCGGTAACTTTCCGTGTGAAGCTCACGTGAAACCGAGCGGCGGCTTCTTACCTGAGACGACACCGACACTGACGACATGCTTGTCCGCTCGGAGTCCGGTCTGAGATGCGCGGAGCCCGGTGTGACGTCCTCCGTCGGCTCGGTCCTCCGGGTGTGTGAGCAGCAGAACAAGCCCGTGCGTGAGAGTGAAGAGGCGGGCTGAGCGGAGTCTGGCCCCGGGCCCTTCACGCCCCGCGGCCCCGGATTAGCTTCAATAACGCGGCGGTTTGTTCGTCTCTCGCCCGGACTCGTCGCTGTCGCGGCGGCCGCAGATTAATCAACGTTTTAGTTTAAAATGCACCGACATCAAACAGCCGCGGGCCCGCGAGCCTCATGACGTCTGCCGTCACGCTGCACGCGCCGCAGCCCGCGGACACAAGCGCCATTTCAATTATTGCGCGTTGTAAGATGGAGAAGAGCCCGAGACATGTTGAAAGGTCAAAGGTCACACACACACACACACACACACACACACACACACACACCTGGTGTCAGGTGTTGAAGTATTAGACTGAACCAGACAAGGTGATTTGTGATGAAGTGGTGGCTCCCAGCAGGATGACGTCATGTTGATGATGTTTAATGCTGATTTAGAAACAAACACCAACTTCGCCCTGAAACTAAACTCAAGGTGTTGTTTCTTTATGCTAAGCTAAGCTAAGTTAGCTTCCCCTTCTGTTTCTAGTCTTTACGCTACATTAGCCATTTTCCCGGTGATAGCTGTTTCCTGTGTTAATGCTAATCTACGAAAGATGTTAACCAGCTGGTCACCTGCCTAACCCTTATGCTAAGAAAACCATTTACCATCATCAGTTTTTATATAAAGATTTTTCTCCATTTAAAATATTCCCTATTTTCAGTCTTTATAAGTCTGAGTTAGCTGCTCTGTTTCCAGTCGTAGTGCTAAGCTACACTAACCCATGTTAGGCTAACAGTTTCTCCATCTGCCGTTGTTATAATGCTTTGTGCTAAGCTAGGCTAACAGACACGGGAGTGATCGGTTTGACTCATTACATTAAAAGTCCTCTACTCCTCAGCGCCTCCCTGTGGCAGCGTGTGGTGACGCCGGGGCTGATGGGAAACTGAGTGTAACTGAGGTGAGTGACGAGTCGACGTTCTTCAGCGACTCAGTGAAGTTAAAGACACAATCAGTTAAAACCTCCTCCTGCATTAGCTGGAGCCTCGGGCTGCACATGTATCTCCTCCTCCAGCTCCTCCTCACCCTCCTCCTCTAATTACAGAAACTTCAATTAGACAGAGAACCAGAGAAACATGAATGAATGAATGAATTTAAAGATTTAAATATCTTCTGAACCTGCCTGAGGCTCCACAGCTCTGTTTGTACTGTGGTGGTGGTGGTGGTGGTGGTGGTGGGGGGGGGGGGGTCAGACGTCCGTCAGTCTGTCTTGTTTCTCATCGACCTCATGTTTGACGTTTTGAGGTCAAAGGACGAAGATGTTCAGTTTATAAACATGTAATGGGGGAGGGGGGGTCAGACCACATCAGACAAAGAGACAGAGACTGGGGGTGGGGGGTGGGGTGTCGCCCCCCCAGGAGGTGACAGACTGAGACGCTACAAACAAACAGCAGCTCCTCTTTGTTCTGTAACAACATTAATGTTTTATGTTTCATTCTTTAGTTCTGATGTTTATTTTTCATAGTGTTTATGCTAAGCTAGGCTAGGCTAGGCTAAGCTAGGCTAGGCTAGGCTAGGCTAAGCTAGGCTAGGATAGGCTAAGCTAGGCTAGTCTTGGCTAGCTGTTTACTTTTGTATTCAGTCTTTATGCTAAACACAGATGAACCTGGTTTCCTGAACCTGAGAAAACCTGATACAGACTCATCTCAGTCCAGACCTGGTCCTGGTCCAAACCTGGTCTCAGTCCAGACCTTCCAGACCCTGTGAACAAACTGAGACATATGCATATGCATTACAAAGTTTGTCACGTTTATTAGAAGAGTAACGCAGCAGTGAGACGGCAGTGTTAAGGCTTCAGCTACAGTCGACCAATCAGAAACACAGAGTTATACCATTAAATATATTTAACACTATATATTATCGTTATATATTATCATTACTTCTTTAAAAACCACTGAAACAACAAAATGTTTTTGTTTTCATTCAGTATTTCTCTAAAATGTTTCGTTTATTAAAGATCGCGTTTTTACAAAAAGTTTTTTTCATAGAAAATTGGAAGCGTCGCTGCTGCTCCGTGTTTCCAGCTTTAATCAGGTCACATGACGCTCAACCTACCATCAGTTTAACTGAGTCACATGACCTGTGACATCACCACCGTCCCTCCTAGCGACCAGAGGTCAACTCATCAGGTCACGTGACTTTTAACCATTAAAACGGAGTAAAAACACAAAGTGAGGCACTTTTTACAACCGATAGAAAACCGTCATGTTTCACTTAATCCACACAAAATGTTCAGAAAAGTCTCACGGCACCGACGTATCAAACGGCTCGTTACAACACGACCAGCAGGAGGCGCCGTTCAGGCGTTCATCTGCTCCACAACAGAAACATAAAAGTTAAGTGGTTTAAGATTTAACCAGAACAGGGTTAGTGTGACCCCATCAGCTCTCCACGCCGCCGCCATCTCTCCACGCCGCCGCCATCTCTCCACGTCAGTCAGTCATCTCTCCACGTCAGTCACCATCACAGGTCATCAGTGCAGGTCGTCGAAGGGTTTGGGGTAGTTAAACATGACGTAGTCCATGTAGTAGAAGTCGAAGGCCTTCTGTCTCTCGGTGGCGTTGAGTTGAGAGAAGTATCTCTGTGTGATGGCGGCCGACGTCCTCTCGGCGGTGGGGTTCCTGTCTTTGAAGCGAGGGAACGTGAGGTTGGACGGCGCCCGGATGCTGCGCAGCAGGAAGTTGGCATCATCCTCCAGACTCTCGAACTTCCCGATGAAGTTGTAGCGCAGCAGACAGGGGTTACACAGCTGACTGACCGGCTCCCAGTGAATGTCCATCCCCACCGGGCGCCGCACGTCCAGCAGGTATTGGACGAACTCCCTGAAGGTGACGCCAGTGCCAGTGCGCAGGGCGGAGCGTGAGGCATTGGCGCGGTAACGGGAGATGATGGGCCGTCCGAACACCGGGTGGTAGTAAGAGTTGGGGCTCTCGAACTTGTCTCGAAACGCTGACACCAGGCGCTCAAAGGGCTCCCTGACAAACAGCACCTTGGTGTAGGAGCGCAACCGCTCAGCGATGCCGGCGCCATCGTAGCTGTCCAGTCGCTGCAGCCGGTTGGCGTAATGGGCAGCGTCGTGGGGGATGGCGTCCGTGGATGAAGCGCTGCCTCCCAGAACCATCAGCACACGTTTCCAGTTGGAGCAGCCGGCTTTAGGAACCTCGCAGTACAGCAGCCGCGACCGGTCCTCCACGAACACCCGCGACACCTGCCGCTGGGACACCGCCTGCTGCGTCAGGCCCGGGTGGTAGCGGGCGCACACGTCGCCCAGCAGGCGGCGGCGCGACACCTGCGTCCTCGCCAGCTCCTCGCAACCCATGGGGGCGGAGCTGGGGGCAGAGCCGCTTGTCTTCAGGAGCAACTTCCTGTGGCGTTTGGTCACCGGCTGCTTGGATCCAACGGACGAGTCGACGGGCGTCGACTTGGCCGCCTCAGAGACGGTGACGGCGCCAACAACTTCCTGTGACACAGAGACAGGAAGTTAATGTTTCAAACATCAAAATAAAACAACCTGCAGCAACGTGTGGTGACTCATCCACCAATCAGGATGCTCTGATGTGACAGGGAGTCGTTTGTTCAAACTCATTTAGGTTCAGAGAAATCCTACGTTCCTATTGGCTGCTGACAGACGTCTCACTTCAACGGCTGCGTCTATTGGTCGACATGTTTACATGTGCAGCGTAGTGAATTCAGTAAAATAAACTTTGAACTTTGTGTTTCTTTTGCTGGACACTTGAACTGAACTGCACTGAACTAACTCATTTAGGGTCAGGATCAATAAACAAACTGATCTTCATGTCACCAACAACAACAACATTATCTGACAGTTGTCGTCCGCTCCAGAGAGTTCAGCTCCATGTTACCACTGTTACGTCTTCACTGTGACAGTTATAACATGAAGGAAACATCTGTTCAAACGACTGAAACATGAAATCTGTAATTTAACTAAACGACCGGGTCGTTGAAGCTGCTGTGAATCAGAAACTTGTAATAAAGTAAAGTAGAATATAACCTTGAACATGTAGAAGTGTCAATGTTTCAGCTGCTTATTTGTATAAAACAACATAAAAAGAAAATAATTATTTAGGTAAAAAATAAGACACGTTGTACAGTTTTAGTCTTGTAAAGTTAAAGTTCAGCTCTGTTCTTTGATACAAAAAGAGAAATTGTTTATCTTGTTAAATGATTTCAACTCTCCAGACAGATAATAATGTTACAGTGTGTGTCCACCAGGAGGCGCCGTCCCTGCATCACCACCAGCAGCAGCAGCAGCTTGTTAATGACGGTGTCATCTCACCTTCTCCACCGGACGCCGCTCCCCCGCCACTTTCACACCTGCACAGGAAACAACATGAGACACAGACCAGCTGATCAGAGAGACGATGACATCATCATCATCAAGAAGATGAAACACTGAGGAAGAGGAGAATTTAATTTCTCCTTAACTTCCCTTTGGGATTAATAAAGTATTTACATATCTAGAAACAGTCAAAGATTATTAATATTAAATTAATTTCTGATTTTTACTGTCAAATTCTACTTTTTCTACAAAAACACACAATATAAAAACAAATGTTTAAGTCTGGAAGTTTATTTTGAAAGGATCCACAGGAAGTAATGTCACACTGAATGTATCAGTCAGATCACACCAGGACATCTTATTTTGAAAAACAACCTGTTTCCTGACGGACCAGAAGACAAACAGTGACAGGAGGCGAAGGACACACACACACACACACACACACAGTCTGGTTTTCATAACTTCAGGGGACATTTCATTTCCTGGAAACAATCTCAGTGGTTGGTACCACTTGTCCAACCTTTATCTAAACTTAACTCTAACCAAATAAGTCACGCCTTCACCTTTATTTGGTTTTTTTACATTATGAGGACCTGCTGGAGACAGGTCCCCATAATGTATGTGTAGACAGGTTCAAGTCCCCACAACATAGGAAAACACATACACACTAACCTACACACACACAGTCAGTGTCCTACTGTCACACAGAGAAATGTTCTCGGAGAAAAGTCGTGATCACACTCACAACAACAACAGCACACACACCTACACACACACACACACACACACACACACACCCTGTGGGGGGTGGAGGCTCCAGATGGTCTCTCAGCAGCTCTGACACTGAAGGTTAGCGGTGTCCTGCATCCTGCAGCAGCTCCCAGTTATTTATTACCCAGCATGCACCTCTACACACACACACACTCTGTGACACAGACACAGATGAAGCAGCAGAGATGTGATCTGGTCTCAGTCACCTGTCCTCCGCATGAAGCTTCCTGTCGCCGTCCGACCTCAGATCCATGGACGACGGACAGCGACGCCTCCTGCTGGTCGACTGTAAACAAAGCTGGTTCTGATCACTGACGATCTGCTGAGACTATTATTGATCGCATCTGAAACCACGACACAGAAGTACGATGTGTCACGACTCATTTCCTCAGCCACTTAATCAAACCCCAATTGATCAAACCATCAGAGGAAACACAACAGGAGAGACCACGCCCCCTCTGAGAGACCACGCCCCCTCTGAGAGACCACGCCCCCTCTGAGAGACCACGCCCCCTCTGAGAGACCACGCCCCCTCGCCTGGAACAGAGCTGTTGAATCAAACCTGTAATTATGAACCAATCAGCTGCTCCAAGAGCAGATCAGCTATAACACACACACACCACTCATCATCTGTTGTTGTAGCAATGGTGTCAAAACATTTTACATGTTCAAAACAAACAACTTGAAAATTACACTAACTTAAAATGTTGACATATGTATATATGTTATACTTAACATAAAATTAGTAGCCACTGTGCTAACGTAGCCACGGTGCTAACGTAGCCATTGTGCCAATGTAGCCACTGTGCTAACCTGAGCTAACAGCTCACTGCTCTGCAGACTCTTCACCTGAGCAGCTGCAGCTGGTTCAGGTGTGTTTACGCCTCCTGACCTCCTCACAGTGACACCGCCTCCCACAGGACTCTAATTAATTACCCAGCATGCCGTGGTTTCGCTGAGCTCAGCGCCCGCTGCAGCTCATCCCCGCCAACGAACAGCTCGGCGGCGCTATAATGAGAGCAGAGGGACGGACGCTGCTGTCTCACGTCCTCTCAGAGGAACTCATTAGTCAGACGCAGCATCACCGACCAATCAGCTGACGACGCAGAGAGACGTCAGATACAGGACGGACGCCATCATCATCATCATCGTCAGAGGAAACAGGTCAGATATGTGACCTCTGAGACAAACAGAGGTCACGACGGTGGCCCTGATGGAACAGCTGACCTTTATCATCACAGTTGTTCCATCCAACCAGAGGCCTGGACGTCATGAACGTCGTCTCTGATACAAACATCTGTTTGACAATGACAACAACGACGACAACAACAACAACAACGACAACAACAACGACGACAACAACAACAACAACAACAATAACAACAACAACAACGACAACAACAACAACAACAACAACAACAACAACAACAACAACAACAACAACAACAACAACAACAACAACAGACAACAACAAAGACAACAACAACAACAACAACAACAACAACAACAATGACAACAACAACAATGACAACAACAACAACAAAGACAACAACAACAACAACAACGACAACAACAATGACAACAACAACAACAGCAACAACGACAACAACAACAACGACAACAATGACAACAACAACAACGACGACAACAACGACAACAATGACAACAACAACAACAACGACAACAATGACAACAACAACAACGACGACAACAACAACAACAACAACGACAACAACAACAATGACAACAACAACGACGACGACAACAACAACGACGACAACAACAACAACAACAACAAACAACAACAACAACAATGACAACAACAACAACAATGACAACAACAACGACAACAACAACAACAACAACAACAACAACAACAACAACAATGACAACAACAAAGACAACAACAACAACAAAGACAACAACAACAACAAACAACAACAACAAAGACAACAACAACAACAACAACAACAACAACAGCAAAGACAACAACAACAACAAAGACAACAACAAAAAGACAACAACAACAGCAAAGACAACAACAACAACAAAGACAACAACAAAGACAACAACAACAGCAAAGACAACAACAACAACAAAGACAACAACAAAGACAACAACAACAACGACAACAACAACAAAGACAACAAAGACAACGACAACAGCAAGAATTCAGCTACATTTTCATTGTAAAACACTGTTAAATTTCTTTGTTAACACGTGTTCACGTGTTAACAAAGAAACCTGTACTGATTTCAAACAGACAGACAGACGCTGTAGCAGCCGTGTTGGATCGAACTAAGCTTTAATTGAATTAAAATAACCACGACAGGTTCAGGAAGTGACGTCAGTTTCCTTAGATCCAACATGGCAGATCTGAGGATAGATGGACTACATATGGACTCTGTGGTTCTGTTGGACCCGCACTGATCTTGGTTCAGGTTCAGATCCTGGTCTGTGGTCTGGTCTCGGTGCACTTCCTGTCTCAGCGGCGCCCTCCACAGGTTTCATCAGTGACCTGATGTTTTATTCATCAGGTCTCTTCATGTCGCTCGTCATCACCTTGGACCGACGCAGCATCATGAATAACACACGAGGTCATGAATAATACACACTGAGTATGTGTCACTGAAACAGTAACAGACCATAATCCTGCTGAGGCTTCACTGCATCTGATGGATTTGTATCTTTATGCCCAGAAACATTTTTACGTTTATCCAACAATTATTCAATTAACTGGTTTCAAATCATTAACCTGCTCAGGTCTTTTATTTTGTAGGAACAGACAGGAAATGTGTCTCTTGATTGAAGCTGATTTGAACATTGTTATAAACTCATCAGCTGATCAATAATCAACGATCATCAGCTGCAGAAGTAACTTTAACCCAAATCACTGAAGGAGACGAGAGGAGACTCTGTAGACCTCCACAGACTGGATCCTCAGATGGAGACTCAGGAGGTTTTCCTCTGTTTACCTTCAGTCCTGCTCCTGGACCAGGATCAGCAGTCTGACCTACATGAATATTTCATCTCTGAGGACGTGTTTCATCTTCACAGGACGTTGACTCAGACCATGGTGTGTGTGTGTGTGTGTGTTTGCTGACACAGTAGTTAGTCAGTTTACTGTGAAGCATCAATTATGAGACCAAGTGTCTCTGATGTTTCCTTGGTGACAGGAATGAACCGACCAATCACACGTGGACGTGGATCAAATGTAACAAGCAAGCGCCTTCATTTCCCAT
>CM028921.1:192500-247500 GCA_016801845.1 Polydactylus sextarius
TAACACGTTAACAACATGTTAACAACACGTTAAGATCGTGTTAACAACATGTTAACAACACGTTAACAACATGTTAACAACATGTTGTTAACGTGTTAACACACATTAAAAACATGTTAACAACATGTTAACAACACGTTAAGATCATGTTAATGACACATTAACGACACAGTAACGACATGGTAACAACACATTAAAATCATGTTAACAACACGTTAACAACACGTTAACAACATGTTAACACGTTAACAACATGTTAACAACACGTTAACATCGTTAACAACATGTTAACAACACGTTAAGATCATGTTAACAACACGTTAACAACATGTTAATGACACATTAACGACACAGTAACGACATGGTAACAACACATTAAAATCATGTTAAGATCATGTTAACAACACATTAACATGTTAACAACGTGTTAACACGTTAACAACATGTTAACAACACGTTAAGATCATGTTAATGACACATTAACGACACAGTAACGACATGGTAACAACATGTTAACAACATGTTAAGATCATGTTAACAACACGTTAACAACATGTTAACATGTTAACAACATGTTAACAACGTGTTAACACGTTAACAACATGTTAATGACACGTTAACGACATGTTAACAACGTGTTAACACGTTAACAACATGTTAACATGTTAACAACATGTTAATGACACATTAACGACATGTTAACAACATGTTAATGACACGTTAACGACATGGTAACAACACGTGTTAACAACACGGTAACAACACGGTGACGTTAGATCCGACACTGAGCTCAGACAAAACTCGTCGCTGTTTCACTATAAGTATAAACACCTCTGGTATGAAAGGACGAGGTCACTGTGTCCTGCTGCAAAGATTCACTACGAGACACGAGACCACACGACTGAGACAATACTGTGACACGTGACAGGGTTGGCAGCGTGGAGAGACATGAAGAGACAAGAGACAGAATCTGCTACACAGCTGATCCTGGACTCCAACAGTTCTGGACTCTTCCATTTTTCAGTTCGCAGGAAGAAGAGAATCAATCAGAGAAACAATGTGTCTGCTTATTGATCAGGAATAAACAGCTGTGACTGTGTGAACAAGAATTAGACTGAAACATGTTCAGATGTGACACGTGTTGGTGTCTTAACCCATCAGGTCCAGGTTCCTGACACAAAACAGACTGAAGCTCAGTTCATTAACGTATCCTCTGTCTCTGTGATAAAACCGAGGACGACCTGACTCCAGATCAGCCTTTTATGAGTCTGTTCACCAGCTGTTTCCTCAGAGACACTGATGAGACGAGTGTGAACAAACACGCTTCATCATAACGTGGCGTTTACTACACACGAGGAAATAAAAGGTGAGATAATTTAATTTGACTCAGCTGAGGAGGAAGAAACGATGTGACGAGAAAACTGAACCAGACGCCAGGAGACAGAGACACAAAGAAACAAGAGACAAGAGACAGAGACACAAAGAGACAAGAGACAGAGACACAAAGAGACAAAAGACAGAGACACAAAGAGACAAGAGACACAAAGAAACAAGAGACAAAAGACAGAGACACAAAGAGACAAGAGACACAAAGAAACAAGAGACAAAAGACAGAGACACAAAGAGACAAGAGACAAGAGACAGAGACACAAAGAGACAAGAGACAGAGACACAAAGAGACAAGAGACAGAGACACAAAGAGACAAGAGACAGAGACACAAAGAGACAAGAGACAAGAGACACAAAGAAACAAGAGACAAGAGACAGAGACACAAAGAGACAAGAGACACAAAGAAACAAGAGACAGAGACACAAAGAGACAGGAGGTGATGGAGTAAAAATGTTCGTGTGAAGTGTCTGAGTTGATCAGTCACAGAGGAAACATTGGATCCAGTTTCACTTTAACTCTGAGACATTGATTTAATTACAGAAGAACAATCACATGAAACAGCCTGTAAATTACCACGACTGCTGTTTGTCTCTGCTGCCACAACAACAACAACAACGATGCAGAGCTGCTGATCAATCAGCGTCCTGTGATATCTGATCGTTATGAGCAGAGGAAGCAACAGCTGACGAGCTTCAGATCAATGAGGCTAATTTTAGTTTGTGTTTGGACGAAGAGACGCTGAGAGGAAACCAGATATTACAGTCCACATGAGACCTGATCCGCTTCTGAAGGACAGATCAATAGGTAGAGGAAAGACCAATAATGACCCACCAGGATATGACCACAGACCAGGTCCTACAGGGTCCTACCGGGTCCAGGTCCTACAGGGTTCTACCGGGTCCAGGTCCTACAGGGTTCTACCGGGTCCAGGTCCAGCCCTGAGGACGGTCTGCAGGCATCAGTGTTTCTTGGCTCCATCTTGTTGTTTCAGCTTCTGTTTTCTCCAACGACCTGAATGTGTCGTTACAAACTGCTGAGTCATGAAACGCGGCGTCACATCGGTGCCGTTGTTTTGCTGCGTCGCTCGTGTTCCCTCAGGACCTAAACTTTACTTTGTGAGTCTCAGCTGGAGACAGACGCTGGAAAAGACGTTTATGTCTCTTTATTCTGTCTCATGTTCTGATGAGTCATGAAACAACACTGGAAATGTTTGCAGCAGCATGAGGTCCCACTGAGTCCTGGTTCAGGTCTACTCTGGACTGTAGTGCACTCGGTGACTGTCACTGGTCTGAACAGCTGCTGTCTGAGTCATATCTCATGTTTCACCATACGGACCCTCAACCCACACCCCACCTCCACACACACACACACACACACACACACACACACACACCAACTGAAAATAAACGTCTACCTGTGACACTGAGACATGGGACCAGTTGTTCAGAGCAGCTGGACAGAGACGTGTGGTCACGTGACCCTGAGGTCAGAGGTCAGATATTATCAGACCGACGATGACTAGAAACAATCTGAGCACACGTCTGATTTAATGAGCAACAACAACAACACGAGGTAAACAACACGTTGGACCAGAACAGACTGACAGAGGAGGAGGAGATGATGGAGGAGGTGACTGACCTGGGGTCTGCTGCTGCACGCTGTGACTCAGCTCCTGCAGGTGGACGAGGAGCAGCAGGGATCCAGCTCCCAGCAGCAGGAGGAACCACAGGGAGCAGAGCAGGGAGCACGACGTCTTCATCCCCCAAAGCTGGCACCTCCCCCTCTTCCTCCTCCTGCTGCTGCTACTGATCCGGGCCTCAAGGCTAATGGCCACCGGGCTCATCAACCACCTGAGGAGGGAGGAGGGAGGAGAGAGGGAGGAGACACATCAGACTCTGAGATCAGCTGACCTCTGCTCCACTGTCACTGGACACAAGTCGACACAGATGAAGAGACTGAACCACAACGACTGATGATTTATTACTGAAATAAATCAGACTAAGGAGCAGCAGGAGGAAACACCCCCCATCTGACTGTATCAGTTTTACTTTAATTCAGATGTTTCTATTTTAACACATAAAACATCTTTGTTCAAACTCAGATGTGATGACATCATCAGTGTTTGGATCAATAATATTGGATGATTGATCACTGATAACTGATGAACAGTTACAGCTCTGATACATGACGACAGGAGAGAACAAACACCATCCTGATCAATCACGTCAGATCAAATAAAGATCGTTTATATCAAATAGTTTGAATTTAACATCTGAAAATACGACGACTGAGGAAACAGTCTGAAACACCCCCCTGTGTGTGTAACAATGTGTGTGTGTTATAACGTGTGTGTGTGTGTGTGTGTGTGTGTTTGTGTGTACAGACACACTGAGTGTCCTGCTGACCACACACTCTTAGCTCCCATGAGGCTGAGCAGGAACATCTGTTTCTCTGGAGCGTGACTGGAAATAAACTGAGCAGGTACACACACACACACACACACACACACACACACACACACACACACACACACACACACACACACACACACACACACACACACACACACACACACACACACACACACACAGACACACACACACACACACACACACACACACACACACACACACACACACACACACACACACACACACACACACACACACACAGACACACACACACACACACACACACACACACACAGATACACACAGACACACACACACACACACACACACACACACACACACACACACACACACACACAGACAGATACACACAGACACACACACACACACACACACACACACACACACACACTTCTTCTACTGTGATGTATCAGCGTGTGGAGGTCAGTGTTCGACCAGCAGCTGATAAGTAAATTATATCAGCTGCGTTTCTATCCGTCACCATGGAGACACAGATAGTCATCAGTGTCCATGTGACCTCTGACCCCTGACGTCCTGCCGGTGGCGGCGTCCATCGTGATACAAATGTGACTGAGAATCGACATGCTAACGTTAGCCACGCTAGCGTCGACCCTCGTTCATCATCACTGTTTTTGTAATGTTAACATCACAACAGTTTGTTGTTTATTGAGACAAAGTGAAGTGGGAAACATCAACATGAAGATCATGTTACGACAGTTCCTGATTAATCAGCGATCGATCTATTGACGACGGTGGATCGATGGAGCAGCTCAGCATCTCTGAGAGTCGACTCGTCTGCCTCGGATCAACTGGGATCTTCTTCTGTCAACACCGAGGACAAACGAGTTGCTTTCTGTCGTTGGAACAAGAATCTGAATTAGACACAACTGTGTCTTTCTATCTATTGATCCGTCCGTCAGCTCACATCAAAGCGGCAGCATTTAGGATTTAATTCTGGAGCTTTCTCTGGCTGGTTAACAGTGGATTCCTGGTGTTTTATTGTGAAAGGACATGAGGAAGTGAGGTCCCGTCTCCATGCTGGTGTGTGCAGGTTTGTGCTGGATCAGGTCTGGACCTGACAGCAGCAGCAGCTCCGTCCTGTTTGTTCAGACCTGGTTCAGTCAGTGAACATTAAGTTTCCTGAGGGAGAACAAAGAAAAACAAGCTGCTCTGAAACCGAACGAGTCATTTTTCTACTGAACATCGCTGTGATGATTCAGCACAGAAGGAAGAAACAGACACAACAAGCAGGAAATGTGAAAGTCTGGTTGGATACGAAGAGACGACCTGGAGACCACCTTCATCATCATCATCATCAGATGAAGATGACAATCACCTGACTGTGGAGAAAGTTTCTTAATGATACAACATGGTTATAAGTTTTTAACCTTAATTTTGTTTTAAAAAAAAAAAAGCTCAAAAGTAGCGAAGCTTTAAGAAGAAAAATCTAGTTTGTGTTTGTGACAAAGATGAATTTAAGGATGAAAACATTCAAACCTGGAAGATCCACTGAGGAACTGAACCAGTGAACGAAACTTATCGATCTGGTGAAGTAACGATGTCTGTCATCAAAAACAATGAAGACAAATGACCTCATCGATCAGTTCAGACTCAGATCTGATCAGAAACTGAAACCAAACTCAATAGATCAGTCATCATCTGCTTGTTTTATAAAACTGATTCAGTCACATAAAGACACTGATCTGAGATGAAAATAACCCGGAGTCAACATTGTTTCTCCCCCTTTATCCCATACTTGGGGTCGGGGGGACTGGAGCCAGGGCAGGCTCCACCCTGGACCTGGTCCACCCTGGACACTCGCCAGCTCATCGCAGGGACACATATAGACGCTGGTCAGTGGCATGACCATGGCAGTGGGAGGAAACCCACGCAGACACAGGGAAAACATGCAAACAGAAAGACTGCGCCCAACCCGGGAGTCGAACCCAGAACCTTCTTACTGTGACCTGTCTTGCTTTTTTAACCCCTGTGCTGCCCAGTGTCATAATACAATGATGTCATGATGTTGATGGAGGATGATCTTTGACCTTTGACCGTCTCGATGCAGAGCAACACCACCACCACCACCACCACCACCACCACTACTCCACCTCATCAACGCTGTGAAACAGGACACGACTGAGAATATGAACATCAAACTGTGTTGAACTACGTCAATATTGTGACAGTGGAGAGATTATTGTTGTAACACGGAGACACAGAGAACAACTGAACGAAGTCACATGACTCCACAGGAGAAGGATACAAGAGTCTGTTCAACCAGGGTCACAGCATTTTACTCTCATTCACCACAATATGCTGCTGACACACACACACACACACACACACACACAGTTTGTTTTAAATGATCGTTTCAACTCAACTCTTCACATTCAGTCACAGAAACAACTGGACTGTTGTAAAACATCAAGTCATTTTTATCATATCAAGTTGTGGAATCATGTGACCTTCTGCACATGCTCATAGAGTCTAGGCCACGCCCCTTCCTGTCGACCCACTGGTCCTTGGATCAAAACAAAAGAACGACAGTGAACGTAGAGATAAACATGAGCTCCTGATCCACTCTGACTTCTACCCTGAATCACACACGTCCTGTCTCTTAATTTCAATTCAATTCAATTCAATTTATTTTATTTATATAGCGCCAGGTCATAAAAACATTTATCTCAAGTCTCTTTACATAGAGAAACCAACATTTCCACAATGAGCAGCTCTTGGCAACAATGGAGGAAAAACTCCCTTTTAACAGGAAGAAACCTATTTGTTAAAGTAAAATTATCATTACAATTAATATTACAATAATAATAATAATAATGATGAAGATGAAAGTGATGATGTCGTCAAAGAATTGGAGTCCAACAGCTCTGGAGTCAAAACTTCCTGTAAAAGAGAAAGAGGTAGGAGGAGACACAACTGAGAGAGAGAACAGATGATGTTAATAACATGTAATATATTAATATCAGGACATGAAGTGTGAGGGAGAGACAGAGACTAGAGGAGTGAGGGACAGAGAGAAGAGGAGCAGTGTATTGTCAGAGTCCCCCAGCAGTCTAATCCTATAGCAGCTTAACTAAAGGATGGTTCAGGCAGGCCCGTGTCCTGCCTGGACCATCCTCAACTATCAGCTTTATCATAAAGGAAAGTTTTTAGTCTAACCTTAAAGGTAGAAACGGTGTCTGCCTCCTGGACCCAAACTGGATCTGGTTCCATCAGAGAGGAGCCTGATAACTGAAGACTCTACCTCCCATTCTGGTCTTAGAGACTCTAGGAACCACAAGTAAACCAGCAGTTTGTGATCCAAGTGATCTATTAGGATAATAAGGAACTATGAGCTCCTTAAGATATGATGGAGCCTGATCATTAAGGGTTTTATATTCCAGCAGGAGGATTTTAATTCTATTCTAGATTTTACCGGAAGCCAATGAAGAGCAGCCAATACTGGAGAAATATGATCTCTGGTCCTACTTCCTGTCAATACCCGTGCTGCAGCTTCTGGATTAGCTGAAGGGTTTTGATGGAGTTACTGGACCACCCTGATAGTAGAGAGTTACAGTAGTCCAGTCTAGAGGTAACAAATGCATGAATTAACTTTTATGGCATCCTTTCTAGACAGGATGCCTCTGATTTTGCAATATTACGTAGGTGGAAAAAAAAGCTGTTCTAGAGACTTGTCTAATATGAGATACAATGACATGTCCTGATCAAAGATTAGTCCAAGGTTCCTCACAGTAGAACTGGAGGACAAAGTGATGACGTCCAGATTAGCTATGTGATCTGAAAATGATGTTCTTAGATGTTCAGGACCAAGTATGATGACTTCAGTTTAGTCTGAGTTTAAAAGTAAGAAACTCTGAGTCATCCAGGTCTTTATGTCTTTAAGACAATCCTGAAGTTTGATGACCTGGTTAGTTTCATCTGGTTTCATAGATAAGTACAGCTGGGTATCGTCTGCATAACAATGGAAGTTTATATTGTGCTTCCTGATGATGTTTCCTAAGGGAAGCATGTACAAGATAAAGAGGATTGGTCCTAACACAGAACCCTGTGGAACTCCATGACTAACTGCAGTACATGTGGAAGACTCATTGTTTACATGAACAAACTGAATCTATCTGATAGATACGATTTAAACCAAGAAAGTGCAGTGACTCTGATCCAACAACATGTTCTAGTCTATGTAACAGGATGTTATGATCAATTGTGTCAAATGCAGCACTAAGATCCAGCAGGACAAGAATAGAGACAAGTCCATTGTCAGAGGCCATAAGAAGGTCATTGGTAACTTTCACTAATGCTGTTTCTGTGCTATGATGAGTCTGAACCCTGACTGGAAATCCTCATAAAGACTATTCTCATGTAAGTAATCACATAGTTGAGCAGCAACAACTTTCTCCAGGATTTTGGACATAAAAGGGAGATTTGATATAGGTCTATAATTATCTAGATCACCTGGGTCCAGAGTAGCTTTTTAAGTAATGGTTTGATTACTGCAGCTTTAAAAGCCTGTGGTACGTAGCCTTTTACTAGAGATAGATTGATCAGACCCAAGATGGACATATCAACTAAAGGGAGGACGTCTTTAAACAGCCTGGTTGGAACAGGGTCTAAGAGACAAGTCGTTGGTCTGGATGAAGAAACTGTTGTAGTCAGTTCAGATCTATGGGAGAAAAACTGTCCAGATAAAAATCAGCTGTTACTGCTGATTCCAAGTCTACTGCACTGGGTGAAATATCAGCTCCTGAAGTGGGAAGGAGGTAACTGATTTTATCTCTGATGACAACAATTTTATTAGTAAAAAAGTTGATAAAGTCACTACTGCTGAGGTTTACTGGAATAGACGTCTCCACAGAGCTGTGACTTTCTGTCAGCCTGGCTACAGTGATGAGAAGGAACCTGGGTTGTTCTTGTTTTCCTCAGTTAAAGAAGAATAGTAAGAGGCTCTGGCCTTTCTGAGGACTCTCTTATATTCTATGAAACTATCTCTCCAGGCTACATAAAGTTCTTCTTGTTTGGTTGAAGCCACTTCCTCTCTAGAATCTGACTGTTGCTTTAAAGCCTGTGTTTGTGAGTTTAACCAACTCTCCTCCTCTGATTCACTACCTTCTTTCTCAGTGGGGCAACAGCATCGAGTGTTGAACGTAGACAAGATGCAACACTGTCAAAACCATAAATTTAAATGAAACTATCAGTGAGTCCAGACCATGTTTGTGGTGTAATTGTTGATTTATCTGCTTCTGAAAACACGTAACCGGTTCGACTACAAACCAACCAGTCTGGTCGGTGACGTCACGTCAGTTTCTTTCCCCGTCTCTTCCCGGCTGAAGAGAGAACGAGGAGCAGGTGATAAAACTGACCAGGTCAGATATTTTCCTAGGTTAGCGTAGCTGCTGTTAAGCTAACGTTAGCTGATGTAAATGTAGCCAGACCAGCGTTGTAGTCGCTACGTGGTCTCACACTAAACCTCCAGTAACGTTTGCTGCCTGTCACTAAACAGACTCTCTCCATGTCAAACATTATCTTTAACATTCACTAACATCACATGTTAAAACCAGGACACGTTTCAACCTGGACCAGAACATCACTTATCTACGTTGACTCTTCATCATGTTTATCTTCATCATCATCATCTGATTTTATTGTGTCTATAAAATAAAATGTTTCTATCGTTATAACATGTTACTGACCAACAACCTTCATTTCCTCTGAGACTCAACTGACCTGAACTATACGTTATCCCATAATATCCAGTCATCGGGGGAGTGAACAGGGATTAACTGTTATTGCTGTGGAGCTGCTGCCTCGTCAACTCACAGGATTTACAGATTATATTCTGATTATGTTTATGCTTCTTTCATATTTCAATCATCCTGCAGGACTTATACACAACATTACACAAAACACACAACATTACAAAAAATACACAACATCTCAGACAGATTAGAAAACAGAGACAGAGACGATCGTAATCTGATCATCGACTCAGGAGGACTAACCTCCTCACTGACGTGTTTTAACCTGTTAGCTGACGTGTTTTAACCTGTTAGCTGACGTGTTTTAACCTGTTAGCTGACGTGTTTTAACCTGTTAGCTGACGTGTTTTAACCTGTTAGCTGACGTGTTTTAACCTGTTAGCTGACGTGTTTTAACCTGTTAGCTGACGTGTCGTAGCCTGTTAGCTGACGTGTCGTAGCCTGTTAGCTGACGTGTTTTAACCTGTTAGCTGACGTGTTTTAACCTGTTAGCTGACGTGTCGTAGCCTGTTAGCTGACGTGTTGTAGCCTGTTAGCTGACGTGTCGTAGCCTGTTAGCTGACGTGTCGTAGCCTGTTAGCTGACGTGTCGTAGCCTGTTAGCTGACGTGTTGTAGCCTGTTAGCTGACGTGTTGTAGCCTATAGAAACTCTTCGTGCTCTATCATCATATAATCTGAGGAAATGAAATCAGCAGCTGATTTAGCAGCAGATGTAAAATGAAGTCGTCTGATGTGAAACTTCACAGTGACGGTTCGTTAAGCGTCGGTGTAACCATGGTAACCGAGGACACATTAAGCTGCTTCTGACCAGGTCACCTCCACTTCAGAGACACAAGGACGTTTCTGTCCCAGAGCTCAGACTCATTTCTCTCCACTTCATTGTGCTGCGATCGTTGCTCTGAAAACCTGACCTCCACCTGCTGAACAGACAAGCTACCACTGATGATGATGATGATGATGGTGGTGGTGGTTTACAGTGGTTCTGACCAATCAGAGGGGCCGAGGCGTCGGTGTTTCCATCCTTCAACAACATGTAAAACAACAGAACTTCAGTTCACCTCAAGGTGAAATCACTGTGAGCTCTGAAGAAATTAGTCTTAATCGGGACTGTGTGAGTTATTATCACAATTATCTTCCATAGTTTCTAGGAGTGTAATGACCCATCAATCCATTGATTATTGATCCAATATTATTGATCAAAGTGAAAACATGGATCCATCTCGTCATATTTAAAACGTTACAAACAACAATTCAAACAACACTAGTAGCCTAGCACCAGGAAATCACGACAATTATTAATTTCCTGGATGTTGTCTCTGTGACTGAAGCCTAATCAGTGTAAATAACAGTTCAGTGTGTAGCTTCATTAATCTAGTTAATCCAGATTAATCCAGATTATCTAATCCTCTTCATTCTGATTCTTCAAACTCAGAGGTTTGATTTTTCCTTAATCCTGATCAAGTTCTCCCATCATCACTGTGCTTTTATTTTGAAATGTTTTATGTCCTGCTGAAACACATGTAGCTGTGTGTGTGTGTGTGTCCATAAATGTAAATTACAGCAGTATAACAGTCGTCTAACAAACAGTCAGCGTCAGTGCGTCTGATTAATCCTCGTCCTCCAGCTGCAGATGAACTCTTCACCCTTTAATCACTGATGGATTCATCAATGGCTCCTCTGTGAGCAGGAGGAGGTGGGAGGAGGAGATGACCTCTCTGTGCAGAGAGCAGCTGACGTCCGGCTGAACGCGACACAAAGACTTCATTCATCACTGTTCATCCACACACTCAGATAACAGAGTCTGAACCACTGGACTGAACCTCAGGTGACAGGCTCCACCTCCTCCTCCCACCTGAGTCACACCTTCACTTCCTGACAGCGTCCTTTCACAATAAACCTCCAGGAATACAAGACCAACAGGAAACGAGCTGCAGCAGAGAAACGTTCAGACCTGAAGTTAAACCTCTAAGAAAGTCCCGGATTAAAATAAACCACTAGGGTCGCCGAGTCTCAGTCTGAGGACGACGTCGTCATGTGACGTCGTCCTCACCCTAACTCATCACATGACCGGAGGCCTGTACTACGAAGCAGGATTTGTTCTTATCGCGGTAACTTCAGGGTTAACTCTGGTCTCCGTCCTACGAAGGTGGTTCACTTCTTACCGGGGTCCGTCTCCATGGTAACTGATGCTGAACTAACCTGCTCCGGAGCAGGTCATGTTCCAGATCAGACCGACCAATCAGTTCTCTAGAAAATGTCTGGTCCTTTTATTGAAGATCCGTGGAGCTCGGTGTCGGATTGAGAGAGGGTCTCTGAGGAGGACCGGGGTTTTTAGAGACCAGAACCCTCTGGTCTTTCACATCATTATTTATTGGAGCGTCACTTATATATCTGTGATCTCCTCAAACCGCACGTTGCCAGTGACACAGTGGAGCTGACTGTCCCTCAGACAGTAGCACTGCTGCGTTATTGACTCCTACAATAATTAACTAGGATATTAAATAACTGGATTTTATTATCGACACATTGTACAAATGCTCCTGTTTGGAGCTGCCAGGGTCCGACGACACACCCCCGTCACCTTCATTAACTGAGCTTGTCCTGAACCAGAGACTGACTGACACTGAAACTGGACTTGGACGTATCAGATATGAAAGTTCTACTTTGAACTTTGATTCATATTATTATATTTAGTTTTTTCATTGTTTTGTTCTACGGGTGCAGCTGAACACGAATGTTAAAGTTGTATCAGTCTATTCACCGTAACAACAGTCTAGATTTCAGCAGTTCATTGATTTGATTTTAATTTAATTCCAGTCACATCTACTCGTCTCTGTGTTGCTGTGAACTTGCGCGTTTACACAGTCGTTGATCTGTTACCAGCTGTTTTTTTCGGTTTTTAGCAGCTGCCACCGTGTTGCTTTTTTCCTGGATTATCGGCCGGTTTTCCTCATTTTTGTAAAGTTATAGTTTGCTCTTCGGCTGTGAAGTCTCCGCTCTGCCGCTACTCGTTTCCATGTTTGTGATTGGACAACTGTCGCAAACGCCGCCTCTTTTACGTGAACGCTCACATCTAGACTGGAAACACCTGGTTGACTAATCAAGTTGATAACCAGCTTCGTGGCACCGCTCAGCCAGACTGAGATTGTTAGAGTTAGTGAAGCCAGATAACTGAAAGAGATCCTGGGTAAGTTGAACTTGCTTCGTAGTCCAGGACTCTGGTCCACGAAGGTCTGAGCTTCCTGTTTACATGTTTACTTTCTACTCCTGTTGTAGTTGATGTTGTCTATCAACATCAACATCATCTAACGGTTCTCGTCCAGAAAGAATCCAGCCTTATGTTACGTGTTGAAGATCAAGTCTAATTCAGGTCATTTAAAAACCTCCTCACTGCTGCTGCTGAGGTCACATGACTGTTAGCTTTACCTGCAGTGCATCATGAGATACGTCGGACTGTGAAGGATCCAGACACAAAATGTATTTGATTTTGTTTAGTAAAGATTTGTTCCATTTTCTTCCTTTAGTTTCTAGATTTGGAACATGAATATATCAGTTATATCTAATCCCATCAAACCAAACAGATTAATGTTTAATCCAGAGATTAACTCAGTGTTAATGAGACACTTTGACACTTTTATTATCCAGTTTTCTGTTAAAGCTGTAGTATATGTTAGTGTTGTGTCCTCTGACAGATGAGAGAAGCTTTGTCTTCATCGTCCATTAGACCAACAGGACGCCGACGTTCAACCTCTCAGGTCTTGTTTCTTGTTTCCTTGACGACGTGAGGTGGTTCCTGAGCATCAATCAGACGGAGGCGAGTCCCGGCGAAGAGCTGCACCTCCAACAGGTCGTGTTTCTGGAAGCGGGGGTGTCTGTGTGATGTATTATTAACACGTGGTCCATAAATACCCGTCCTGAGCAGAGCGGTGGACGTGACGCAGCAGAGAAGTTCGTCTCATTAATGACTCAGGTTCAGTTTCACTCTGAGCTGCTGATGCTGATTGAATCCAACACTGATTCAGTTCAGACAGAAACTGAAACGAGCTGCTGCTCTAACGAGACGCTGAACAACACACACTTTGCCTCAGGTGAAACACAAACTGCAGCTGAACGTCAGATTATTGACGATCGTCTCTGGATCAATCGATCGTCAGTTTAGTGAAGTGTTCCTAATAAAACGAACACGCCACGTAGTCTCATCTCTCCTGCGGTTCGAGTGTTTATCAGCAGCGTCAGTGTTTTCTCTCTGAGTCGTGATGAATCTGCAGCTCAGAGTTTGTTCAGTGTTTGAGCTGCAGATGTGAAACAGCTGTGATCCAGATGTGAACATCTGCGGTGACTCACGTTTACTGATGATCAGTGACGCAGGAATCAATCGCTTCCTCCAGGATTTCAGGACTTTTTGTCAGATTCTGGTCCTAATTTAACTGATTTCTCAGCTTTTCTAAAGAAACTTTCCAGTTTTTTCCATTTTAATTTCACTTTAATGACGAATGAAAGTGACAAAGATCCGGACGTGACGAGCTCAGTCAAACAAACACACCTGGTTCAGGTGATGTGATGTGATGTCAGTGATGATGTCACGTGACCAGCTGATGTCAGTGGTTTTAAACTGACACACACTAAACCATCACCTTCATCATCTTCACACAGCAGAGCGCTGTAACATGTGATCAACGAGTCGTCACATGACTCAGTCAAGGTCAGAACCAAGTCTGAGATCTGAACCTGGTTCAGATCCAGAGAGAGATCCACTGTGTGTGTGTGTGTGTGTGTTACAGTGTGTGTGTAGGACAGTGGTTATTTTTAGCAGTGAGGAGAGAAATAATTCAGTGCGATCACACAGCAGCTTGTTCAGCTGCTCTCTGACAGAGGAGAAGAAGACCAGGATGAATCCTCCTCCTCCTCCTGCTCCTCCTCCTCCTCCTCCTGCTCCTCCTCCTCCTCCTGCTCCTCCTGCTCCTCCTGCTCCTCCTCAGTGTGTGACAGGTGTGTTATATCATCCTCAGACGTGTCAAGATGAAACTCAGCTCAGATATTTCTCAGAGATCAGGTGAAGCAGCTTCATGTCAGATGTGATCTTAATGTTTCCTCTACAGAGAATTAAATAAACTATATAAATTAAATAAACTATATTAACTTTATCAGTGACATTGTGTCGACGTTCAGATCGACTCTCGATCTCAAACTTTCTAGGACTTTGTATCAACGTCACACATCTGTGACCTGAACTCAAACGTATTCTTATGACCATCTTCCATAGTTCCTAGCTGGGTAATGATCCATCGATCCATTGATTAATGATCCAATATTATTGATCAAAGTGAAAACATGGATCCATCTCGTCATATTTAAAACGTGTGTTAATGTTTCCACCTCCTACTGTTCCTGTTCCATTCAAACAACACTAGTAGCCGAGCGCCAGGCAGGTCACAGTAACAACGCTGAGACAGAGACAGACGTGAGACGTTCGTCCTGCTGAGACGGTAAACACCACTTGTCTCTGGAGGTTTATGTAAATAAATCCAGCGAAGCGAAGCAGCGTCCTGCGTGTTCATGATTTCTGTCTGAAGCAGCAGATTCTCTCTGATCCTGAAGAGACTCGACCGACAACATCACTGTCGTTCCCTCTTGGACTGAAAGTCTCTGGTGTAAAAGATGTTGATGTCAACTGGTCTGAGCTGCTCCGGTGAAGGTTAAGACGACAACGACAACAACACAACAGTAACAACAACAACGTGTCAACACGTCCTCCTTGTCTCGAGGAATTGATCCTAGAACTGATTCACTTCAGGACAAACTGGCATCTTTGGTGTAATAATAATATAATAATACATCTACATTTATATTTAATGAATCTTCTCTGGTGTTAAAGTTGAAGTCACATCTGAATCTTTATCCTCCTGGTAGAGTCCAGTAGAGTCCATTAGGGTCCAGTGGAGTCCAGTAGAGTCCATTAGGGTCCAGTGGAGTCCAGTAGAGTCCATTAGGGTCCAGTGGAGTCCAGTAGAGTCCGTTACAGTCCAGTAGAGTCCATTAGGGTCCAGTGGAGTCCAGTAGAGTCCATTAGGGTCCAGTAGAGTCCAGTAGAGTCCGTTACAGTCCAGTAGAGTCCAGTAAAGTCCGTTACAGTCCAGTAGAGTCCGTTACAGTCCAGTAGAGTCCAGTGAAGTCCGTTACAGTCCAGTAGAGTCCATTACAGTCCAGTAGAGTCCAGTAGAGTCCATTAGGGTCCAGTAGAGTCCAGTAAAGTCCGTTACAGTCCAGTAGAGTCCAGTAGAGTCCGTTACAGTCCAGTAGAGTCTGGTATAATCTGGTAGAGTCCGAGTCAAAATAGAACAAAAAATAAAACTAATCACTGCTATGTTAGTGGAAACGTAAGCTTTTTACATTAGAGGTTTTACCTGGACCTCTGACCTCTGACCTTTGACCTCTGACCTCTGACCTTTGACCTCTGACTTCCTTCATTAAATATCAGGTTAATTTAAACTAAAAAAACAACTTTAAACATCAGACAGAAAAACAAACAAACGTCATAAAACCGCCATATCCGAGTTAATGTTAATGTTTTAATGTTAAACACCGAGAAAAGAACCGAGCCTCCGGTACCGGACCGGACCGTTAGTTTGCTCTCACACCGGGAACCGGAGCAGGAAACTAACGACACGACTCGTTACCGACACAGAACAAAGTCAACTTGAACCGTTTAAATCAAAACAAATAAAAATATAAACATTAAACGACGGGTCCGTCGCGCGGCGGTCGGACCTGCCGCCTCCCGCCGCCTCGCTCACCTGTGCGGGGCTCAGCATGGACGCTGAGGCGGAGTTCACCGGTCCGCTCAAAGTCCGCTTCTCCCGGTACAACGCTCCAACACCGGCCGCTACACACCGGAGGACGCGGCAGCCTCCCGGTACTGCGGAGAACCGTCGGTCCCCCAGTGATGGAGGAGGAGGAGGAGGAGCGGCGGGAAAACGCCCAAAGTTGCAGCGCGAGCCCAGAGTTGGAGACAAGATGGCGCGTCAAGCGCGAGGAGGAGAGAACGGATGAACCGGAAATCAGCCTGCGTGACCTTCAAAATAAAACAGACGGAACGTTAATTAATTTAAAACAGAAGTGTGTTCAACAGGAAAAGATATAAAAGACATATTATATATAATCAATTCATTCATTCGTTGTTTAATTTACAGAAATGTAATTTACATTTACATGTAACAGACTGTATGATGATATATGATGCTGTGAACTGATATTTCTGTGTCTGTAAACAAAGTTTATTTATTTTTAAACAATTATCATTTCAAATTATATAAAACTGGTTTATGGAAAAAGTTGATATAAACATAAATAAATGAACTAAACATAGTTTCATGACATTTCATTTGTGTAGATTTAACAAATATTTAGTTTAAATATTAATAATAATTTAATTCAGTCTGAAACTGTTTTACTTCGCTAACCACCGACCGGAAACGTGCTTTTATTGTGGTAACTTCACTGTGAAGTGTGTGTCAGTGTGTGTGTGTGTGTGTGTGTGTGTGTGTGTGTGTGTGTGTGTGTGTGTGTGTGTGTGTGTGTGTGTGTGTGTGTGTGTGTGTGTGTGTGTGTGTGTGTGTGTGTGTGTGTGTGTGTGTGTGTGTGTGTGTGTGTGTGTGTGTGTGTGTGTGTGTGTGTGTGTGTCAGTGTGTGTGTGTGTGTGTGTGTGTGTGTGTGTGTGTGTGTGTGTGTGTGTGTGTGTGTGTGTGTGTGTCAGTGTGTGTGTGTCAGTGTGTGTCAGTGTGTGTCAGTGTGTGTGTGTGTGTGTGTCAGTGTCTGTGTGTCAGTGTGTGTGTGTGTGTGTGTGTGTGTCAGTGTGTGTGTGTGTGTCAGTGTGTGTCAGTGTGTGTCAGTGTGTGTGTGTGTGTGTGTGTGTCAGTGTGTGTGTGTGTGTGTGTGTGTGTGTGTGTGTGTGTGTCAGTGTCTGTGTGTCAGTGTGTGTGTGTGTGTGTGTGTGTGTGTGTGTGTGTGTGTGTGTGTGTGTGTGTGTGTGTGTGTGTGTGTGTGTGTGTGTGTCAGTGTGTGTGTGTGTGTGTGTGTGTGTGTGTGTGTGTGTGTGTGTGTGTGTCAGTGTGTGTGTGTGTGTGTGTGTGTGTGTGTGTGTGTGTGTGTGTGTGTGTGTGTGTGTCAGTGTGTGTCAGTGTGTGTGTGTGTCAGTGTGTGTGTCAGTGTGTGTGTGTGTGTGTGTGTGTGTGTGTGTGTGTGTGTGTGTGTGTGTGTGTGTGTGTGTGTGTGTGTGTGTGTGTGTGTGTGTCAGTGTGTGTGTGTGTGTGTGTGTGTGTCAGTGTGTGTCAGTGTGTGTGTGTGTGTGTGTGTGTGTGTGTGTGTGTGTGTGTGTGTGTGTGTGTGTGTGTGTGTGTGTGTGTGTGTGTGTGTGTGTGTGTGTGTGTGTCAGGGGACCACCTCTCAGCAGCATCAGGTGTTGATGTTCTGCAGCGTCTCAGTGACATAAACACTAAACCACTTGGTTCGTTAACAAGCTCAGACTTCAGCAGCAGTTTCCTCCTCACAGAGACAAGTCCGGTTTCTTGAGAACCAGGACCAGGAGTGAGACTGGAGGTGGTGGACTGGAGCTGATCCAGTTCTGGTTCAGTAGCAGTTTCATGTGAAACTTTAGACTGAAACTGAACAACTTGCTGTCTGAGGTAGAGGACCAGGACCAGAACCAGGACCAGAACCTTGACCAAGACCAGTCTGTGGGACAGGTCTGCTGATCCTGGTCCAGACCTGAGGACTGCCTCTATTAGAGCCAAAAGCTGTTGATTCATATTGTTGATAAATAAACATATAGAGTTGATTTGATATGTAAATGTCTCTCTGTCCTCTGGCGCCACCTGCTGGTTCAACCTCATAAGAGTTGTGGTGTTAGTTGGTACATGTTGGTTTATACTGGTTTATACTGGTTTATATTGGTTTATATTGGTTTATACTGGTTTATACTGGTATATGTTGGTGTATGAGGCTTGCGGTGGTAACAGAGGTAACAGATGGTCCTAAGCTCTGCTGTGACACTTATTGATCGATGTGATCGGTTCATTCACCTGCTGCTGTTGCTGCTTTTCATCACGTGAGGCTGCAGGAGGAAACAGACGTCATCGGAGTTTTACAGGATAATCAAACTGTTGTATTGATTTAATGACACACTGCTTTGTTTCTGTCTCTGGGCCTCGGCCAGTAAAGATCTCTGAGCCTCCTGTGTCTTTACTAGTCAACTCACAGACACATGAGGCAGAAAAAGATGTTTAGTCTGAACCAACGTCCTGGCGACCTCAGAGCACAAACCTCTGATTCCCTTCTCAGAAAAAAAAATGTAAAATAAGCTAAGCTAAGTTATCTGTTGCCCTTTACTTCTAGTCTTAAAGCTAAACTAGCATAAATGTCTCCCCCAGTTTTCAGACTTTATGCTAAGCTAGGCTAGCTGCTATTTCCTGCTCCTGGTGATTACGCTGGTTTAAACTAGCTGTTTAACCCTGCTTCCAGGCTTCATGCTAAGCTAAGCTAAGCTAGCTGTTTGGACCTGCCTTCGGCTGATACTCAGATAAGATAGTCGTTTCCCTGTTTTCAGTCTTTATGCTAAGCTAACAGACATGTGAGACCCGCGTCAGTAAGACATGAAACAATTGTCTGAGTTAATATTGATTAATTTATTGTTCATCGGCAGAGCCGAAGCTTCATTCTGAGATTCTGGATATTTCTTTGAATCTAAATATAGAATGTTTTGATTTAATTTGTTCAAAAATAAAAGTGTCAAACACAAACAGCAACATGAACACACAGAGAAACAGAAACAGCCGAGACGGACGCAATAAGAAATTTAACATCATTTCAGATATCAGGAGGAAATTCGTTAAGACTGAAAAACAAGAAGAAAACCTTTACTTTATTTTTTTTTTCAGAGAAAAACATCTCATTTGAACAAGCCAGTCGACTTCTGTATCCAAGCCGCTGCAGAACTCCAAGAACTCGAACCTCGACCAGATCCTGATCCTGAAAAGCAGAACCGGACCTCAGAGGACCAGAAGCCTCTGCTAAACCACTGTCTGAGTGTGGATCGTTACAGATCCATCTACAGCTCCGTGTTACAGCCCTCGGTCCTCAGCGCTCTGTCCAAGGCCAAAAACACGGTAATGCTAGCTAAGCTAAGCTAAGCTAAAATAAGATAAGCTGTTTCTTCTGCCCCTAAGTTAATATAGTTATTTACCTTCCAGGATTTATACTAATCTAGACTAGTTGTTTTCCTGATCTCCCTCCTTAAGTGAAGCTAAGCTAGCCGTTCCCCCTACTTTAAGTCTTATGCTAAGCTAGCTGTTTCTCCTGCTCCCAGTGTTTATGTTACTTTAAACTTGGTGTTTCCTGGTTATAGTCTATCGTGAACACTAGAACACTAGTGAAATAATAATATTATAATAATAATATATTTTTTAGTCTTATAATTATAAGTCACCCAAGGTCACCTTACAAAAAAAAAAAAGCATTAAAGATAGAAAAAAACATTAAAACAAAACATCAACATAAAAACAAGTAAAGTTCACAGGGTCCAGATTTGACGGAGTCTGACTGTGGGAGGTCTAGAGCAGCTAAAGCTGACGATTGTCACGATCATCACTGTTTACCCCTGTTTTCAGTCTTTATGCTAAGCTAACAGACATGTGAGAACAGGAAGACATGAAGCAACCAGTTCATTTATTGAGTCAATCAACAGAAATTTAACCAGGAATATGTTTTTCTTTCACTGCTCAGCGTTTGAAGATGTTAGAAGTTGTTTTGTGTGTTTGTGATCATTTCTTCTTGGCGTTGCTTCTGTTGCATCCTGAAGCAGCAGCTTGTTCTAGTAACGTAGCATTAAAGTTTGATGGCGTCTGGTTTCGCAGGATTACGTCTCTCAGGTCCTGGAGCTGAAACAGTGTCTGTGGACGACGCTGAGTTGACCACGGCTGGAGGAGACGCTGATGGAGGACGGACAGGTGGAGGTCAAAGAAATATTAGATCTGACGTAGATGCAGCTTCTAAATATAGAAGTTACAATGTTAACAAAAGACCCAGTGGTTTGTTTTTTATCTGAAACCTGAAGCTATGACTGCAGCTGGATTTGCATGTGGTTTAGAGAGTGAGCTCATTTTAAACCACTCGTCACGTTCCTGTTTCCTGTGAAGATAAAACCACTGATACTGAAGCATCCTGGAAACCTGGAAACATTTGTCTCATTTTATCTTATCAAGAGTAAAGTCAAAATATCGAGAATGAACTCATGTTGAGAGTAAATCAACATTTAAAGTTGAAGATGTCTTTTGGAGGTTCTCATGCATCAGAGTCAACTGGACCGTGATGATGACTCTGACTCTACTACTTGGGATCAAGAGTGAAGTTAATCTAAATATCGATATAATCTCAACACTGACGTGTTGTAAACGAAGACAAGATTAAAGTCCAGATTAGTTTTAATTTGTGTCTTAAATCTTCCTCCTGTTCCCTGATTTGTCTTCAGACTAAATCAGATTATAATGATGAGCGTGTCTCCTCCTGAGGTCCAGAGGTCTGGTTCTGTTGGTTTTTCCTGCAGCAGGTTCTGGTTTTGATCTGTGACAGGTAGAACATGGGTCCGATGAAGAGGCCACAGTTGGGGAAGAGCAGCAGCACCTCGATGATGATGCACTGGGTGGCGTTGGCAGTTGGAGGCCACCGGGAGATGATTATGGACAAGTAAACGATCAGCACCAACAGAGGAGCATACGCCACCACCGAGGGCACCATGACGATCAGGACGTTCTTCAGCGCCCGCCTCCTGAGAGGCGTGTTCGACCCTGAAGACTCTCCGGGTCCTTTCTGACGCAGCACGGCCACGATGCCCAGCAGACTCAGCAGCATGACAAAGAACAGCACCAAGATGGTGGCGCACATGCACAGAGCGAAGGACATCCCACCGATGAAGAACGCCACCAGGACCATGGCGGCGGTCAGAATCCAGGTGGCGGCACACAGGACCATGCGGTACTCCCTCCTCGCCAGCTGGAGGTAGATGATGGGCCACGCTGCTGCCATGTAACGCTCCAAACACATGAAGGTGAGAAGCAGCGGGCAGCCGAAGAAGCAGAAGGAGTAGAGAGCGCTGGCGGCGCTGTGGGCGTCCTCACTGCTCTCGTGGACGTTGGTGTAGATGTACAGAGGAAGACACAGACAGTACAGGATGTCCATGACGGCCACGTTGAGTCCCAGCAGCTCGGATGGCGTCATGGCTCCACGCCGTCTCAGCAGCAGCCACATGAGGCTGCAGTTGGCCAGCAGCGCCATCACCATCATGAAGATCTTCACTCCCAACCAGCTCGTGCCGCCAGAGTGAGCGTGACACCCGCTGATCACTGAGCTCATACTACTGTCCAGGGTCAACATGAACGACCACAGGACGTCGTGGCTCCAGGAGAGAGACGGTGTCTGGACGTTGACCAGAGAATCGTTGCTGCTGACGTTGGTTTCACTGACGGGCGGAGGCATCGACGCCGTGCTGCTGTTTCCCATCGTGGTCGTTTCCTGGAATAAAGATAAATATCTCTGCTGGACCTGGACCTAGATCTGGATCTGGATCTAGATCTGCACCTGGACCTGGACCTGGCTCTGTGAAGACTGTCAGAGGCGTGTACTGGTCTGAGTGATAAGAAACTCTTTGTGTCCCTGTGATTATGAAACTTTGACCAACATGCAAAGTAAAAGGAAAGGTTTCAGTTGTGGGTGAACACCTGACGATTTGTCTTTTTACATTTACATCCTAAGAGTCATATGCCTGTGGAGACCGCGACATACGTCATCATGTTATGTTCATGGGCCTTCAGCACTGAAACATAGAGGCTCCTCTCATGAGTCTGTGTTTGGTTCAACATGTACATGAGCTGTGAATGAAGTTTCATCATGTTTCAGTCCGTAGGCGTCGCTACCATTATATCAGAGTGGGATGCGTCCCCCCACATTTCAGAATGACTCGATTGGATCCCCCCACATTTACTGAGTAGGAAATATTATATTCGTGAAAATAACGTTTCAGTTATTTTCTAACAGAGTGGCTGTTACTGCCTGTGTCAACCTGGTGATAATTAAAACCAACAAGACTTTACCGACTTTACCAATCGTCTTCTCTGCGATCGCATCATCACGTTATTATTGATAAAGTACACACTGCAGTCTGTGTGTGTGTGAGAGAGAGAAGGAGAGAACGGAGCTCTGTTTGTTTTAACGTTTGTAGTGTTGGAATCGTTGGAATGGATGTCGACTGTAATGTGGATCTGAACATAGAAGAACAACTCGTGATGCTGAACTGTGCTTCACATCACATGTTTTATTCATCATGTTTTACCCGGTGTCAATATTTTAAAACACAACAATGAGCTGAGACGTGTGATGAAACAATGAGTCAGACATCAATAGATTCATCACATATATAATATCACATCATCATCATGTGGACCCTGCCTCGATGTGGCTGGACCATGATGTTAACTCATGTGACTCAGCGATGAAGAGCTTGTGACCTCAGAGAAGCGACGCAACCACAGGAGATGTGTTCAGATTCCCATGTAGGTGTTCATTTTGCCCAGAGCATCACAGACGGTGGTGAGGTCACTGCGAAGGTCCTGAACCACGTTCTCGATGCTGCCGGTGTCTTTGAGCAGGTCGATGCTCTGAGTGTACGGGTTGTAGTACACTGAGAATGGACGCTTTATCGTCTTAGCAAACTCCCTGAGAGGAAGGAGAAGGAGCCATCAGAGGACGCCATGTTAGTCTGTGTGTGTGAGTGTGTGTGTGAGTGTGTCCTTACCTCATCTTCTGCTTGGCTTCCTCGAAGCTCTCAGACACAAAGTAAACGTCCTGGAAGGTGGTGATGAGACACTCCTGATTACACGTTGTCTTCGGGTCGAACGTCTTCACACAGGCCTGATCGGACAGAGCATGCTAGGAAAAAACACCAACATGGTTATATAGTGTCACTGTGTGTGTGCGTGTGTGTGTGTGTGTGTGTGTGTGTGTGTGTTACCCTCAGCTCTCCAATAGATGACAGTAAACCAGCTCCGTACGCTCGGAGCTGACCGTCCTGTTTACACAGCCCGAACTCAATGGTGAAGAAATAACACTGAAAATATACAACATGGTGTTAGAGGAGGCAGCAGGGGGCAGTAGAGGACCGTAGGGTGACCTCTGTGACCCCTGCATTGACCCGTGGTGACCTCCGTCTCTCACCGTGGCGAGCTTCTGGACGTCCTCGTCCGTCGCCCCCAGAGACGCCAGGCCGATCTCCTGAGAGAACTGAGCGAACTTGGGGTCGGCGAGCAGCGGGACGTGGCCCAGCAGCTCATGACACGTGTCCCTGTTGCCATGACAACAACAACAAACTGTTAGACGCCATCATCAGCGCCTCCTCCTCCGTCAGGCGTGTGTGAATACTCACGGCTCTGGCGTGTAGAGCGGGTCGGTGCTGTGACGGACGTACTGGGTGCAGTTAAACACTCTGTAGGCCAAACCTGCCAGGAAGTCTCTAGGAGACAGGTAACCTGCCACCGGACGAACCGTGAAGCCTGAACGCTCTGAAACACAAACACAACCAGCTGTTACAACCAGAGCTCACAGTAACAGGTACATCTACTACTGTACTGTTTCACATCAGTAGTATTATATACTCATATCTTAGAAACTTGGGACACTACATTTGTAACAAGGTTCTAGTTCCTTTTCTCTTCTGGAAGCTGATTGGTTGTTAGACAGCCAATCAGTGATCAGTGACGACTATAAACTAAAGACTGGTTTTCTTTGTCAGTTGTAACAATGTAACAACTACTTCACTTTAACTGAAGCAACAATGGGACAGAAACATTGGACATCTGGACTTTGACGGAAAGTTGGAGACTTGGTCCACATCTGGTGACCAGATGTGACCAGATGTGACCAGGTGTTGGTTGGACCAGGTCCAGACTGGACCAGGTCCAGACGTGGAGGATGTGTCCAACCTCTGAGAAACAGCGACACGTCCTCCAGCTGTGGGATGTTGTCCTCTCTGTAGCCACAGTGTTTGGTGAGCAGTGGCAGGTTCTTCAGATATTCTCTACAAGCGTGAGTCGGGTACAGCTTGGTCAACTCTCTGAACACCACCCCCCACGTCTTCACCTCCTCGGGGGTGTACTCGATATGAGGGATGGGCTGCCCACTGTGGGCGGAGACAGATTGATGATGTCAGAGCACCGTCGTCTCCATAGTCTGTTTTATATTAATATCCACAAACTTACACTTACAATTTATAATTCATAGCAACTTCCACAAAATATTTCCTCCTCTGGCGGTAAACTTCATCTTTAAAGCCCTGACAGGAGACAAGAGGTCGCACAGTGACAACTCAGAGGACACACAAGTAGATGCAGATGACAGTAGAGGACAGTAGAGGACAGTAGAGGACAGTAGAGGACAGTAGATGACAGTAGAGGACAGTAGATGACAGTAGAGGACAGTAGATGACAGTAGAAGACAGTAGAGGACAGTTAATGACAGTAGAGGACAGTAGATGACAGTAGAGGACAGTAGAGGACAGTAGATGACAGTAGAGGACAGTAGAGGACAGTAGAGGACAGTTAATGACAGTAGAGGACAGTAGATGACAGTAGAGGACAGTAGAGGACAGTAGAGGACAGTAGAGGACAGTAGAGGACAGTTAATGACAGTAGATGACAGTTAATAACAGTAGATGACAGTAGAGGACAGTAGTGGACAGTAGATGACAGTAGAGGACAGTAGAGGACAGTTAATGACAGTAGAGGACAGTAAAGGACAGTAGAGGACAGTAGATGACAGTAGAGGACAGTAGAGGACAGTAGATGACAGTAGATGACAGTAGAGGACAGTAGAGGACAGTAGATGACAGTAGATGACAGTTAATGACAGTAGAGGACAGTAGAGGACAGTAGAGGACAGTAGATGACAGTAGAGGACAGTAGAGGACAGTAGATGACAGTAGATGACAGTAGATGACAGTAGATGACAGTAGAGGACAGTAGATGACAGTAGAGGACAGTAGAGGACAGTAGATGACAGTTAATGACAGTAGAGGACAGTAGATGACAGTAGAGGACAGTAGATGACAGTAGAGGACAGTAGAGGACAGTAGAGGACAGTAGATGACAGTAGATGACAGTAGATGACAGTAGAGGACAGTAGAGGACAGTAGAGGACAGTAGATGACAGTAGATGACAGTAGAGGACAGTAGAGGACAGTAGAGGACAGTAGATGACATTAGAGGACAGTAGATGACAGTAGATGACAGTAGATGACAGTAGAGGACAGTAGATGACAGTAGATGACAGTAGAGGACAGTAGAGGACAGTAGAGGACAGTAGAGGACAGTAGAGGACAGTAGAGGACAGTAGAGGACAGTAGATGACAGTAGATGACAGTAGAGGACAGTAGATGACAGTAGAGGACAGTAGATGACAGTAGAGGACAGTAGATGACAGTAGATGACAGTAGAGGACAGTAGAGGACAGTAGAGGACAGTAGAGGACAGTAGAGGACATTACAGAGAGAAGTCAGTCCAACTCCTGATGCAGGACACATCCAGTCAGACTGGTAATGAAACACTGTCCTCTAGTGTCTGTAACTTTCACTGCTGCAGCTTCAATGTGACAATAAAACTAAATACTTTAACTCACAGGATGATCAGCGTCCAGCTCTGAACCGTACATCAACACTCTGTGAGAACATTGATCCAACTCTGAGATCTTCATCGGGAACCAGGGGACATCGTCCTCATCTGAGGACAGACAGAAAATTTAGATACAAGACATGAATATTCAGGCTTTAGTTTGTGTAACGGTTTGAAATAAAAAGCAACTGGACAGAGAACAAACAGAGGACACGAGGACACGAGGACACGAGGACACGAGGACACGTGGACGTCCCACCTGCGTCGCTGGCCCAGACGTGAGCCGGCGTGTTGAAAGACACGATGTTGACCTGGTCCTTCAGATGATCTAACAACTCGTTAAACTCCTTCTGGCTGCAGCTGCAGTCGGCAAAGATCTCCACCTCGTTAGGGACTCGCTTCGACATCCGGGACTCGATGTGGTTCAGGTTCACACGCTTCTCCTGAGGACAAGGAAGTAAGAATGACTACTGGACCTGGGTCTGGACGTGGATCTGGGTCTGGGTCTCACCTGGAAGAGTCTCAGAGCTTTGACCAAGCAGCCGACCTCGTTCTTCAGAGAAAACACCACAGCTGTTTTCCCAGAATCCTCTGCTCCCTCCTTCTCTGGCTTCTCGTTGATGGGACAGAAGGACGGACGGCGAGACTGGACCAGAGACAAGACCACCAACACAGAGTGAGACCAGGACCAAGACTGGACCACATCCTGAATGATCTGAAGGTCTGAATGATTCAACTTCCTGTTTGTAACAAAGAGCCAACATCTGGAAACACACTTACACACACACACACACGTTGGTAGTATGTCAGAACAAACACATGTGTTCGTGTTTGTATGAAGCCTGACCTTCATCATCATCATCATCAGAGCACATTCTATTCTATTTATTTCACTGTTGTTCTCTTATATTTTATAATAATAACAGAACAAAACTTATTAAAAGTTTATACTTTGTCAAATATTTTTCTTAAATTCGACGACAGGTAGTTTTTCTCTCTGACCTCAGACTGAAGACAAACAGCTGGAAAACACCTGTGTTTGTTATTTAAGAACCATCAGAACTGAAAACTTTAATATTTAATTCATATTTAATGTTTCTACTGTTGATCATCTGATTCATTGTTTCAGTCGCTGTGCTGCAGATTCTTCATTATTTATGATAAAAATATTTTGTCCAAAAACCTTGTCAGAGACAAACTGACAAATGTCACAACTGATGGATTTGAGTCCAGATCCGAGTCCAGATCCGAACCTGATGATTCAGCTCGTGTTTGGTTTAAAGAAACAAGTCGCGATGAATATTTAACGACGACAGCTGCCGTTTAACTTCCTGATGAGTCAATGGATCATTTCAAAACCAAACCACAAACCAAAACCAGAACTTAAAGAACCAGCAGCTCAGGTTCTGGTTCTGGTCCAGTCTCAGAGTCTGTGGTTCAACCATAAGAACCAGTTAAACCACAGACTGAGATTCAGCAGAGATCAGAGAGGATGATGATGGTGATGATGAAGAGTCTCACCATCTGCCCCCCCGTGTGGCGAAGCTGCTGGTGGTGGTCAAACATGGCCGAGTCCAGCGACATCCCCCTCCGGGACCAGTACTTGCTGGAAAACATCATCATGGCGGGCTGCATCCTGGGCACCGGCTCCTTCATCACATGGGACGAGGCCATGGGGAACCAGTGGGTGTAGGAGTACCACGGCTCCAGGCTGCTGGTTCTGATGCTGCTGGTTCTGATGATGAGACTCTGAGGATCTGAGACGCCACCCCGCCCCCGTTAGACCAGGACTCCTCTTATACTCACACAGGAGGAGGAGGAGGAGGAGGAGGTGATGTTAGCATGAAGAGGAGGGGGGAAGGCTCCGCCCACAGGGAACAACAACGACATGATAGGTCTGAAAACACAGGAACCGGTCCAGGACCAGGACCTGGACCTGATTCTGATCCTGGACTTGGGAAGAACAATATTATTCCAATTAAATCAGATGAATTGAAACTAAACCCGAGACCCCAGGTCCAGACCAGCTGAGGGGTGGTGGGGTCATAACATATGATGTCTTAACTGTTTGGACTGAACTCTGTCCTCTCCAGGACCAGGTCTTTGTCTGTCCCCTCCAGGACCAGGTCTTCGTGTCTCTGTGTTTGTTCTTGTATAAATGTGGTCTTGTTTGTCTCCACGTCGTAGTGATGAAGAGACGAGTTGGACGGCGTTGAGGTGATGGCGTCCTCTTCAATAACGGCTGTAGAGACGGCGGTGGCGATAAAGCTGCATCATATCAGTCGCCTGCTCGGGCCAATTTCCTGCTGAACAGGAAATGAAAGAGAAGAGACGCTTTGTTGTGACGCTGCTGCAGCTTTATGAGCTGATCAGGTGATACCTGCTTCAAAGGAAGAGGGTGAGTGTGTGTGTGTGTCTGTGTGCGTGTGTGTGTGAGTGTGTGTGTGTGTGTCTGTCTGTGTGTGTGTGTGTGAGTGTGTGTGTGTGTGTGTGTGTGTGTGTGTGTGTGTGTGTGTGTGTGTGTCCATCAGCTGACGTGACATTTAGAGTTGAGGCGCCGTCTCCGTCCATCAGTTGCTCTGACATTTCTGCTGCAGGTGAAATCAAAGTGGAGTCAAATGAAACTAGGTTTCTGATGTTAATGAATAACTGCAGGTCCTCAGACCTGAACCAGGACCCAGGTCCAGCAGAGACCAGCAGAGACCAGCAGAGACCAGCAGAGACCGTCAGACTTGCTGTCAGGACGTCTCGTGATGTAACAATAGTTCACTCGAGACATTTGACACAAAATTTTCACAAAATTTAATTAAAAATCTTCCAGATATTCTAGATTCATTAAACATTTAAATGTTTTTATCTTTATGATTATTTTTAAATTATAATCAATTAAAACGGTTCTTTTGGTGCATAAATATCAAAATTGTGAAATAGTTTGAAGGTTTTAATGATAAATGTTGAATAAATATTGGTTCTAGAATTTAAACTTCTACAAACGTGTTAGTCTAGTTGATCAGTTGATCCTCAGGGATCCGTTCTTGATCTTTTACAGTTTGTTTCTGTCCTGAGTCTGTTTACTGCTTTTATTCTGAAAGGTTCCCAACAGGAAATGTGCTGCCAAAGTAAAACAGTCTCTAGAAATAAAACACCGATGTCCTGAAATCATTTTATTGCCCAAAGAGTTCGATCGATTACATGTAAAGAGCTGAAATCACAAAAACATGTCGGAGCTCCACGAGGCTCCAAATAAAAACAAAATAAAACAAAATAAAATAAAAGCAGTTTGTGTCATTAAAGCTGTGAATTTTATCAGTTTCATTTCACAAAGCTCAGCAGCCACAGCTGATCAGTTCAACACTTTATCAATAACCTGTGATGTCATCACAGTCACGTGATCGAATCGATCGGAAATAAAACTGATCGTTTCTGATAAAATCTTTAGTTTCGTTGATTTAAACGTGATTCATGACGACTCTTTCACAGTAAAATGCTTCAGCTTTTATTGTGAAAGTAAGTGCCACAGGAAACACGGTTCAGACCTGCTGTCTGATGATAATCTGGAAATATTCGTCACATCAGATTAAATGTTCTCGTTTTGTCAGGTAATATCAGATTTCCCAGAATGCACCAGGGTTTTACTCCCAAAGTGTCAAAGAGTAAAAGCACAAACTGGTTTCATTCGTTTTATTCGTCGGTGTCAGAAACGAAACTAATAAAAAAGTCAATCAATCTTTTCTTCACACGTCATGATCATGTGGTTAATACTGAGTGTGATGTCACAGAGTGGGCGGGCTGTTGCCCGTCTACTGCTCCGTCAGACAGGAAGTGATGTCACACTCTCACCCTCCCCGTCTGAGGCTGTAGATCATCGTTAGAGAAGGAATGATGATCTGAGACAACAAGGTACAAGAAATTACAAAAATAAGATTCTGAATAATCTTAAATCCTTTTTACATCCTCTTCTCCTCCTCTTCTTCTTCTTCTTCTCTTCTCGTGGACGACGGCGTGACGGCGCGGTGTCGCTCGGCCGCCGGTGTCCTGCTGACGCTCTGAGTCCGTCTCTCTGTTCACTACGATATAAAGGCAACTTTACAGCTGTTGTGGCAGCTGGTTTCTCTCAAGTGTCCGTTGGAGCAGGCGTCCGGTCGCTGCGTCGCTCTGGGAGGCGGAGCTACAGCGGCGGGAGGACGAGGAGCAGGAGGAGCAGTGTCCACCGGGTTGCAGGCAGGTAGGTCTGAGTCAAAACCCAGGATTTGACTGACGGAGTCGGGAAGATCCTGAGGACAAACAACATGACACAGGTCAGAACCAGGTGAGAACGGGCCATGTGATGTGCGTCATGTGACCCAACATGGCCAACGTACCTTGCAGCTGCGGACCTGCAGACACACGCCTTCGGCTTTCTGAAGAATCTCCTCGACATCCAGCTTCATCGAAAGCTCGTTAATGTGCTGGAAGAAAAAAACGACAAGTTCAGTCAGAACCACAGGTCCTTGGCCCAACGTATCCCAGGATGCACCGTGTCGGAGCGTAAATATGTAAAGGATGGAAACAGGAAGTTAAAAAGTGAAACTGACATGATTCAGTTGGTCTCATTAATAAGAAACAATAAAGAACCAACAACAGATCCTGAGACGCCACAGAGGAAGAGACTGGAACAGGAAACAGGAAGTTCTCTAACTGGTTTTCACTGTGGTCAGTGTCAGTGCTGCCCCCTGCTGGTCAACAGGTTTACAGGTTTTAACAGTTTCGACGGCAGGTCGAGTTCACCTTGAGGATTTCGTTGAAGCCGTAGTTCTCCTCCATGATCTTCTGTTTCTCTGAGTCCAGGATGGCGCAGCAGACCAGCAGGTGGAAGTTCTGACAGGGCAGACCGGTCCACATCACCTGAGGACGACAACCAACGACAAACACATTCAGACGCCTGCATGCAAACACGAGTCAACACTGATACGACTTCAGAAGAGAAAAGTGAACTGACCTCCCAGAGCCGCAGGACGTCCTGGAAACTGAGCTCCCGTTTAAATCTGATGAGCAACCAACGGAAACAGAAGTACAGGTAACCTGAGTCCTGAGACTCTGGAAGACAAACAAGTCAGAGTCAGAGACAGAGACAGAGTCAGACAGAGACAGAGAGAAGAGATGACACAGATTCACAGAAACACTGAGACTTTAACTTCTGAATAACAAAGACTTTGTTAATTTAAATAAATCAACACAGTGAAGAAGACAGAGCAGCTTCACTTAACATAACATGAGGAAAGATGCTGCGCTTAGCTCTGTTAGCCTGGCATACAACAGACTAACCTAGCTCAGCATAATGATCTGGACCAGAGAGAAAGTTCTCAGGTTCAAATAACAATTAACATGTTATTTTAGTTTCTTTCCTCTGTACAGATGAACTCAGTTGTTAAAGAATTTAAAACAACCAGACACTTCCTGTTTCCTCTGCGTTTTGTACCGAGGTAGTTCCAGAAAGCCAAGTCCAGGAGTCTGAGCAGAGTACTGAGCTGGATCAGCTGAGTCTTCATGCCCTGCATCTGCTCCTCGAAGTTCTGGTGCTGAAACACAGAAACACACAGGTCAACACTTCCTGTCACATGATCAGACGATAGCGAGGACGTAAACATGGCTGTCAACACTTCACTCACCATCTGGTCCATGAAGGAGACGAAGCACCAGAAGGCGTCGACCTCGTTCTCCATGACGTAGAGGATCGGAGAGAGAAGGTCGCTCATCCCCTGGACGTAACCTGAACCGGACCAGAACCACAGAGAACCAGAGTTCATTCATTTCTACTTCCTGTGTGTGCGTGAGGTCTGATGACGGAGACGTGGTCTCTCACCCAGGTCGAAGTCGTACATGCAGTACGTCATCAGGATGTCGTGGAGCAGAACCAGCCCGGGGTTGTCGATGCCTTCGTAGAAGCGGTTCGTTCTGTCGGTTCTGTTCACGTCTTTCTCTTCAAGAAGAGACGATAACAAATGTTACAATCTGACATTTTTATTCTCGTGTTTGTTTCTGAATGAAACCAACTGACCGATCAGACTCCGGTAGTCTCTGAGTCTGGAGTTTCTCTTCTCCTGCTCCTCGCTCACCGACTTCCACTGCAGCTTCATCCTGAAGTATTCGTCGCTGTGACATCACAGGTGAGAAACATCATCGACGTCAGAACAAACAGGACGTCACATTACATCAGTTCATTATGGATCTCGAGCTGATACTAATTCAGCTGATGTTCTGATGTTTGCCTCGTACGTTTTGTTCCTCTGCAGAGATTTCCTCTCCTCGTGTGAACTGTCCCACGGAAAATATCCCAACAGGAACTTCCAGGCCTCTTTCCTGACGGCGTGACAGAGTCCCTGTAAATCCACAGACAGAAGGACGTCAGAGAAACGCTCTACAACGAGAAAACAAGATGATAAATCTGGCAAAAATACATTTATGACCTCATGTCGCAGGAAAGAACATATAACAACATGAACAGTCTCATTTAACTGTGACACTAAAAATACAGAACCAATCAAAAGTCTTCACCCCCCTGGATGTTTTACTGATTTTATAAACAGTTAATATGACTTCATCAAATGTCACGTTAATGTCAATGTCAAAACATATTTCTATAAATTCAATCAAAGAAATAGACATAAATAATATAAAATAAGTGACTGTGTCTCCGGGTGAATATTTATACAATCACTTATTTTACATCATATAACTTTAATTAACTGACTTTACTTTGTAGTTTTCACTTTGACATTAAAGAGATTTTCTTATAAATGATTGGTGAATAACAATAGGAGGAAACATCCGGAGGGGGTGAAGACTTTTTACAGTTTCTGATGAATAACGAGCTGGAAACAGTTGATCTAAACGTGGTGGAGTCTAGTTGAACTGGTCTAACACGTGAACGCGTTGTGTTATTTAAGATAAAAGACAACGTGAGGATCAGAACTTGAACGTGCCCCTTTAAAGATGAGCTGTTTGAGTTGTGGGACGTTGACCATCCGTCCCTCTGAGTCCTGGTGTTTGTTCCAGTCTTCAGACGACAGCGGCTCCCGCCTCGTCACCTCCGGCCTCGTCCCCAGGTCGATCTGTGGGACGGATGTGACGTCGTGAGTCTGGGCGTCATCACGTTAACAACATGCTAACATACGTGACCGTGACCTCCGCTCACCCTGGTGATGACCTCGAAGCCCGGCTCCTCCTGCTGGTTGATCTCCAGTCCAGGGATGACCTCACCCAGCAGGTCGGCCACCTCCTCCGGGGGTCGCTGGTGCTGTTCCTCCGTCCCTCGGAAAGCGTCGTAAATGTAGTTGGTGACTTTAGAGAAGCTGCCGAGCGTCGTCACATACGGATCTTTTTTAAACTTCTGCTGGAGACAAAGAGAAAAAAACTAGAATCAAACAAAACATTTCAAACGACTGATAATTCTAAATAAAATCTTGAGTTTCTCACGTTAACAAGGCCAAAGTTGTTGTCGTCCAGAAGGTTCTCGAAGGACTGAGACAGAGCTTTGTTTGGAGTACTGACCATCAGACACGTGTCGTCGTCTCCACACCTGAAGACAACGAAGAACAGGACGACGTCACGTCAACAGGTTTTATACAGACAAAGTCGATCAGTTCCAACAAACATCTTCTCTCAGTCTCCACTGTTCGCTGTGTGGAGGAACGAGGCCGGGAGGTAAATAAACAATCAGCGATAGTCGATACTCGTAAGAAACATATCGCCCCCTACTGTTCTGGTGATGAGCTGCTTCACGACACCCGGAGACTGAAGAGCTGCGTGGATCTGACCGCGCGGCCGAGCAGCTGCTCTGAACGACTGAGCGACAAACTAAATCCTTCTGAACGAGACGTTTTCTGATTAAAAATCAAACATCTGAGCTTTATGACGATTATCACTGAACCAGTTTTACTTGATTTGATTTTAACGCTTCATAGTTCAGTGTTTCTGAACAAACATGAAAATAAATATCAGCTTTACAGTATTTACTGTGTTTGTTTGTTTGTTTATTAATTAACAGGGAGTTAATCACTGACTGATGAACCATAAGATTCATGATATAATCTCCCTCACTGAAGGTTTCTGGATAAAATTATAATAATAATATAATAATTATAACATAATAATTATTATTATGTTAAATTGTCTTTGACGTATAATTATTTTAAACCCCAGGATAATAATATGTTTAATGTAACTTTAATCTTCAATAAAAACATGAAAAGCGTCACAATAAATCAACTTTTCCTCCTGCGACTTTGTCTTTGTGTCACCGGCTTCAGTCGTTTCATTCATTCGTCTGCTGGACGCCGCGGCTCTTAATCCAGCGTTTCATTATGAAAAGGCTTCGATAAGAACTTTAATAACGGCTCAGAGATAGAGGAGCCTCGGCTCAATTATCTGACGTGATATTTGGTTGAGACGGGAACAGAAGAGCAGAGACGGTCTCAGGGTGAATTAACATATAAATGACACGTGTGAAGAGCGACTGACGTCCAACAAGACGAACCGTTGAAATCATCTCATCAGGAGAAACAGACGCTGCCCAAATGTCATTAACGTGAGTCACAAACTGTTTCCTGAAGCTGCTGATTCACAGAGGCAGTGTTGTTGATGAACGAGGCGGAGAACTGCTGCTTACTCGCTGAGCAGAGCGAACCTCCGCAGGCTGTCCAGGAACTCTCTGCTGCCGCCCTGGTGGAAGTGCAGCGCCGGGAGACGAGCGGAGGCATCTTTCAGTCTGAAGACGAGGAACGTCCAACCTTCGTCCTTCACCGTGACGGAGCGCAGGTCAGACAGGCTGAAGCTGAACGCCCAGCGGCTCCGCTCGTGACTGTGGTTCAATGAGCCTGACGCCGAAGAAAGGAAACTGACCGTCAAAATAAAAGCACTACAACAACCAAATGATAAAAGTCTGATCCTCTTTCTTTCAGTTTCTATGCTGATGATGTCACTTCCTGTTGAAGCAGAGTGAGTCAGATGATCTCTGGTCAGTTACACTTTCACATCACATCAGATCAGAAGTTTAAACCGATTCAGTCGATTTATTTTGAACTTTTCTTCAGAAGAATAAACCGTTTCACTGACAGCTCAGTTCACTGACGAGTTTGTTACCAGGTAGAAATATTTTCATTTCCTCCAACAACTGAAACCTGTTTCTGCTTCTCACTGTGAGGAACTTATTTAAAATATATCGATATCAGGGGACGTGAACTGACCGTCTCCGTTGGTGCACGGTTTCTTCTTGAAGGACACGGCGTTCACCATGTCCCACTCCGTCTCGTAGCTCAGCTGAGTCTCTAACGCCTGAGATCTGTCTCCAGGACACTGAGCCCACTCCACCACCGAGCTCGAGTCCTGAACACACACACACACAGTCAAGTTTTATTTATCTGTATCAGCTTCAGTCCTGGAGGAGTTTTAACTTTAAAACCCAGTGAAGTGACACCAACCTTCCCAGCACAGAGCATGTTGGACGGGTCCACGGCGTCCTCCAGAGGTCTGTACTCCACCACGATCTCTCCATCCTGACAGAGACACACGTTAACGACCAGGACTCGATTCACAGTGTAACAATGTAAACAATCTGTTTATCACATCGCCATCGTGGTTCTCACCTTGTCGACGACCCGCAGCGACCCCGAGACCAGTAAGTCCTGGTCCAGGTCATCTTCATCGCTGCTTGTGTGAATGAAGACGCCTTCGTGTTCCAGAATAACCTGCGACAGACGTTACCGACATTACATCACCGGCACGCCGCTGCCTCATGTTACAGCTGAGTCACACATAAATCACCATTTAATGTCAGTGTTTCTGTTATATCTCTGCAAACACACACACACCACACACACAAACACAAAAACACACCACACACACACAAACACACACACACACACAAACACAAAAACACACCACACACACACAAACACAAAAACACACACACAAACACAAAAACACACCACACACACACAAACACACACCACACATACAAAAAAACACACCACACACACAAAAACAAAAACACACACACAAACAAACAAACACAAGTCAACACTGATCAACTGGTTCAGCAGGTTTTGGTCTGACTGGTCTGACACAGACCAGATGGTCTGAACTCTATTTACACCAACATCTATATACTGTTCACGTTTTATACAACATGTTGTATATTACATCACCGACAAGGCGTTAATATTATTATTAATATTATCACTGAAGATCAGAGCAGAGAAACTGAAATAAATTACTGTTTCATATAAACACATTACAACCAGACCGGATGATTAAAACCGTCTGTGTAACCAGTGTAACAGCTGAGACCAGCGGACCAGGACCAGGTCCACGTAGACCCAGAGCCGGAGCCTGCTACCGGTCCTTCGGGGCGGTGACTCGGCAGAACGAGGGGGCGGGTGTTGTTGTTCCTGCCCGGTCACGGCGGTAGAAACTCGGTGTGACGGTCGACCGGTGTGAAAGTCGACCGTGGCTCCGTGACCCGCGGGGCCCGGTCACCAGGCGCCAGCTCGGTGACAACATGCTAATGTTGACGTTAGCCGTTAGCCTGTTAGCTTGATAGCCTGTTAGCTGTGGCTCTGTGAGCAGACGGCGGTTAAAAGCGGGGTCACAGATGCGGCGGCGGCGGGACGAGGACCGCGTCTCTCCGTCCTCACCCCGTCGCTGTCGCCTCGGTTAGCACCGCGGCTAACTGCGGCTAACGACACCGTGCCGCGGCGTTTGCGGGTAAACACCGAGCGGCCCCCGGTGAACACGGAGCAGAGAGCGGTGACCGCGGCCGGCGGACGCTAATAAGGCTGCTTTAACGGGTGGCGAACTCGGTTGAACAGCTTCTTACCTTCGGCACAGACTCCGCCGCCATGTTGTCTCCCTGTCTGCTGATAACGTCAGCAGCTCACGTGCCTGTCAACATCCAAAACAAAACGGACAAGTCAGCTTCCGGCACAGAGCTCCAGGGCGCATGCGCAGTACTGGAACACGTTTGTTTACTTACATTAAACCTTAAAATACTGAAAAAATAATTTATAAAACAAACAAATAAAACATTAATGTAAACATTCCTTAATAATGTAAAATTACAGTTTAACTAGTTATGGTACAGATGTATGAATCCTATTTTAATAAAGTATTTACAGCTTCATGTTATTAAAGTAAAGAAATACTTCTTGTAATAACAGTAAAGGTACTTAATGTAGTTAGAGTATTATAATTAGAGTATTTGCTGTAGTTTCAATATGACAGTAAAAGTACTTGTCTTTGTCCCACAGTACTTTTTTATGTAGTTATTATCTCAGTAAAAGTACTTGAATACATGAACAGAAAGTACTGCGTAAAAACACAATGTGTTTCTCCAGGACACTGGTGCCATCAAGAGAGAAAAAACAAAAATGGGAGATACTCCATGAGTACAAGAAAAATATGGTAAAAGTACTTCATGTAGCTAGAGTATTACAATTAGTACTTGATGTAATTACATTATGATAATAAAAGTATTTATTGTCTTTGTCTCTTTTAGTTTAAACGTAGTTACATTATCACAGTAAAAGTACTTCTTATTATTACAGAAGGAGTACGTCCTGAAGTTACATGTGACAATAAAAGTTCTTTGATGATAAAAACACTTGTAGTTGAACTACAGTAAAAGTACTTGTTGTGATTGTTCCACGGAGGTTTTGTAGTTTTATGTAGTTACAGTGTCACAGGGTGGGGTTAATGTCCTGTTGTTTTACTACAGTAAAAATGCTTGTTATGTAACTCAGTAAATAAAAGAATCAGCTTTGTGACAAATATGTGTGTTAGTTCTCTGGTGTCCATCTGAGGGTCGAGCCCCTGCAGAGGGTCGCTGGATAAACTTTATAAAAATATAAAAAATACTTTAATATAATGATGAAATGAAGACCAGGTCCAGGTGGATCAGCACTAGACCTTTGACCTCCGGTCCCTGGATCAGTCCAGTCCTTATATGGTTGCTCCAGTCTCGTGAGATCTCGTAGAATCTCGCGGTGTCTGCTCAGAGAGACGACGCGGAGCGACTTCACCAACTGTTGTTGAACCGTAATGGACGCCAGGTCCCGGCTGCTCCCCACCGCTCGCTGCTGACGACGCCGCAACATGGAGCTAAACGCGGCGGAGCGGTCTCCCCGGGAGGAGGGCGAGCTGGAGGACGGGGAGATCTGCGACGACGAAACCGAGGAGAGTGTCCCGTTCCGGCGGGGGGATGGTAGCAGGCCGGGCGGCGCAGCTCCTCCGCGGACTAGAAAACTCCACCAACACCCGCTCGGCATGCTGCCGCACCTGGGCCACCAGCCGCCGGACTTCCGCCTCATGGTCCCGTACAACCGGGGCCCTCACGGGCACGGCCCGTTCCCGCCGGGGCACCGGCAACAGTGCGGCCCCGACCGGCCTCCGTCCCCGCCGCCGCTGCCGCTGCCGCTGCCTACGCCGCCGGGACTCGGTCCTCACGGGGAGCCGAGCCCCAGGTCCAACTTCTGGGAGCGGAGCCACGGAGCCCTGGGCCGGTTCCGGCATCGGGCCATGCCGAACGGGGGCCGCGGGGCCTGGAACCGAGGCAGCCGCGGGGACAGAGCTCCCATCGGTCGTTACGGGCCCGGAGAGATTCACGGCAACAAGACCGACTCCCCCTCGAGAAAACGTATCCTTTTAATTACCAGATCCACCGGGACCCGGGTGTCAGGGAGGCCACCAGGGACCAGGTTAGACCAGAACTAGATCAGATCAGGACCATGTCAGACCAGAACCAGGATAGACCAGGATCAGGACCATGTCAGACCAGGACTAGGTTATAATGGGACCGTGTCAGAGCGGGACCAGGTCACACCAGGACCCGGTGTGAGGTTTCTCAGGTCGTCAGGTTCATGTCTGTAACTTTATCTCATCAATACTGAGACGGAGACGTGAAGGTTCAGGTTTTACTCAGTAAATATGATCCAGACCTGACCGGTTCAGATCCAGGTCCAGATCCCAGACCTGGTCTGACGTGGGCTTATCTGGACCAGGTCTGTCTCCAGATCTGGATCAGGACTCTGTGAATCCTGTTCTCAGCTGTTTCCTGTTGTTTGTCAGTGAAGTGAAACTTTAAACGTTTCATCAGAAACGAGTTGAATTTCAGATTCAACGAAGTGACGAGTTGTTGTGTTAAATTAAATTAAATGTCAAGAACTCGACGTGTCCCCGAGTTTAAGATCTCACCTTCATTTAACCTCATGAAGCTGGTTGATAGAAACAGAAACGTTCAGACTTTAGTTTCCTCATGTTTGATTCAGATGAACAAACTTTAATCTGAGATGATGGAAACATCAGAGATTGATCATGTGATGATTAATAATCTGTTGATTGATCATGTGATGATTAATAATCTGTTGATTGATCATGTGATGATTAATAATCTGTTGATTGATCATGTGATGATTAATAATCTGTTGATTGATCATCTGCCATTCAGTAGTTTCACTTCTGACGTCATAAATCAACAGTTTCTTTTCTGTTCATCTGATGATGATTTTGTCATTTTATCTGAAACTTCAGATATTAAATATCGATCATATTAATGTTAAATATTGATCATATTAATGTTAAAATCGTCAGATTTGAACTCTGGAGGTTTCAGACTGAAACAGGAAGGTATTGATATTTGAGTCAGAGCAGCAGGTGTTTCCTGTTTGATTCACTCAGGTTATTACCAGAAGTTTTACATCGTAGGAGGACGTTCCTGGTTATTGGTGCTGAAACAACGCAACAACAATAATTATTATATTATTATTATGTTCATACATTAATGAAACTTAAAGTCGTTCAGGATGTGAATCGTTAAAAGTCAGTGTCTCCTTCTTTCTGATAAAAACATGAACAGTTGGTTCCTCGTTGATATGAACGACGTGTTAAACGGGTTCGTGACTTCGTCTCCGACGTCAGTAAATATTGTGTCGAAACAACTGATTAAATATTCTGTTTATTCAGGGATGAAACTGATTAACCATCGACAGTAACTTTACCAGGTTTACTGAACCAGGATTCGAACTCTCGACCCTCTGACCCACAGACCGTGGATATTGTCTGATGATATTTTATGTCTGGACGCAGTCGGTGTGATCATGTGATCTCTTGGTCGACTCATTCACCTTTTATTCAAGTAAAAACCTCAGATTCACTCGACATCAGTTGGTTCTGATCGTTGCGATTAAAGACACAAGAGTGACGACGATGATGATGATGATGATGTTTACGATGACGACGAGTTGTTTCTTAACGTTTGTCTCAGAGAAGCAGCTGGGGAGGAACCAGGGGAGGAAAATGTTGCACAGTGTTTCTAAACCAGAGACCAGTGTTGACGAGTCCTTCGAGGACTTGTTGTCCAAGTATAAACAGATCCAGTTGGAGCTGGAGTGTATCCGTAAGGAGGAGACCATGGCGCTGGAGCCCAAAGCGCCGCCAGTCCGAGAGGACGCCCCCGACCACGCCGCCAGTGTTACAGAACCCAGACCGGGACCCGAGGCGGTCTATAGTCCGACCGGTCCAGACGAAGAGCTGGACCGGGCCGAGAAGAAAGTGTTCCAGGCGTTCAACATCAAACCGCTGCGTCAGAAGCTGCCGACGGTGCTGAACCTCGACGAGCTGAAGAAGAAGTGGGCGGAGCAAGAACCGGGAGGAGACGCAGAGATGGAGGGTGAGTCAGAGTCCGAACACAAACGCGCGTCGTCGTTCACACGAACAGAGTCTGAGCCGCTGCCGTTTCCTTCAGCCGAAGAAGACGACCGAGGAGAAGAAGGAGGAGCGACGGAGGAGCAGGTGGAGGAGAAGATGTCGTGCTCCTGCTGCGACCAAACCGACGCAGTCGACGTCACGAAGCTGAAGAAGACGTGTTCCTGTCTCAGAGAGTCGTCAGCGTCCAGCGAGGACTCGGTCGTCTCCCCGGACAAGGTGGGACGTGTCCACACCGCGTTGTCTGACGCTGTCATGGTCTATTGTCTCTAAACGGTTTGTTTGTTTGTTTGTTTGTTTGTTTGTCTGTCTCAGGTGGTGGTGAAGGTGGAGGAGGAGGAGCTGTCAGAGCTGCAGCTGCGTCTCCTCGCGCTGCAGTCGGCCAGTAAAAAGTGGCAGCAGAAGGAGCAGCAGGTGATGAAGAAGAGTAAAGACCGGATCACAAGAGCCGCGCAGGAGAAGAGCACTGGACCGTGTCTCAGTTCTGGACTCATACCAGGACCTGGACCAGGGGCCACTCCGCCCTCCAGACAGAGAGTCACCACCAGGTCGGCCTCCTCCGCCGCCGCCGCCGCCCCGCTGCTGCAGAGAGGAACAGAACCAGGTCCAAGGACCGGGACAGATCCAAGACTGGGATCAGAATCCCTGACAGAGACCGAGAGAGACTTCCCGACCGAGACCGACCCAAGCAGAACCTGAAACCTGGACTCAAGTCTCCGATGGAGCGAGGCAGGACGGCAGGGAAACTGCACGCCACCAAGAAGATCAGTCCAGGTGAGAGGACGCATACAGTAAGACCGTCTCTGACCAGACGGTTCATGATGGTGGTAACGATGATGTCATCGATGATGTCGTCTTTAGGCTCAGCGGCCAAGCAGGCGTTCAGGAAGCAGCAGCTGAGGACCTGGAAGATTCAGCAGCAGCGAGAGCAGGAAGAGAAACGACGCCAGGATGAAGAAGAACGGCGTAAACGTGAGGAGGAGATCAGGAGGATCAGAGACCTGTCGAACCAGGACGAGCAGTACAACCGCTTCATGAAGCTGGTGGGAGGACGCACCCGGACGCGCAGCAAGGTACCACACGGAGGACGAGGGCGGCGGTTAACGTACGTTAACGTGTTAGCACGTCTGATTGTTTGTTGTGGTTCAGTCCAGAGACCGTGAACACAGGAAGTCGTCAGGGAAACAGGGACTGGACGCGTCCGGGAACCTTTACCAGTACGACAACTACGACGAGGTGGCGATGGACACGGACAGTGAGACCAGTTCACCAGGTGAATAGATGATCCTCATCACCACACTGTGACCGTCACATCACATCAGAAATGATACTTTTATAACATTTGCACTTACATTACGGATTAAATACATGAAATTCATTTTAACAAAATCTAAACATCGTAAACCCTCCAAATGTTTTGACTCGAATCAGCTTCGTGACTTTAAAAACATAATAAATCATCAGGTAAATTAGTCTAACGAACATAAATTAAATTAAAGTTCAGTCTTTATAGGTTCAAGCTGCTTCCTCTTTTCTCTTTATTCATGTATCTAATCTTGATATTGGTACTAAACACTGGACAGATTTATTCCTTCAGTCTTTGTTCTGGTTTTTATCTTCAATCCTCAACGGTTTCCTCATGAGAGTCAGTTTCACAACAAACAAACAAACAACCTCAGATGTGTTGTGATGTGTCGGTAACATCTTTAACTCTGTCTACTGACTGAGACTCAGATGCGGCTTCACCCCAGTTGTTTCTTCTCTTTGTTTCTCACACACACACTCCTACCTACACCACTGTTGTTTACAATCACATCTTTACAAACACTACTTCCTGTTTTATTCTGAAAATCCCCTGTGGTTTGTGTTCCAGTCCCGTCTCCGACTCACAACCCGTTCAGTGACGACGCAGCAGGTTTCCCTCAACTCTACGTCGGTCACAACGCTCAGTTCGCTCTGGTACGTTGATGCTCCGCCCACTGACCGCAGCGTGTTGTGACATCACTGACGTCTCTGACATCACGTTAACTACGTCACTGAGCTGCAGCTTCCTTTCACAATAAAATGTTAACCTGTGTAACATCACGTCTGTCCCAGGACTTCTCTCAGCCCTTCCTGTCCCCTGTGCTGTCCGGCATCCCTCCACCTCCTCCCCCTCTCCCTCCTCCTCCTGACGAGCTGGAGCCTCCTCCCAAACCTCCGTTTGCTGACGAAGAGGAGGAGGAGGAGATGCTGCTGAGGGAGACGTGTCTCATGTCTATGGCCAACAAGAGGGTGGCGGCCAGCGAGGTGAGTGACACTACGAACTGAGACCAGATGTTTCTGTTGCCTCATACTCCTCCATCCCCTGGTCCTGTCTCCTCCTTTCTCCTCCTGTCTCCTCCTGTCTCCTCCTCTTGTCGTCTCCTCCATTTGTCTCCTCCTCTTGTCGTCTCCTCCATTTGTCTCCTCCTCTTGTCGTCTCCTCCATTTGTCTCCTCCTCTTGTCGTCTCCTCCATTTGTCTCCTCCATCTCCTCTGATTCTTGTTTACACATAAACTCAGTCTGTTGCTCTTCAAAATAAAAGCCCAGACTTTGGTTTATTTTTGTTTTGAAGTGAAAGTGAAGTTGTTTTGTTTCAAATTTTTAACAGTTTAATATTTTTACGTCAGATTGTTGATGAAACAAAATGTCATTAAAGTTTTTAAACGTTGTTGATAAGTGTGTTACTGTCTGTGTCCACCTGGTGGAGCTGTTGCCCCGATGTTTTTCTCCTGACAGATGATGGTGATGATGATGTTGATGATGATGATGATGTTGTTCCCCTCCCTCCCTCAGGAGAAGAGCTCCAGTGCCCCCCCCTCCCCCGGCTCTCATCCTCCTGGGCAGCAGCAGCCAATCAGAGGGAACCTGAGCACCGTCAATCTGAACACGGTGCCTCAGCCTCGAACCAACAAGTTCACCAGAGGACACCACGCTCCCCGAGCGCCGCTGGTGGTGAGACTCCGCCCCCAACACTTCTAGGTCCTCAGAGAACCCCCCCCAACTCACCTGCTCTTTGTTTTCTTCTACAGCTTCCCAGACACAAGTCGGTGGTGGTTTCACTCAACGACTCCGACGACAGTGACTCAGACATGGACGCCTGCAGCTCCACCCAGACGGTGTTCGGAGGACTGGAGTTCATGATCAAAGAGGCGAGGAGGACGGTGGAGGTGAGACGCTTTATCTAACGTCACAATACGTCTGGGAAATGCAGTAGAAATACAGGAGACACTGTAGAAATGAGTTGAAGAATCAGGTTCACGTTTTAATATAAAACACAGTCGATCTGCAGGAACGTTCATATGAAAACAATCTGACTTTATTAGAACCATTGTTATTATTAATGAACATGATGGAGATCAACATGTTTTACATTGAAACCAAAGGGGAAACGGAGAATTTAAAAACAAAATGTATAAAAATACAGAAAAACTTAAAGAATAAAGGAAAATAAAACTAATGTGGAGTTTTATTCTGAATAAAAACATGTATCCGATAAAATCCTGTGAAGTTGTGATGAAGCCTCATGAATCAGACACGATGATGTTAATATGATTTTTTAAAAAACTTTATATTTAATTATAATGTTAAAATCAGTTATAACAGGAGTTGATTAAAGATGGAGAATTAAAACTTAATAAGCATCGATGTCGAAGGCTGCGTTTAAATCTAAAAGGAGACGAGGACAGGAAGTAAAATCAGACTCTTAGAAAGACGCAGTGAATCAAACCGAGTCTGACGTATTTCGGCACTGAAGCTTTCACCAGGGAGTCTAACAGTTTGCACAGTAAAGAAAGGTTTCAGACGCGTGTCGAACGTGCGTGAGACCAGATTTAATCTTCTGTCGTCTCCAGGCAGCGAAGCCTAAAGCAGCGTCGGGGTCAGAGAAGGAGAACAACCCGGTCAGGACTCCTGAAGCTTTACCTGAAGCCAAGAAGGCGGAGTACCGTCTGCTCAAAGAGGAAATCGCCAGGTTGGAAACTCAACCAGTTTAATGCTCTTATCATCGTCAGAAACACAGTGTTTCATGTTTCTCGTGTGTCCTGACTCTTCGCAGCAGAGAGAAGCAGAAGATGGTGAAGGATCACGGTCCGGGTCCTCGTAGCTCCGCCCCCTCGCCGGCTGTGAACGAGGCCGTGGTGGATTCACTAAAAACGGCCGCAGAGCTGAAGCTGAGTGAAGCCGAGCAGAGGCTCAGTAAGAACAGGTGAGAGACAAACCAAGCACACTGGACCTGGTCCAGGAACAGATCCAGGTCTGGATGCTGGTCTGAACCCTAACCCTTCTTGAGCTCCTGTAAGTTCAGTTTCTGTCGCTGGCATCAATAGTCCACAAGTCTATGACCTGTAACTCTTATAGACGCGTCTGTCAGGTTACAGATCAATCCTGTCACACTCATTGATCCTCCAGAGGAGCTGATCAGTGACAGAACAACAGCTTTAAACCTGAACTGATGCTAAAAAATTTACCTCCGAAGTCGGAGCTGGGAATGACATCACGGCCGAGTTCCCAGCGTTCCAGTCACAGTCGGAAAAAGATGCCAGTCTGCTGATCTGCAGCTCAGTGGATGTGGCTGCACTGTGTTTGTTCTGTGTGTGAGTGTGTGTGTGTGTGTGCGCGTCTTTTTATAACAGCAAAACAAACAACAACATTGTCGATCATCTCAGTCTCCAGTAGAGGATCATGGTTAGCCACTGTTAGCACTGTGTTGTAGTTCACCATATACCACATGTCAAACTACACTATCGTAGCATTTCCATATATATATATATATATATATATATATATATATATATATATATATATATATATATATATATATATATATATATATATATATGTTGAACCACAAGATGTGTACAAGTGATTTAAAGCAACAAAAACTAGTCAGAAGTGCTAATAAACAGAATTACAGGAGCTTGTTTACACTCGGAGCAGCCATCTTTGATTGTCAACTCTCATGCCACGTGAGACCACGTCCTGGTCAGGGTTGTGTCCTAGTGTCCAGCTGTTTAGGTCTCAGGTGTAACGTCTCCTCCGTCCTCTCAGGGAGCTGCTGCAGAGGGACGAGGCCGTCCTCAGACAGCTGCTGCAGCAGGAGCTGAAGAAGAGAGAGTCTCTGAAATCAGCCGAGACCAAAGTGGCCAAACTGAGAGAACAACTGCAGGCGTCAGAAAAGATCGTCAGCGCCAACAGGACCCTGCTCAAGAAGCTGCAGGAGCAGGTTGTTCACCACAGCTCCTTACAGTTCAGTGGTCTCCGCTCTGTCGGTTCACTTTCCTGTCTCTGACCTTTGATGTCTGACCTTTGACCCCAGGTGCACCGCGTTGAACACCGTGTCTCCGTGAAGAAAAGTCTGTCCATCCGTCTGGAGCAGGAAGTGGCTCAGGCTCAGCAGGAGGCCGGACGAGGATCCAAACGCAGGACGGACCTGAACCAGGTCAGAGACACAAGACGGGGCTTTACTTTACTTTAACTAGAATATACTTTATTTGTCCCACAAAGGTAAATTTATCTGTTTGACTTCATCAAAAGAGCATGAAAATACGTCAACAGAAAATAAAAAGTTAACGGGAAATAAATAAAAAAAATCTTCAGTTTTCATAGAATATGAAGTCATGTTGTTATTTAAGTTTCACTGAGCTTCTTATTTAGGAGGCTTTTCCCTTTAATTGATCACAACGGATCAATCTACTGTAACATGATCATCTGAAGGTTAAACGTTGACAATTTATTTCTCTTTAACAAATATATTAGAACATTACAGTTTAGTTTTATTTTTCAACCTCAGTGTCAGTCACATTTTATTCTTTAACGTTTAGCTGTAGCCTCCTCCTGTATGTGTTGTATATCCGAGGCTACCTCAGATATACAACACATGTATGATGCTAACATGCTCATCCACCTGAAGTCAGGTGATTTTATTCACTCACTGCTCTGATCAAAGTGGTTATTCATCATATTATAGTTAATTATTCATTATATCAGCAGTGATACATCTGATGGTTGATATCATTGCGTAAACATTAACTTCCATGTGTTTCTGTTTGTGTCATTCAGTCGTCTCAGCTGATGAAGCTGCAGCGTCTGGACGGAGCAGCTCGCGGCTCCGAGCGTCACTTCGCCGAGCTCATCGCTCAGAAACAGCGTCTGCAGCAGCTGGAGTCTGAATACGCCCTGAAGATCCAGAAGCTGAAGGAGGCGCAGGCGTTGCGTAACAGAGGAGTGACGTCAGAGCCTCCTGCGGAGCCGCCGCCGCGAGCCTCCACCCCCCTGGACCCTCAGGTCCCGGCCGCTCTGCCCCAACCGTCCCTGCACGACCTCACCCAGGACAAACTCACCCTGGACAGCGAAGACGTCCCCGAGCCCGATGAATCGGACCCAGCGTCTGCTCCCGCTCCTCAACCCGGCGCCGCCGCTACGGGCCCCCGGCGCCGCTCCCTGCGTCAGTCCAGCTGCTCCTTCACCAAACCCAACCTGGAGCAGCTGGGCGCCAGCCCGGCTAAAGACGCCGGCGCCGCCAAACCGGCCAAGTCGTCCCCGACCCCCGATGCTCCCACCGAGGTGTTCGCTGGTCTGGACCTGGACGCTCTGAAGCTGCGGTACCGACAACAGGCCCGGCTCGGAGAACTGCTGCTCAGAGAGCTGCAGCGGCTGGGAGCAGACATGGACCGACCTGCGACGGCACCGGTGAGTTTAACCACATCAATGTGACGTTAACGTGGCTGAACGTTTCACTGAGGTCACATCACATGGTGGAGACGAACACCGACAACACAAAGTGTTTATCATTTATGATAATTACATTAACACGATGAAACATTCGCGCCTCAGACTGTTTTAGTTCTGAACAGCTTCGTCTACTGAGCCTGTGAAACTGTTTTTGTTGCAACCAGGTTGAGCTTCAGTGACGTTGAACCAGTTCGTTATTTAAAACTTCTCAGTTTTAATTAAACGGTTATAGATGGCAGCTATGAAAAGTCTCCCCCTGAATGTTTCTCTGTTTCATCTGGTTCATACTGGTTCATACTGGTTCATACTAATCACTGGTTTTATTTTAGTTTTTTATTTTAATTTTGGGTGAGAGGTTGTGAACGTGTCGCAGCAGGAAACCATTTTTCACTTTAGTCACAAACATGTTTGGAACAAGAGTGAATGAAACTAAGAATAAAATACATCAAATACCATGAAACCAGTTTAATTTAGAAAAATGCTGTGATATCGAGTCAAACCACCCAGAGCTAACTGCTTCTAAACGGCATCGTTGTCGAGTTCTTTTTAGTTAATTATTGTCAGAAAACACAAAGTGGAAACAGATTTCTATAAAATAAAAAACTAAAATAAGTGACTGAATAAATCTTCATCCCTTCACGTCGTGTTTAGTCAGAGATTCTTTATACAACAGTCACCTCTCACTCTTAGTTTTTTAATTAAAAAGTAAAATAATGTTAAAGAGTTTTCTTGAAATTGTCATAAAGCATATTTTGACGTTGGGGGGTGAAGACTTTTTATTTGTCTTTATTAATAGTCAGTTGTGTTTAGTTGAGTCAACTTGTCACTGGATTGTTCCTTATTTCATCAAACGTCATCGAACTCGTCATCTAAAAGTCTCGACACGTTTATTTTGAGTTAAATGATTTAGTGTTGTTGTTGTGTTTTATAGGTCGTCTCCATGGATGCGGACGTGACGACGTCTTCTCCAGCGAGTTCAGAGTTAAAGACCGTTCCCTTCGGTCCGTATCACAGTCCTCTGCTGGTCTTCAGATCCTACAGGTAGACTCCACATCCACGTCACTTTACTGCCTCTATAAACACTCATCATGTTTTATTGTCGCAGCGCGTCCAATCAAAGCACATTTATGTGGATTAACACTAAAAAGAGCCTTTAATGTCAAAGTGCAAACAGATCTCTGTTAAATTAATTACTAACATGTCTGAGGAGGATTAGTACATAGCTGCAGTTCTCTGCTACACACACTTACACACTCATCAGCTGTGTGTGGTCACCAGCTGCCAGCACTTCACACTGACGCTACACAAAGTACAAAAAGTGTGTGTGTGTGTGTGTGTGTGTGTGTGTGTGTCTCTGTGTGTGTGTGTGTGTGTGTGTGTCTGTGTGTGTGTGTGTGTGTGTGTGTGTCTGTGTGTGTGTGTGTGTGTGTGTGTGTGTGTGTGTGTGTGTGTGTGTGTGTGTGTGTGTGTGTCTGTGTGTGTGTGTGTGTCTGTGTGTGTGTGTGTGTGTGTGTGTGTGTGTGTGTGTGTGTGTGTGTGTGTGTGTGTGTGTGTGTGTGTGTGTGTCTGTCTGTGTGTGTGTGTCTGTGTGTGTGTGTGTGTGTGTCTGTGTGTGTGTGTGTGTGTGTGTCTGTGTGTGTGTGTGTGTGTGTGTGTGTGTGTGTGTGTGTGTGTGTGTCTGTGTGTGTGTGTGTCTGTCTGTGTGTGTGTGTGTCTCTGTGTGTGTGTGTGTGTCTGTCTCTCTGTGTGTGTGTGTGTGTGTGTGTGTCTGTCTGTGTGTGTGTGTGTGTGTGTGTGTGTCTGTCTCTGTCTGTCTGTGTGTGTGTGTGTGTGTGTGTGTGTGTGTGTGTGTGTGTGTGTGTGTGTGTGTGTGTGTGTGTGTGTGTGTGTGTGTGTGTGTGTGTGTGTGTGTGCAGGTTCAGTCCTTATTACAGAACCAAAGAGAAACTGTCTCTGAGCTCGGTGACTTACAGCAACACCATCGAACCCATGAAGTGTTTCTGTCGCTTCGACCTCACGGGAACCTGCAACGACGACGGCTGCAGATGGTCAGAGATTCAGTTCACACATTTACATTTCTGTTTCTATTTTAACATTTTCTATTGATTTCTATTTATTCACACACATTTCTTATAATCTTTGCTGTTCTTATGTGTGTGGAGCGTCTCTGACGTCTCCATCCTCTGTCTTCCAGGCAGCACATGAGGAACTGCACTCTGAGCGGGAACCAGCTGTTCCAGGACATCTTGTCCTACAACTTGTCTCTGATCGGCTGCTCTGAGAACAGTTCAGACGAGGACGTCAGCGGCGCCACAGGTTGGAGACAGAGAGCAGCTGCTCTATCTTCATCGTCATCATAGAGCAGACGGCTGATGTGTTTTCTGTTTCGTAGAGAAATACATGAAGAAGCTGTTTGGCACCAACAAAGACCGGATGGGAGTGGATCAGAAGGCTGTTCTCCTCGTCAGTAAAGTCAACGAAAGCAAACGTCACGGTGGGTCTTTGTCTCTTCAAAGCTCTGATCGTCTTGAACCGCTCCCACCGGTCTGATCTCTCACTTCCTGTCAACAGTTCCTCCGTTCACCACCTGTAAAGACGTGAGGAGGTGGAGGCCGAAGCCGTCGGTGCAGAACGCCGTCGGTCCTGAAGACGAGACAGAGCCCGAGACGACGGGAAGCAGCGCCCCGTCGGGACACGGTGAGGACGAGATCTGAGCGTCAGACACGAGTCAGACACGTCTACAAGTCACTTCCTGTCACCGTCTGTCTCTGTCATTACAGACGACTGCTCCAGGATCAGCCTGTCGGCGTTGGACGTGTGCGTCACATCAGAGGACAAACGATACTTCATCAGTGAGACGGACGACATCTCCAACCTGGAGACGAGCGTCCTGGAGAGTCCTCGAGACACGCAGCTGTGGATCAAACTGGCCTTCAAGTACCTGAGTCAGACGGAGACGTGAGTGTCCAACGAGCTGCTTCTCTTCAGCCTTTTCAAAGCAGCGGTTCAAACTGTTTTTGTGTTCAGGTCTGCGGCCGAGTGTCTAGAAGCTGCTCTCAACACATTGTCTCGAGCTCTGGAGACGAACTGTGACGACCCGGAGGTTTGGAGTCACTACCTGAGTCTGTTCTCCAGACGAGGCAGCAGAGATGAGGTGCAGGAGATGTGTGAGATGGCCGTGGAGCACGCGCCCGACTACAGAGTGTGGTGGAGCGTAAGTCGACACCACGACGACCACGAGACTAATCGTTTATCAACATTTAACCTGGAAACAAACTGATCTGTGTCCATCTCGTCTCCTCCAGTATCTGAACCTGGAGACGTCGTTTGAAGGGAAAGACTACGTCTGTGACCGTCTGCTGCAGTTTCTCCTCAACGAGGCGTCGTCGGGCGTCACAGACAAACTGTCCTTCCACCTGATGGAGGCGCTGCTCTACAGAGTCCAGCTCAACCTACTCACAGGCCGCATGGAGAGCGCGCTCGCCATTTTACAGGTCAAACAGGCGTCGCTCACGTCTTCATTCAGTCTGTTAAAGTCAGAGACACTAAATGTTTTCATGTTTCTTCTACAGAGCGCTTTGAAATCAGCTCATGACCGAAGCATCGCCGATCACCTGACGCCCAGCGACCGCGCCCTCGTCTGGCTCTCCTACATCCACCTAACGGAGTTCGACCGGCTGCCGTCGAGTCTGTACGACCCGGCCGATTCGGGTCCGTCGCGGCTGGTGAGCAGAGAGACTTTCATGTTGCCGTGGACGACGCCGCAGGACATCAGCACGCCGCTCGACATCCTCATCGCTCTGTTCCAAGGTACAGAGACACGACGAGTCAGATTCACACGGTTCATCAGGTTCAGTTGGTTTGAAGGTGTTTGTCTTTTCAGACGCCATCAACCAGTGCAGTGACGAGTCTTTGTCTCCGAGTGAGAGGACACAGGCTTGTCTTCCTCTTCACATCAACCTCATCTTCCTCAACAAGCTGCTGCAGAGGTCAGTTCTTGTTGTTTTCTGACATCGTTGTCATTTGAACCTGGTGAAGATGATGTCGTGTCTCTGCAGATACGATGAAGGCGTCGCTCTTTGTGAGTCTCTGCTCGAGTCTCGTCCCGAGTCCTGCGTCCTGCGCGACGCTCTGGCCGACCTCCACCTCAGGAGAGGAAACGACGACCAGGCCGCCAACATGTGGCTTCACGCTCTGGCCGAGTGTCCCAACAACGCCCAGGTTTTCTACCACTCCTGCAGGTTCCTCATGGCTCAGGTGAGTTCACTTTGTCTCTGCAGCTTCAGTCGTCAACGGTCGTCTTGATCTGAGACTCGTGTTCGTCTCGTTTCTCAGGAGAAGTCGAGCGCTGTCGCTCCTCTGTTCCGAGGTTTCATCCTGTCGCTGTGTGAGGACGATCAGAACCAGAAGAAACCGGTGGACGTCCTGCGGTAAAACTCCACCACACACACCCACACAGGGCTGACGCGGGGCTGAACTCAGGTCAGTTAAAGCTTCGTGTCTGTTGTTTCAGACACGTCCTGGGTTTCTCCACCGAGGAGCTGCTGCGAGGTCCAATCATTAAGAAAGAGCTGGAGGAGCAGCTGAACCAACAGTCGGCGTTCCTCCATCTGATCCACTGGTGAGTCACCGGTCCACTGGTCCAACGCAGAACCACATGATACCTGTTCATCTGATGTCAGACAGGAAGTGACCAGGTCTGGTGGTAGACAGCAGCTTCTTCTCTGACTGTGTCTGCGTTTCAGCCGTTGGCAGTGTCTCCACGGCTCCGTGCAGGACGCCGTTGACGCCTTCGAGCGAGCGTTGGGTTCGTCTCTGCAGCTGGAGGAGCTTCACACGCTGTGGATGGAGTGAGTGTGTCGCCGCCACAGCTCAGACGCCGTGATGTCACCGAGCTGCAGCTCTGACCGTGTCCTCTCTGTCTTCAGTTACCTGGAGTTCAGCGGCAGTCGGCAGCGTCGCTCTCAGTCCAAACTGTTCTCAGATATGATCCACCGCTGCCTCAGCACCGTCCCGTCCCGACTGGAGATTCCCTTCAACCCCGCCGAGTTCTGGAGCTGCTACCGCTTCCACAACAAGGCAAGAGACGCCAGAGACGGAGACGCATCCTACCTCCTTAACTGATCCTCACGTCCATAACTGACCCATGTCTCTGCAGGTGGTGAGTCTGTACCTGAGCTGCCTGCCGCAGCCCCAGCATGCTCTGGTCCTGGAGAGACTGCAGCACGCCATGCCCAACAACACTGAGCTGGGCCTCAGGTAAACACACTCGCCCTAAATATACTAAAACACCTGAGCTACTAAAAGTTTCTACGTTAGCTCAGTTCACTAATGTTAATGCAAATTTAGCGTCAGTAGCTAGTAACTGGTTGGTCATCTCATTTCAAGGAGTAAAGTGTAACGTGGATAAACAGTTAAAACTACAACAGAACAGAGAAACCGACCTGACGTGGTCTCATTTGCATCAGAAACAATAAATAACAACAACAGATCACAGGATGTAGATATGTGAAGTCTTCCATGGGACAGAACAAGCCATCGAAGGACTCGTGGTTCAGTCAGTCCAGATCCTCTGAGGGTCGTCGTGTGAACTACGTCTCCTGACATCACTGTCGTCCTGCAGGCTGCTGCATCAGGAGTGGAAGGACGGAAACATGGAGCATCTCAAGTTTCAGGCTCGGATGTTGACCAGCAGCAGCCCCAAGTGTTTGTCCCTGTGGAGAATGTGAGTCTGGGTGTGAGTCCGAGTCTGAGTCTTGGTCTGGGTGTGAGTTTGAGTCTGGGTCAGAGTCTGGATCTGGATCTGCTCCGTTGCTCCTCATTAACAGTCAGAACCAGATTTAAATCCGTTTCCTGTCTCTCCTAGAGCCATCGCCGTGGCGACGGAGCTGAAGGAGCGGTCTGAGGTGAGTGTGACATCACAGTGGGCGTGAACGAATCATGTGACTACGTGAACTGTGATTGGTTGATGAGTCTCATTTCTCTCTGCAGGATTTATCACATGTGGAGGTTTAAACTTTTCTGTTTTAATATAAAATCAAACGTCATGTGACTCGTCAGGTGACTCCGTCTGTCTCCTCTTTCACTCTGTTGTTGTTGTTTTTGTTGTTGTTGTTGTTGTCGTAGGTGCGACTCCTCTACCAACAGGCGCTGCACCACCTGCCGCTGAGCAACACCCTCTGGAAACATGTAATTCACACACACACACACACACTCAGTCTGTCTCACTTCCTGTTTACACCGCATCACTTCCTGTGTCTCAGTCGGGTCCAGATCCAGGATCAGGATCAGATCGGTCCTGGTCCTGGACCAGGTCCTGAACCAGTGCAGAGAGAAAGTGTTCACTTTATTAGGAACAGCTGATGTGACAGGAAGTGACGGTGGAAACCGGTTTGTTTTTAACACCTATGTTCACCTGCTGCCCTCCTCCTCTGCCTCCTCCCTCCTCCCCTCTCTGTGCTGCTCCCCCCTCCTCCCCCCGTCTCCCCCCGCCCCCCCAGCGCCTGCTGTTTGAAGCAGCTGAAGGAGGTAACTCAGATAAGCTGAGGAGACTTGTAGACCGGTGTCAGCAGGTGGGAGTGAGTTTAGTCGTGGGCCGAGCGCAGGGAGAAGACGACTGACGTCAGAGCCGTGGCTCCGCGCGACCACAAACTCCAACAGTTACTGTCGCCGTGACAACCGTAGAGAGCAATGAGCCGATTGGCTGTAGGTGTTAGAGCGAGAGGTAAGACCGACGCCCCGGCGGCTCCTCGGCCTCCCACTGGAGTCCTGCTCCCAGCGTCCACATGTGGACGAGCTTATGTCCGTCACATCATGTACGTAAGTATCGACCTGAGTGCCACAGTGTCTGAACTTCATGTCTCCCTCTGTCTCTCACTTTTCATTTGGATTCATTTCCCTCCCTGTTTATTTTAAGTTACCTGATGGGGTGGGGGGGGAGGGGGCGTGACGTGTCAGTGTGGTGTTTGATACCCCCACCCCCACCCCCCTCCCTGTGTGTTTTAAAGGATGTTTCCTCCGTAGCGAAGCTGCAACATCTGCACGTGTCTTTTCTTTGTGAGATAAAAAAGAAAAAAAGACTTTTATTTTGTTAAAACTGATCAAAGTGAATATTGATCAGGGTGTTGAGCGGCTGCTGGGTCTGAATGAGTGTGAGAGAGAGACTGCCACAGAGACTGATCCAGATCCACAGACGCCCTGTAAACAGTCAG
>CM028921.1:252500-340000 GCA_016801845.1 Polydactylus sextarius
GGAAAAGCAGCAGCGACGCTCGATGAAACGACGATCAACAAAGTTAAGAACAACAAAAACAACAAAAACAATAAAAACAACATAAAACAATAAAAACAACAAGAACAACAAAAACAATAAAAACAATAAAAACAACATAAAACAATAAAAACAAGAACAACAAAAACAAAAAAACAACAAAACAATAAAAACAATAAAAACAACATAAAACAATAAAAACAACAAGAACAACAAAAACAACAAAAACAACAAAAACAATAAAAACAATAAAAACAATAAAAACAACATAAAACAATAAAAACAACAAGAACAACAAAAACAACAAAAACAACAAAAACAATAAAAACAATAAAAACAACATAAAACAACAAAAACAAAAACAACAACAAAAACAATAAAAACAACAAAAACAACAAAAACAATAAAAACAACAAAAACTATAAAACAACAAAAACAATAAAAACAGTAGAAACAATAGAAAAACGATAACAACAATAGAAACAATAGAAACAATAAAAACAACAAGAACAACAAGAATGACAAAAACAACAAAAACAAAAAAAACGACAAAAACAATCGAAACAATAAAAACAACAAAAACAATAAAACAACAAAAACAATAAAAACAATAGAAACAGCAATAGAAGCAATAGAAACAATAGAAACAATAGAAACAATAGAAACAATAGAAACAATAGAAACAACGCTGCAGCAGCAGCGACTGGTTTTTCTTTGTTTTCGTCTTCGTGGTTTTTCATCGTCGTTTAATTTCGAGAATAAAAACCAGAAACACGTCGTTTCAGCGTTTCATTGAATTAAACTTCATCAGTTTATTAGATTTAATTCAACTTTTTATCAGAATTCATCGTTTTATTTATGTGAAAAAATCCAATCTGATTTATTCTGTTGAAAATTTATTGTTTTATTGTTTCTGTTTCACAGAAAATCAGATTTAAACTAAATTTGATTTAAACAGATGAGGTTTGAAACATTCTGGTTTTTACAGTGAAAATTATTATTGAATGAAACTTGATTCAAAATATTGATTTTCAAAATAAAAGGGCCAAAATAATTGAAGAAGAAGAAAGTCAAAGATTAAAACATTTTCTTCACCAGTTTCATTGTGTTTGATCAGTGTTGAAACAGTGAAACTGTCTTTTGATATAAAATAAAAATGTTTCTGAAAGAAAATTCATTTAAAATATTTTTTAAAAAATAAAACGTGAAAAACACAAAGTTTTAAATCTGAACTAAGATAAAATCACATGAACATGTTGATTAAAAGTGAAAGTAGATTTAACTTCATGAAAAGGAGACGTTTTAACAAAGAAACTAAAATGTAGATGAATTAAAGAATTTTTTAAAAATAAATTAGAGTTTTTATTAAAGTGAATTAAAGAGTTTTTATTAAAATAAATTAAAGAGTTTTTATTAAAATAAATTAAAGAGTTTTTATTAAAGTGAATTAAAGAGTTTTTATTAAAATGAATTAAAGAGTTTTTTTATCAAAGTCATCGTCGTCCTGACGTGTGTCTGTTACTCACAGGCTGGAGGTGAAGCTGCTCAGGTTGGAGGGAACAGATCTCAGACCAGCGTCTCCACAGTCCACCGTCCTCCACGTGGACCCGGTGTCACACCTGCAGGGGGGGGGGCAGGTGATGCTCCTCACCCCTCCTCCCACCACCACCACCCCCACACAGCTGAAGGTCAGCAGCACACTCAGCTTCATGCTTCCTGCAGAGTCAGAGTCGGACTGAGGCTGAGACAGAGGACATGAGGACGCTTTGTCTCAGTCTGGACCTGCTGCTGCCTCCTGCTGACGGATCAGAGAACTTCACCTGGAGCTTTTATTCTGCAAATTAAATACAGAACGGTAGAGCAGAGGTGAGCCTACTCCACAAAGAGAGTGTGGCTGCAGGTTTTTATTCAACTCAGCAGCAGCAGCAGACTGGACTCATTAATGAACCGGTCTCAGTCTCCAGACGGTTGACTGGTTTGACTGGTTTGATCCTGATGGTTGGACCAAAAACCTGCAGCCACACGGCTCATTGTGGAAGTCGGACACTTCTGCTCCACCTCATCGAAGGGTGTTGATGCATCATTGTACAGAGCTCCGTCCCTGACACTGACCTGGTGGAGGAGGATGAGCTCCACCCTCAGTGACAGACGCCTTCACCCTCTCAGACTGAAGGACGCTCATCACTGCTGCTTCCTTCCTGCTGCCGTCACTTTTTACAACCAGCGCTGCCGTGACGCTCCAGACCTCAACCTTTCATCTTTGGTGCTGCCGAACAAATTCATCAGTCTGTAACTTAAAGAAACTTGAAATCAGTTTAAACATTTACTGTTTAAATAAAAACGGTGACGTCTCAGTCTGGGTCTAGGTCCGAGTCTAGGTCTGGTTTGTGGGTCTGAGCCTCAGTCGAGGTTAAACAGCACGACTTCCTACTGAGGGAGGAAACTTCCTTGTGTCCAATCAACAACACACACACACACACACACACAGTGTATGAAGCTCCAGAACTCATTAAACTTTTCCAACGAAAATACATGTTTCTATTTAAATCGAATTAATTTTATTAGATTGAATTATTCTATATTATTATTATTATTATTGTATTAATTAATTAGTCAAATTTTTAATTTTAAAACCATTTTATTTCTAGAACTAGACACAGTGACACAACCTGTCAACCTGAACCAACCTGATAAAATACAACATTTCCTGCTTCACACTCAAACTGCAGTATTTTAAACAATATTCTGTGTGTTTCTAAATATTCTAAAGTGTTTTACAGCACACTATGTTATGTTTGTACTGTCTGTAGTCAGTGTAACACTAAACAAAGGCCTCAGTCATTATGGTGAAGAGAAGAAGTGTTTCCATTCATCAGTGTTTTACATTGAGCATCAGTGTCAACTGGTTCTTATAAAAGTTCATATGATGGTTTGTGTTTGTCATTTGAAAACAAAACACCACTTTGAGAAGGAATAACATTGTTTTGAATGTAAAGTTTTATTTTCAGGAGAATTGAGGGGTTTTGCCCGTTTTTTATTTGTGTGTCTGAGAGTATGAGGCGTGAAAATGTGTGTAAACAATCAAGAAAAACTGTAATCATTTTTAAAGTTTCACTTAGCTGTTTTGTTTTATCATTTATCTTCTGGGTTAATGTCATAACAATTTAACTCAATTTATTATTATTATTATTGTTGTTGTTGTTGTTGTTGTTGGGATCAGTAAAGTGCATCTATTGTATTAACTCATTGAACTGAATCATTGTTACAGTTCATGAGTTAACTGTTGTAAGTAAATGTGTTTAGTTACTTTCCTCTGTTGTTTGTATCAAGTTACACTGAGTGTGTTCACGTCCTGTCAGGAACACACACACACACACACACACACACACACACACACACAAACATCCACCCTCAGGTCTGTGTGAAGGCTACAGTCAGGATGTGGAGGGTGGACGAGATGTTCCGCTCTCCTCTTCCTCACCTTCCTCCTGGTAGGACAGGATGTCAGAGGGAAGGTGTGTGTGTGTGTGTGTGTGTGTGTGTGTGTGTGTGTGTGTGTGTGTGATTAGTAAAACTAAAGATAAGAGCAGGAAACAGAGGAAGTGGAGTTAAACTCTGTTTCCTTCAAACAGAAACAATAATGATTGAAAACTGTTGATGATCTGAACCTGAAGGTGGCGCCGCAGCAGCAACACGACATCTACTGATGATCAGCGTCATGGGAATCGAACCAGCAACGTCCTCATCAGAGGAAGATCTACTCCTAGTTCAGACTCCAGGTTCTGGTTCAGTACCAGGACCAACGTGTTCCTGAACCTGAACCAGTAACAACCTGAGACGTGACCTCTGACCTTTAATGGATAACTGAGGTCAGAGGTCAAAGGTCAGTTCCAGACTTTTTAAATCAACAACAACTTGATTTTCCACAAGTGAGTGAGGACAATAACCAGAACCAGGTCCAGTACCAAGATGAACCCTGATGAACTCAAAGAATCATTTCACTACAGGAGGAAATTTCAAAATAAAAGACTAAATTAGTTAAATTAGTTAAATCAGTTTAATCAACTAACAACAGAAACTGAGTCTCATCTATTTTGTTTTAATCAATAAAAACAAACGATAAATGATGTTTGTTTTGTTTTACTGTAACGTTATTTTCTTCGTCACTGAGGTGAGGAGGTGTTTCCTCCTCCTCCTCCTCCTGGTGTTTTCTCCTCCTTCAGGTTTATTAGAGCGACCAAACATCTGTGATGAACTGTGGTATTTCCGACAGACGAGCGTTTCCCCGTCGTTGACCAGCAGCGGCTCCTTCGCTGCAAAGCGTCCAGAACAATAGAATAGAAGGAAACGCTGCTCACTGACTCTTTCCTCCCCAACAAACACGCACTTCCCTTCAACACTTCTTCTTTTCATCCGAAGCTGGAGGACGCACATGAAAACTGCAGCAGGAGAAACATGGACGCTACGGTTCTGCTTTTCTTTCTCCTCCTGAGGTTCGGTTCAGTAGGTGAGTTTGACTTTAAACTGTGACCAGAGAAATGAGACGTCATCCAACTGAAACGTAAAGTTGGAATGTTTCATACAAAGACTGGAGGAAAGTTTTACACCTGATGGTGAGAGACTCTGACTCATCAGCTGCTCAGAAGCTTGTGAACAGAGAAATGGATAAAATCATGAATGTGACATTAATTCTGTATATATCAACATGCGACTAATGAGCTGAACTAATGAAAGACGCTTTGATTTGATTCACGATGAAGTTAAAATGTTTAAACAAGAGACGAATGAATGAGAATCTGAGCTCAGATCAGTTTTGTATCGACTCATAAATTCAGTTTTCACATGTGACTGGTTCAATAATCACTGTCTGAACGTCTGAATCAACACGTTTGTCGTCTCATTGCTGGTTTTATAAAGTTTTCACTCACCATGTTCAGAGACGAAGCAGAGACAGTTTCAATGTTTCGCTTTCTGCTTCCAGATGTGACTGATGTGTTGAACTTGTTTATTAAAATTATAAATGAGTATGTCCTGGTTTTAATGTTCAACGTGTCGTCTCCTCAGCTGGTTTCCTCATCACTCTTGACCCCTGGAGGTTGTGTCTGGCGGTGCGAGGTCCCCTTGTTGTCCTGGGACCCTGTGATGTCTCCGACCCCACCCTGCAGTGGGCGTGGACGGGCGAGTCCAGGCTGATCCACGTTCAGTCCTCAGAGTGTCTCTGGGCCGTTCCCCTCCAGCTGCCGTCTGATGTCCACCTCGTCGAGCTCAGACCCTGCAGCTGGGCTCCGGCGTGGAGCTGCCACGAGGGGGCGCTGGGATTGGCTGACACGAACATGTACCTGAGGAAAACAGGGCAGCCGGTGGTGGCGGGAGGGAACCTGCAGACATCAGGGTGGAGGAAATACGACGTGGACTCAGGAGGGAAAACGCTGGTGACGTCTTTATGTCCAGACACAGGTTCGTCCACCTTCATACTTTATACACTTTATACATCTTTATACTTTACACAGCTGAACTTTAACACATGGGGGGTGGTTAGTGTTTGCCACACCCACCAGGGATGTCACAACGTACTGACACGCCCGCTGTTGTACGCTCATCATCATGTTTGTAAAGTAACTGAGACATGAGGTCGTTGACCTCTAGTGGTCATGTTGGATATAACGAGATTAAAGCTGCAGAGTCGATTCTTAACGATGAAACACGTCCAAGCAGCTTTGTTTTTACCGATTTCAGTCCAACTATTTAAATTTCATCTGCTGACACCAAGTCTTGATCTGACCCTTGTATTTGCTGGTTTGATGCTGATACGTCAATACTTTTGCCACTCAGTTTATCACTGCAGTATTATGAAGTAATATCTAAATTGTTGACAGAGATAAAGACCTTTTTACCATCCTCATCTGGACCTTATGTTTTCTGCTAATGCTAGCGATGCTAACTCTCTGGCCACAGGTCATTTACCTGCCGATCGTCAGCGTCTCCGAGTTAAAACTGTCTCAGGAGCTCAATAAAGGACAGAGGACTGTCTGTCCTCACATTGTTCCCGGTGTCTGTTCATTCAGGCAGGAAAAACGTCAGCACTGTTCTTCCTGTCAGAGTCACGGCCGACATCTCAGCCAACATTTACCAGAAAGACAGTGAGCTCAGCCTCGGTCCTGCTGCGTCTAAAAATATCGAATCTGACACTGACTCAGACCCAGATATCAGCCGAGGCTTTTATATGTTACATATTTTGATCTGAGGTTGAAGAAAGTAACTGACAGGATTTAATAAAGTCTTCTCTTTCCTTTTCAGACACCACCCCCATCTCCACCTTCTTCTACTCCTCCACACATAAACTGGTTAGACTCAGCAGTGTTTACACCATCAGAAGTTCATCAATAACTGTGATCAATGACCAGTCATCAAACAGACTCAGCCGACAGGTCACGACCTCACGGCTCCGCGGCTCAACGACCAACAAGGGCGACGTCACCGGACCTCGGACCAGGAGGTCGTTCACCGCAGATCTACGTCCACATGTTTCTACCACCGTCACAGAACCGTCCAGTCTGACCACGCTCAGTACCGACCAATCAGAGGCCTCAACAGTTAGAGATGTCACTGAGCTGAAGACTGAAGCTGAGACGTCATCAGAACCACGACAACCGTTCACTATGACGTCATCATCAGAACCACGACGACAGTCCACTATGATGTCATCATCACTGGGAGATGAACCACAGAGGACCGACACTCTGGTTTCATCAACAACTGACAGAACTGAGTTTATATTCAAATCTGAGCCGACTGAAGCTGGATCAATAACTGGATCAACAACTGGATCAACAACTGGATCAACAACTGGATTAACAACTGGAGCAATAACTGGATCAACAACTGGATCAACAACTGGATCAACAACTGGATCAACAACCGGATCAACAAGCGGATCAACAAGCGGATCAACAAGCGGATCAATAACTGGATCAACAACTGGATCAAAAACTGGATCAAAAACCGGATCAACAAGCGGATCAACAAGCGGATCAATAACTGGATCAACAACTGGATCAAAAACCGGATCAACAACTGGATCAACAACTGGATCAACAACTGGATCAACAACTGGATCAATAACCGGATCAACAGCTGGATCAAAAACCGGATCAATAACTAGATCAATAACTAGATCAACAACTGGATCAATAACTGGATCAACAACTGGATCAACAACTGGATCAATAACTGGATCAATAACTGGATCAACAACTGGATCAACAACTGGATCAATAACTGGATCAACAACTGGATCAATAACTGGATCAACAACTGGATCAACAACTGGATCAACAACTGGATCAATAACTGGATCAACAACTGGATCAAAAACTGAATCAATAACTGAATCAACAACTGGATCAAAAACTGAATCAATAATTGGATCAACAACTGGATCAACAACTGGATCAACAACTGGATCAACAACTGGATCAACAACTGGATCAAAAACTGAATCAACAACTGGATCAAAAACCGGATCAATAACTGGATCAACAACTGGATCAACAACTGGATCAACAACTGGATCAATAACTGAATCAACAACTGGATCAACAACTGGATCAAAAACCAGACCAACAGCTGGATCCACTCCCTCTGTTGGTTCTCTGTCTACATCACCTCCAACCACTGAGCAGAGAACCAGTACTTCACCCACCACAGCAGAGCTGACGTCCATCACTGAGACTAATGCTACACCTACACCTCCAGCTCCACCCACCACCTTACAATCTACACCCTCAGCGACCTCCACTCCACTGGTTCATCCAACAGCGGCCACGCAACAAGCTCCATCCATGTCTCCAACAGTCAGGACCACGTCTGCAGGAACGACCACAGACTCTGCACCGATGGCTCCACCCGTAACCCCGACAGATTCACCTACGACCACGACGGAGGCTACGACCACGTTTGTAACCACAGCTGAAGCCACCACAGCTGCACCGGGTGCTGCAAGCACTCCAACCACATGGACTGTAACCACCCCCGGGCCACAGGTCCAGGCTACAGAGACCACCACCCAGACTACATCAGCCACCACCTCCGCCACAACAATCACCACTGCAGCTACAACCACAGCGACGACGAGGCCTCGTCTGACAACAGCTACGCCTGTAAGTCCCGCTGCTTCTTTACTGTTCTCACTCAGTTTCATGACATAAAACTTTGATGATTTTATTTTGATAAATGTGTGAAGTTAGTGAACAGGAACCAGACGTCACCGACACACAAAAATAGAAACTTTAAATCTCTGAAGTGTGTGAGTGAGTCAAGGCTCAGCAGGTAGAAGAACAAGTCTGCTGATGGGAAGGTTGGTGGTTCAATTCCCATCTCATCTATGTCGAAATGATTACCAAAACATGCACAGTAGGTCAAGGTGCTGTGTGTGTGTGTGTGTGTGTGTGTGTGTGTGTGTGAATGTGAACTGTGGTGTAAAACACTTTGTCTTCATCAGAAGAGTAGGAACAATGTGAACTCAGTCCATCTGATGTGTAGAAACAGTGACGTCACAGAAACTGAACCTGGATCAGTTCGACAGCTCTGAGCTTTTTCCATCAGCAGAGAAAAACCTCTGATGAACAGTAGTTTAAAGGAGTTGAAGTGTTGTGAGGACTAATGTTAAAGATTACGACCATTAAGCACAATAAGGTGTTTACAAAAACAACTATATGTGACAGGAAACTCTAAAAACCCTGTTCATAACAGGATAATCCAGAACAACTGATCATTTAACTACGATCCATCTCAAAAAACTCCAGTCAAATCCAGATTCTTCAAAACAACTGATCATGACAGGATCCATCAAAACAAAGATGAAACTGATCATATAACCAGGATTCATCTTTTAAAACCATCACAGCCAGAATCTCCTAAAGAAACCAATTACAGCCAGGATCCTCTAAAAACCAGATCATGACCCTGTTCTCCTCAGACCAGATCATAAACAGGATCTTCAGTCAGTGATCCGGAGCCTGGCTGAGTTAATGAGCTGCTGCTCTTTGATGAAACCCTTCGTCTGTATCGGAGGCTGTTTGTGAAGCCGCTTCCTGGTTGGATAACTCTTATTCACCATAACAATGGTCGACTGCTCCGACTGATGGAGCTCGGTCTGATGCTAAAGGTCGTCAGAGAAAGTCCGAGGCGGGCAGGAAGGAAAGCTGGGTGGGGTGGGTGTCGGCGCTCAGAGGCTGCCTGCTTCTGTTCACAGCGAAAAGTTCGACAGAGATCGATGTGTCCCTCGGAGAGACCTAGACCGAACTAGACCCGAGTCCAGAATCCAGATTCTGTTCTTTTTAGACCTGACGTCACCTTCAGTCTCAGGTTGAACTCCATCAGGAGCAGTGATGTTGTGAGATGATGATGCAGCTGTGGAGAGTTTGGACCCGCGCGCTTTAGAGACTCTTTTACGCACGACGCGTCAAACTGTAGCGCACGTGGATAAACGTCGATACGTTTTATCATAACTTTCCATCCTCGTTATGTCAACTCACCTGGGATCTCGTCTCGTTTCTTCTTCGCTCAATGAACAGACGGATTTAAATCAGCGGCCGCGATGCTCAGATGCGCCACGAGATGTTTGATACTCGGGTTGTTCTGGGGCGTAAATGAGGTGAGTTCACAGAACCGTTCCTAGAGTGAGTGGAACAAACCTGGGTGAATGAATGATAAATATTCAGACACTGAAGAGAATAAAAATTCGTAGTTTTGATCAGTATCTTCTGAAGTCCTGCAGGAGAACTGTGCGTAAAATGTGCGTCATTTTACGCACGGCAGTTCAAACACCTTTTTCTTCACGTTTAATTTTTATTTTACTCGCCCACCTATCCTGCTCTTCATTGGTCAGTCCGTTGTCTCAGTGCAGCGCCCCCAACAGGCAAGTGTCGTCCTCTCATCTCAGCCTGAGACCTGGAGAGACCAGGAGGGACCCGGACTCTGCGCGCAGTCCGGTTTTCGGTTTGAATGACGTGTGAACCGGGACAGACGCCTGGATTCAGTTACGCGCATGCGCAGACTGTGTCCACTGACCCTCACCTATGTTTACCTGACTTCCGGTTCCAGGTGCAGACTTCCGCTGCCTCCCGCTGTTTGGTGAACGTGACGCAGATCCGCTCCGGTTCAGACTCGGCGGCTCTGACGGTAACAACCGGCGGCTTGTCCTGTAACTTCAGCCTGGTCACAGACCCTCCGGGACCCGAACCCGCTGCCTGCGACCTGTATGGAGACACCGGGACCGACTTCACGTGCCGGGTCACGGGTCTGGAACCCGGGACTTTGTACCGGTTGACGGTGACAACACATGAAGAAAGGAGCAGCGCGTCGGTACGCACAGGTAAGACCTGAACCAGGACCCGAACCTGAACGGAGATTCGTGTTGACTGAGGTGGATCCGGGTCTGAGATTAGCGTAAACATTTAAAAACCAGATTATTATGGTCTGTGGCATCATGTTAGACTGTTTCCATGGTAACCATGAGGCTCCATGGAAACTGATATTTAAGACCTGATGGTTGGTGCTGGTTCGGTTAGGGGGGGGTCTGTGTTTAGAGGGGTGGGAGGCTGGGTGGAGGGCTGGTGGATGTCGGGGGTGGAAGGAGGGTCGGGGGGTTTAGGCCAGTGTCCGTCCTTCAGCTCTGAGCCGCAGCCGCTGCCAGCTCGATGTTCAGAACGTCCTGCTCTAGAAACGTCTCCATCTCATCTCAAGTGTTTGTTTCCAGAACGAGTCTAGTTCATCTTTATTGTTGTTAAAGATGATGCACATTTGTAAGTAGTGATGATGTTGATGTTGATGTTGTTAGTAGTGATGAAAATGATAAAATGATCCACTTCAATTTCCACTTAAAGGCGTTTTGTATATTCTGGGTCTTTACCTAAAAAACCCTCAGGACTGTCAACTAGTTCACTGTCTTATTTTATATGTTTCTACTTTTGTTGGACTTGATGCTGTAAAACTGGCAGTTTAAAACAATATAAAATGTGATAATAATTGAGGTGATATGATAAAATATTGTGATAATTTTTTTCCATATTGCCCAGCCCCTAGATGTAAAATAACTAGTGCAGATAAACATTAACTAGTACAGGTGAACATTAACTGGTACAGGTGAACATTAACTAGTACAGATGAACATTAACTAGTACAGATGAACATTGACTAGTACAGATGAACATTGACTAGTACAGATGAACAGTGACTAGTACAGATGAACAGTGACTAGTACAGATGAACAGTGACTAGTACAGGTGTAAAGTAACGAGTGCAGTCGTGTTCGTCTTTTCATCGACATCACAGGACAGTGTCTCCAGGACACGCCGTCCTCTGCCAACAGGAAACTGTGAAGTCTGTCCTCAGGGAGGAAGCCATTATTAAACCCGGGTCAGGGTTCAGGACTGAGCTTGTGAAGGGGGGGTCTCTTCGTCGGCCCCTCCCTGTGTTTTGTTTCTGTTTCCTGTTCGGACTCAAACCAGCTCGATGAAAACGTCACATTCTTCAAGAAGCTGAAACAATCTTATCGCTCCATCGCCGCCGCGTCCTCACAAAGACAGGAAGTAGAGAGAACGAGGGCCAGCAGCAGGTTTCATAATCCTGCACCAGGACCAGACCTCAGACCGTAGACCGCCACTGAGGCCAAGCGGTCAAGTACGTCTGTCAGATCCGGATCATTATCTGGATCTGGTTCTGCACCAAATCACAAACCAGACCAGAACCGTGAATCTGATTAACACATCTGGATTTCAGGATGAAGTCTGGATCAGTTTTGTCTGATCTGGTCGTCAGTCTGGTTTCATGTGGTTCCTTGAGTCTCAGTCCTGAATAAAAACCTTTATTTTCAGTTCAGAGTCTGAGCTTCAACAATTTGGTCCTGGTCTTTGGATCAGAACTGATCCGGATCCTGCAGAAAACTTGTGTAATGATTTAAACAATTATTTAAAACAAGTTTAAAACAGTGGATCCTTCAGCTCCAAGTCTAGAGACCTGAGTCTAGATCACCTCTAACACGTCTCCTGTTTCCTCCTTCTGTCTCAGACCCGGTTAGTCCATCTCACCTGGAGGTCCAGGTGGATCCGTTTCAGTTCAAGAGCCGTGACTCTCCAGGTCTGAGGGTGTTCTGGTCTCGCTCTGCGGGTCACGTGGACTGGTATGACCTGACTGTAGAGGACCTGGCGTCTGGACTCTTCCACAGTACAAGAGTCATGGGCTCTGCGGCACCTCAGTCCGGTTTCACTGGTCTGGACCCCGGTACTCTGTACAGAGTGAGCGTGGTGGCTTCAGCCGGAGACAAACACGCTGCACCTGTCCGCACCACGACAGCTACAGGTGACACGTCTTACACATCTGAGACATGTCTGAGACAAATCTGAGACACGTCTGAGACACGTCTGAGACAAGTCTGACACATCTGAGACACGTCTGAGACACGTCTGAGACGCGTCTGAGACGTGTCTGACACATCTGAGACACGTCTGAGACACGTCTGAGACAAGTCTGACACATCTGAGACACGTCTGAGACACGTCTGAGACACGTCTGAGACACGTCTGACACGTCTGAGACGCGTCTGACACATCTGAGACATGTCTAAGACAAATCTGAGACACGTCTGAGACACGTCTGAGACAAGTCTGACACATCTGAGACACGTCTGAGACACGTCTGAGACACGTCTGAGACACGTCTGAGACACGTCTGAGACACGTCTGACACGTCTGAGACGCGTCTGACACATCTGAGACATGTCTAAGACAAATCTGAGACACGTCTGAGACACGTCTGACACACGTCTGACACATCTGAGACATGTCTAAGACAAATCTGAGACACGTCTGAGACACGTCTGAGACACGTCTGAGACACGTCTGAGACAAGTCTGACACATCTGAGACACGTCTGAGACACGTCTGAGACGCGTCTGAGACGTGTCTGACACATCTGAGACACGTCTGAGACACGTCTGAGACAAGTCTGACACATCTGAGACACGTCTGAGACACGTCTGAGACACGTCTGAGACACGTCTGAGACACGTCTGAGACACGTCTGACACGTCTGAGACGCGTCTGACACATCTGAGACATGTCTAAGACAAATCTGAGACACGTCTGAGACACGTCTGAGACACGTCTGAGACAAGTCTGAGACAAGTCTGACACATCTGAGACATGTCTAAGACAAATCTGAGACACGTCTGAGACACGTCTGAGACAAGTCTGAGACAAGTCTGAGACAAGTCTGACACATCTGAGACACGTCTGAGACACGTCTGAGACAAGTCTGAGACGCGTCTGACACATCTGAGACACGTCTGAGACACGTCTGAGAGACATGTCTAAGACAAATCTGAGACACGTCTGACACATCTGAGACACGTCTGAGACACGTCTGAGACACGTCTGACACATCTGAGACATGTCTAAGACAAATCTGACACACGTCTGACACATCTGAGACATGTCTAAGACAAATCTGAGACACGTCTGAGACAAGTCTGACACATCTGAGACACGTCTGAGACACGTCTGAGACAAGTCTGAGACGCGTCTGACACATCTGAGACACGTCTGAGACACATCTGAGACACGTCTGACACATCTGAGACATGTCTAAGACAAATCTGAGACACGTCTGACACGTCTGAGACGCGTCTGACACATCTGAGACACGTCTGAGACACGTCTGAGACACGTCTGAGACAAGTCTGAGACAAGTCTGACACATCTGAGACACGTCTGACACGTCTGAGACACGTCTGACACGTCTGAGACACGTCTGACACATTTGAGACACGTCTGACACATCTGAGACACGTCTGAGACACGTCTGACACATCTGAGACATGTCTAAGACAAATCTGAGACACGTCTGACACGTCTGAGACGCGTCTGACACATCTGAGACAAGTCTGAGACAAGTCTGACACATCTGAGACACGTCTGACACGTCTGAGACACGTCTGACACGTCTGAGACACGTCTGACACGTTTGAGACACGTCTGACACATCTGAGACACGTCTGAGACACGTCTGACACACGTCTGACACATCTGAGACACGTCTGAGACACGTCTGACACGTCTGAGACACATCTGAGACACATCTGAGACACGTCTGAGATACATCTGAGACACGTCTGAGACAAGTCTGAGATACATCTGAGACAAGTCTGAGACACGTCTGAGACACGTCTGACACGTCTGAGACACGTCTGAGACACGTCTGACACGTCTGAGACACGTCTGAGACAAGTCTGAGATACATCTGAGACATGTCTGACACGTCTGAGACACGTCTGAGACATGTCTGAGAACTGAAAGTGTCTTCTCCTGCTTGTGTCTTTTGTCCAGCTCCCTCGTTGGTCCGTGGGCTCCAGGTGGTGTCCTCGTCCTCGGGCGTCCTCAGCGTTTCCTGGCAGGCCGGTCCGGGAGGAGCGGAGCAGTTCCGGGTTCTGCTGACGGACCAGGACGGGTTTCTGCTGAGGAACATCACTCTGAGGAACACGACAACCTCCTCTGAGCTGGACCGCCTGCGGCCGGGGACGATGTACAACGTCACTGTGGTGACGGAGGCGGTCGGCCTGCGGAGCTACGCCTCCAAACAAGCAGTCACAGGTACAGGTCATGTGATGTTTTTATCAGAGGTTTGTCTTTGCAGCACATTTCCTGTCTGTGCTTTCAAAATAAAAGTAGTTGATGTAGTTGTGTAGTTGTGATGTAGAAATGTAGTTGATAAAATATAATCTGGTGAAGTTATGTTGAGGAAATCTAATCTTGTTGATTATGTTGATAGAAAATAAATGTAGCTGGAAGATGATCTCGTCAGGGTTATAATCGTGAAGATACAGTCAGTCAGGGTTTAATCTGGCCAATACCAGATAATTAGATAATTATATTGATACAATATGAAATAGTCAGTCATCTGAACCAACGTTATTTCGTGCAGGTGAATAAAATAACGTGTATAAGTGTTAACAGCCGAACACCTTCCTGAGTGAGAACGACAGTGTTGAATGTTTTCCAGTCAGGAAACCAGGACCACACCTCAGACTGAACATTTACTGAAACACAGACAGCAGGAAAGTCCCAGTGTTAGTTTTATTATGTGTTAGAGCTCTGAGCTACATGATACCACAAAATTATTATTAATCAGGACCTGGATCCTGATTAAAGGACTGAGACCGAGGTTCAGGATTCTCCACGGCTCATAGTCTCTCCTAGACCTTCATGGTTCACTGGTTCAGTTTGTTCAACAGATTTATACGTGAGCCTATAATGACCCTGCTCCCACCCAGGTGATGAGTAGGTTCAGTGATAAACCTGAACCTGAAGTGACGTTTTACACAAACACCTGTTGGTTCTGCTCCAACGAACGTGTTCGGTGTGAAAATCCTTTTAAGGACAAATGTCTGTTTCATTTCCCTGCAGCTCAGCTCAGTTTCAAAGCTGTTGAGTCACTTTCATAGCAGCAGCGTCTCACTCTGCTGTTGTTTCTAGGATATTTTAAGCCCCCACCAGCTCCATCATCACCTCCACCCTTCCTCCCGCTGCAGCTGGTCGTCTAAAAGCGTTCCCACCCAGACATACCACCACTGTAATAAATCTGTTCACACTCGAGTCCCATGGGACGACTCTTTGACTCTGATGAAGCAGAAATGCTCTAGATCTTCCAAGAATAAACAAAACAAAACAAAATAATAAAATAATAACTTGCTGTGATCAAACCCTGATCTGTTCCTCAGTCCCAGCAGCCGTCACCGATCTGAGGCTGAACCACAACGGCAGCTGCGACCGTCTGCTGGCGTCCTGGTCGTCACCTGAAGGAGGCCTGGACTTCTACCTGGTCACAATGTCGGCTCTGGGATCGACCTCCCAGCAGCGCCGCCTCCCTCCCAATGCCACCCGTGTGGTGTTTGAGGGTTTGATACCCGGGCGCAGCTACCAGGTGTCAGTGAAGACGACGGCGGGAGGACAGAGCACAGAGACCAGGACCAGAGGGAGGACCGGTGGGCCTCAACTCACAGGTTTAAATTAAGTTCATTGTTATTGATCTGATCACTGAGGCATTTACTCTCCTTTCAGTGCCAGGCCCGGTCACGTCTCTCGCTATGTCACCTCTTGGCGATGGAAAGATGCTGAGGCTCAGCTGGACACCTCCTTCAGGTGACTGGGAGAACTACAACGTTCTGCTGAGGAACAGTTCTCTGGTTCTAGTGAACAGGACCGTCGATAAACTGAGCAGACAGTTCACCTTCTCCATCCCAGCTCTCGGCCTGGTGCCGGGACGACTCTACGGGGCCGAGGTCACGGTTCACAGTGGCGTTCTGGGTAACACGGCACGATGCAACGGACGACTGGGTCAGTTAACATCCTCACGTAGTAACACCCGTCGTTGTTTGTGTTATCCTCTCTGACGCCGCTTGTGTCTCCATCGTTTCCCTGCAGCTCCTCGTCCGGTGCAGCAGCTGCTCGTCCGTCACAGCGATGAATCCACCGTGAGCGTCGTGTGGAGTCGACCGGTCGGTGAGTGGGACGACTACGTGGTGGTCCTCAGGGAGGTGGACCCTGCTGCCCTTGTGGCTCAGAGGATCCTCCCCTGGGAGTCTAAGGAGTGCACCTTCAACATGCTGACGTCAGGACGCCGCTACACTGTCACTGTGACGACCAACAGTGGGAACCTGAGCAGCTCTGCCTCAGTGATGGCGTGGACCAGTACGTCTGAGATGTTCTGACTGAAAAGGTTCTGATAGAGTCTTAGATCTGGGTTTGGTCTCTAACCTCCATCTGTCTCCGGCCCCTTAGCTCCGACTCAGGTCAACAGTCTGAGGGTCTCCAACCTCGGCACCACTGACAGCCTGCAGGCTCAGTGGGAACGGGCCTCTGGAGATCTGGACTTTTATCAAGTCCTACTGGTCCACGACAGCAGCGTCATCAAGAACGAGAGTGTGGAGGCCAACGCCGCCAGCATCCACTTCCACTCGCTGAGACCCGGCGCTCTGTACAGGGTGGTGTTGACCACCGTCAGGGCCGGACACACCTCCAGACAGACGGTGGCAGAGGGACGCACGGGTAAGACCGGCAGCACCACACAGCGCCCCCCACTGGTCAAATGGTTTAGAGCTGCTGATGCAGATTGACAACAATTAAGTTGAGAAACTGTCAGCACTTTGTTATTGTTCAGGAAGTAACATCTGATCCATGTGATCTGACACACACGGTCAGAAATAAAAGATAAAGACGATTAGTTTTCTTTGTAATGACATGAAATATTTGTTCACACAGTTTAACTCACATCAGCAAACACTGATAACGTCTCAGTTTGTTTTTAATGTTGGTTTGAGACAATGGACACACTGTGTGTGTGTGTGTGTGTTAGTGTGTGTGTGTTAAAAGCAGGATATTATTGAAAAGCAGGAATTTGTCAGGAATTTTCAGGAAGTGTCGACAACAACAACAATAAAAAAGCTGGCAGAGACTTCCTGTCACGACGACCATCACTGAATTACAACACAAACATCATTAAAACAGAAATAAGATCTAACAACACATTCATCACATTACTTGTACATCTATAATAATAATATAATACATTTAAAATCATACTTAATAAAATAAATATTCTATATTTTATATATGTCATATACATTATATGTGAATCAATATACTTCAGTTTATATACATCATATGAAACAAAGTCATCAATATACACAGGAAAATATTTCTGCCAATACATATGTTCACTGACAAACAGTTTGCTTAACACTAAACACTTGTAATTATTCACTGTATCTATAAATAGTGTATGTACCATCACTGAGTATATTGTTTATATAGTTATAGTTTATTAGTTTACCTAAGTTCCTGACAGATGGTTGGAGGTTTAATAAAACAGGTGATGAAGGTGATAGATGGTGACTCCTGAGGACAAATACCTGGTTCTGTCTTGGTCCTGACCTGGTCCTGACCTGGTCCTGAGCCCTGAGGCTCAACTCAGACTCAGACCTGTTGATATTTGTAATCTACTGTTTTCTGATCATCTCCTTGTCTTACTCCCTTCACAGTCCCGGCGGCTGTGGGCGAGGTGACAGTCAGTAACAACGGTCGTATGGACTTCCTGAGCGTGTCGTGGCGCCCGGCCGCAGGTGAGGTGGACAGTTACCTGGTGACTCTCAGGGACTGGGAGAAGACGGTTCACACTCTGGCTGTTTCTAAGTCCAGTCCGGAGTGTGTGTTTAACTCGCTGGTGTCTGGACGTCTCTACAACATCTCCATCACCTCCCGCAGCGGCAGCTACCACAACGACACCTTCGTCCAGGAGAGAACGCGTAAAGATGAAACTTCCTTCATCACCATCAAACAACATCGAATCAGCATTCAAACAAGATTAAAAACTTCATTCGAACTCATTCCCTCTTTCTTCTCTCAGAGCCGTCAAAGGTCCAGGACCCGACGGCGACCCACGGCGCCCGAGACGACTACCTGAAGGTTTACTGGCGTCACGCAGCCGGAGACTTCGACCTCTACCAGGTGTTCATCAAACATAACAACATGTTCCTGCAGAACCAGACTCTGCCTAAGACACAGAATGAGTGTGTATTTAATGGCCTGGTGCCCGGCAGACTGTACACGGTGCTGGTCAACACCTGCAGCGGCAAATACGAAACCACCGCCTCCACCCACGGCAGGACCTGTGAGTCATCTTACACCTTCTGAGCCCAGCGAAGCTAAAAATGTAAAATGATCATTGACTAACTCCAGGTCCTGTCCTCTTCCCGTAGTCCCGGCAGCGGTCCGCTCTCTGGTCCTTGCCGGGCAGGGGACTGACGACCTGAAGGTGACGTGGTTGTCTGCTCCGGGTGACGTGGATCACTATGAGGTGCAGCTGCTGTTCAGTGACATGAAGGTGTTTCCTCCAATCACATTGGGGAGCAGTGTGGGAGAGTATGTCCTGACGTCGCTCACGCCTGGACGACTTTACAAGATCCTGGTGTCGACCTTCAGTGGTCCCAATCAGAGGGCCCAGTTTATCGAGGGACGAACAGGTCAGCGGCTCCAGATTAACATACAGCTGTATCCTGTAGATGGAGCATCTTGTAGACTAAAGGTCCTGGCTGTAGCTCTTGTAGGTGGAGGGTCTTGGTGTGGTCCAGAACACTAACATTCTTGCTCCTTCCAGTTCCCAGCAAAGTGAAGAACATCCACGTCAGTAACAACGGAGACAGCAGCAGCTTGAGGGTGAGCTGGACTCCAGGTCAGGGGGACGTGGACGGGTACTCTGTGTTTCTGTTCAGAGAGAGCAGACAGCTGGACGTCCGTCGAGTCCTGAAACACCAGAACGAGGTGACGTTCGGTTCCCTGCAGCCCGGACAGATCTACAGAGTGATGGTTCAGTCTATGAGCGGAGAACTGGTGAACAACAACACGGCGCCAGGGCGCACAGGTATTTTTACACAATAATTTCAATGATCAAAGAAAAAAACTTTTACAGCTAGACTAACTATTGCCTCTGTGTCCAGTCCCCTCAGTGGTGACGGGGCTGCAGCTGGACAACCTCCACACCACCTGCAGCCTCCAGGTGAACTGGCAGGAAGCTCTGGGCGTCGCCGACGGCTACATTCTGCAGGTTCTGGACGACAGAGGTGGTCTGGTAGCAAACTCGTCTCAGCTCACTGGACAAACAAAGTACAGGTTTGACAGCCTCATTCCAGGAAAGAAGTACAAAGTCCTGGTCCAGACCACCAGTGGGGGGGTCCACAGCAAGGGAGTCAGTGCAGAGGCTCGGACACGTAAGACTTCCTGCTTCTGACTCATTCAGGAGTCAGGAGCCATAATAGTGCAAAAAGTCAACTTGTAAAAACCAAACACAGAAGTTTCTCCCTCATTTTCCCATCAGGCCCTGCAGCTGTCAGTGACCTGTCCATTAAAACCAACACCAGCAGCAGCCTGTCTTTCCTCTGGTCTCCACCAGAGGGAGACTTTGAGTTTTACGAGGTCTGTTTGTATAAAAGTGATGACTCACTGCAGGAGAAACGACGTGTACAGTCCAGCAGTCAACAGTGCACCTTCCAGGGTCTCAGACCTGGAGCTCCTTACAGGATGGTGGTCCTGACCCACAGCGGAGACCAGACCAACCAGACCTCCATCTGGGCCAGAACAGGTGAAGGGTGGAGGATATTCATCACTGATTGTTGTGACTCTGAGCTAGTTTAAATTTATGTCCATGTGTCTTCGTCAGTCCCAGCAGCTGTTCTGTCTCTGAGGGCTCACAATGGAAACCAGTCCGACGGTCTGAGGGTGAACTGGGAACATGGTGGCGGCGATCTCAGCGGGTACCTGTTGTTCCTTTACAACCCTGATGGTTCGCAGCGGTCCAAGCAGAAGCTGGGCTCAGAGGTGTTAGAGTTCGTCTTCTACGGCTTGGTCCCGGGTCGACTGTACCGAGTCGACGTCCTGACTCTGAGCGGAGAACTCAGCAACCGAGCCACAGCTCTGGGTCGAACTGGTTAGAGGATACAAACTGGTTTATTACCATTATTGTTACAGTCAACTGTAGCTAATGCGGTGCCCCTTCACCTCCATCCCACAGCTCCCAGACCTCCAACCTCCTTCCTGTTCGGGGGGGTCACCAACACCTCCCTGGAGATCACATGGAGTGGCCCGGTGGACTCCGACTTTGACGACTTTGACCTGCAGTGGACTCCTCCAGACCAGCTGTCTGTCATCAACCCGTATCACAGCCGCACGTCTGGCAGCCGCATCCTGAAGGGGATGTTCCCTGGACGACTCTACAACTTCAGCCTCCGCAGCGTCAGCGGGGCCACGCAGCCTGGGGCCACGCAACCCGGGGCCACGCCCACGTACAGCACCGCCATCCACAACAGCATCCGAACCAGTAGGTCTCTGAAACCTCTTCAGATTCTCCTCAGATTCATTAGAGGACTGAGTTTACGTGTCATTGTCTCCTGCTGCAGAACCGGAGCGAGTCCAAGGCCTCCACTGCCACCCTCAGAGCTCCACATCCATCTCCTGCTCCTGGGGGCCTCCGGTGGCCGACTATGACTCCTACACCATCGAGTGTCTTCACTGGGACTCCCACACTCTGGTCTACTCCAGACGCACTGGCCGAAACGCCACCTCCTACATCATCTCCCAGCTGGAGCCCCACAAACGCTACACTGTCTCTGTGAAGGTGATCTCTGATACGATGACCAGCGAGGAGGCTCTGGACAGTTTGGTCACCATGATCGACCGTAAGGATGGGGGGTGATTACAGCTGAGTCAGGGTCCAGCATCAGGTTTAGACCAGGACTAATGTCTTATAACTATCAGAAGTGTCTAATGAAGCTCATCCTGACTTGACTGCAGGTCCACCGGTACCGCCACTCAGTACGCGGGTCAGCGATAAATCCGCCGTGGTCACCAAGTCCTCCATCGTCTTCAGGTTTAACTGCAGCTGGTTCAGCGACAACAACGGAGCCATCAGGTTCTTCTCTGTGGTGGTGACAGAGTCCGAAGGTACCGATGCTCTGACACGTCTCATGTCTCATTGGTTGGTTCAGTCTCCGTAGGCGGAGCCACATTCCTACTGTAACACACCGTGTCACTTCTAAAGAGTCTACCTGCACTAACGTGAAGCAGCTACCTTGTACTTGTACTCACTTTCACACCTGTACTTGTTTTTTCTGTTTCATTCATACAGGATGATGAATGCAGTTAAACAAAGCTGCTGATGTCAAACTAATAATTACACGATGATTATTACATAACATAAATGAATAATGATGTACATCCTCTCTCTTCCTGTGTGGAGGTGTGGACAACCTGCAGCCTCAGCAGCAGCACCCGCTGCCGTCCTACCTGGACTACAGATCCAACAGCTCCATCAAGACCTATCAGACCGGTTACTTCCGCAGCGACTGTACTCAGGGTCCCGACAGCTCCCACAGCTTTGAGATCAGTGTGGGGACGGGGATGGAGTCGCTGGGAGGAACCTGTGACCACAGAAGCACAGATCCAGAGACCGGCGGGGACCTGAACCAGTTCTGTGATGGCCCTCTGAAGCCTAAAACTGCCTACAGGTGACAGATAAAGTAAACAACATTTATACACTATAGCTTACATCGATGTTTACTGAAGCTTTTATCTGCTGCGTCCTCAGACTCAGTGTTCGAGCTTTCACTCAGCTGTTCGATGAGGAGATAAACGACGTCGTCTCGTCTCCTCTATACACCGACACATTCATGTCCCTCCCCGTGGTCACTGAGGCCGGTGAGTGCGAACATCGTCCTGAGGCTCAGGACTAAAAGAAAAGCTGTCAGCTGACTGTCTTTTCCTCCTGCAGAGCCTCTGAGCGGCGTGATCGAAGGCATCAGCGCTGGCCTGTTCCTCATCACCATGATGGTTGGAGTCACCGCTCTGCTCATCTGCAGACACAAAGCTCGTAAAGTGTGAGTGTCTGGAAATGAGGAGCTCTGACCTGTCACATACAACAACACAGGTCATTTTCAGATTAAAAGTAGTGATGGTTGTTGAATCTGAGCAGCTTCATCTTCATAAAATAGGGAAGGGAGCAGTGTGTTTTATATCACTGGAAGGGTTCAAGTCTCTGACTGGATGAAGCAGTAGGTGTGTCTCTGTGTTGTGAAGGTGAAAAGTGACTGTAACAGCAGCTTCACCTGGATCAGTCACAGCTCATGTTAACTGTGATGAGTTACTGTGTTTTCAGTGTTGAGGAGAGAACTCTGGTCAGGATGAATGTGAGGAGAGACAGGACGACACCAGGAGTTCACATGGGAGCCAGAGGGTAAGGCCCCTGCTAGTAAAATACTACTGTAGTTCTACTGTAATACTACTGTAATACTGCTACTACTATATGAGATTGTCGTACTTTTTCATACTGTTTTTTTCTGTTCTTGTGTCATGTACAGTTCAGGGTGTAACAATGAAAATTAATCATAATCATCATCATAATCATAGAATAATAATTTATTCTGTACTAATACTGTTGTACTGTACTACTATAATAAAACTATAGTACTACTATGATATTACCATAGTTCTATATGAGTCTAATATTTTAATTAATTAGTATTTAATTGTAAATAACTGTAACTAGTTTATAGGTGTGATTGTACTGTGTCTGGGTGTTTCCTGCCTGTCGTCCAGTCAAAAGCAGCTAATGACGTCTGTCTTTTCACTACAATACTTTTATGGATGTGACTGATGTAACTGATTATTTAAGTGTAATTATTCACTAACTCTGATCCTTCTCTTCTGTGCAGAAACCGCCGCATCTCCAGGTGAGAAATCCAACATCTGCTCTGCATCAGTTCATCTATTATCTGTGTTGTATTCAACGTCTTTGTCTCCATCCCATCTCAGTCCCATCAAGATCGTGAACTTTGAGTCGCACTACAACAAACTTCAGGCTGATTCCAACTACCTGCTGTCGGAGGAGTACGAGGTCAGTCAGTGGCTTTAAAACCTCAAACCCTTGTGAAATAAAACCACGCACGTCGATGTGTTTCTCACTGTGCTCTGTCGTCGTCAGGATCTGAAGGACGTGGGTCGTAATCAGCCCCTGGACTCAGCGCTGCTGCCGGAGAACCGCGGGAAGAACCGATACAACAACATCCTGCCCTGTGAGAGAAACTCCTGGGCTGTAAACATCCTGAGGTTCAGTTTCTGTCAGCGTCTGAATTTTTCTTTCTGTGTTCAGACGACTCGACGAGGGTGAAACTGTCGTACGTAGACGACGATCCGTGCTCCGACTACATCAACGCCAGCTACATCCCTGTAAGACCACGATGACTTCTATGATGCAGTCAAACTTTTAGGTTTCTGTAGGCTGTAAATGAGATTGTGAGACACTGTGTTAAAGATGTTAATGAGTTAGAGATCTTAATCTCACTGATTGAAGTTGTCTATAAACTGAAAACAACTGGTGCAGTGAGGACCTGTGGTTGTCTGTGGTCGATACAAAGATTCCGCAAAAAATCTGAGAATAGACACAAGTGACGTTGGCGCTGGACTGACCGGTAAAGAGGCTAAACGAACCCAAGAATCAGCACCGCAGCCGTCCCTAATAATCTTAGTACCTCTGGCACCAGCGTCTCCAGACGACACTGATGGAGGACGATCTACTGCTGAGACACGAGAAGCTGCTAATCATCAGCTCTGGTCAGACGAGACGGAAACGTTGTTTTTAATTAGTGAAAAAATGAGAAGATTTCAACCCGATGAACATCTTCAACAGGGAACGATGGTGGAGCGAAGTCAGTCCAAGTTAAGACTGAACCTTCAACAAGACCTGATCTGAAACTGAGGTTAGGAAGTGTTGAGCAGAATCTGACCGAGAGTCTGTGGAGGAAACTGAACACCTAAAGACCCTCAGATTTTAATGATATCATTGATATCTCTAACACAGTGTCATATCACCCTCTGACACCTGCTCAGAGAGAGATTTGTCAAATAAAAAAGCATGAAAATTTGGTTTAACTGAACATCGGTGCTTCTCTTGTGTGTTTTCAGGGTAATAACTTCCGGAGGGAGTACATCGCCACACAGGGTCCTCTGCCAGGGACTAAAGACGATTTCTGGAAGATGGTTTGGGAGCAGAACGTCCACAACATTGTGATGGTGACTCAGTGTGTGGAGAAAGGACGGGTGAGACGAGTCATAACAGAGTCAAAAGTTACATAAACCTGAGTCACGGTCAGACACATGACGTGGACGCGCCTCCCGTCGATGTGTCAGCGTTGTTGGACCTGTCTGAGCAGAGCCAGCAGGCGGGACTAGTCACCTGGACCAGAAGGGGGCGGGACTAGTCACCTGGACCAGAAGGGGGCGGGGCTAGTCACCTGGACCAGAAGGGGGCGGGGCTAGTCACCTGGACTAGAAGGGGCGGGGCTAGTCACCTGGACCAGAAGGGGGCGGGGCTAGTCACCTGGACCAGAAGGGGCGGGGCTAGTCACCTGGACCAGAAGGGGGCGGGGCTAGTCACCTGGACCAGAAGGGGCGGGGCTAGTCACCTGGACCAGAAGGGGCGGGGCTAGTCACCTGGACCAGAAGGGGGCGGGGCTAGTCACCTGGACTAGATGGGGCGGGGCTAGTCACCTGGACTAGATGGGGGCGGGGCTAGTCACCTGGACTAGAAGGGGCGGGGCTAGTCACCTGGACTAGATGGGGCGGGATGGGGCTAGTCACCTGGACTAGATGGGGCGGGGCTAGTCACCTGGACTAGAAGGGGGGGGGCTAGTCACCTGGACTAGAAGGGGGGCTAGTCACCTGGACTAGAAGGGGCGGGGCTAGTCACCTGGACTAGAAGGGGCGGGGCTAGTCACCTGGACTAGATGGGGCGGGGCTAGTCACCTGGACTAGAAGGGGCGGGGCTAGTCACCTGGACTAGAAGGGGCGGGGCTAGTCACCTGGACTAGAAGGGGGCGGGGCTAGTCACCTGGACCAGAAGGGGCGGGGACTAGTCACCTGGACCAGAAGGGGGCGGGGCTAGTCACCTGGACCAGAAGGGGGCGGGGCTAGTCACCTGGACTAGAAGGGGCGGGGCTAGTCACCTGGACCAGAAGGGGGCGGGGCTAGTCACCTGGACCAGAAGGGGGCGGGGCTAGTCACCTGGACTAGATGGGGCGGGGCTAGTCACCTGGACTAGATGGGGCGGGGCTAGTCACCTGGACTAGAAGGGCGGGGCTAGTCACCTGGACTAGATGGGGGCGGGGCTAGTCACCTGGACTAGATGGGGCGGGGCTAGTCACCTGGACTAGAAGGGGCGGGGCTAGTCACCTGGACTAGAAGGGGCGGGGCTAGTCACCTGGACTAGAAGGGGCGGGGCTAGTCACCTGGACTAGATGGGGCGGGGCTAGTCACCTGGACTAGAAGGGTGGGGGCTAGTCACCTGGACTAGAAGGGGCGGGGCTAGTCACCTGGACTAGAAGGGGGCGGGGCTAGTCACCTGGACTAGAAGGGGCGGGGCTAGTCACCTGGACCAGAAGGGGGCGGGGCTAGTCACCTGGACTAGAAGGGGCGGGGCCAGTCACCTGGACTAGACGGGGCTGGGCTAGTCACCTGGACTAGAAGGGGCGGGGCTAGTCACCTGGACTAGAAGGGGCGGGGCTAGTCACCTGGACTAGAAGGGGCGGGGCTAGTCACCTGGACTAGAAGGGGCGGGGCTAGTCACCTGGACTAGAAGGGGCGGGGCTAGTCACCTGGACCCGTGAACCGTTGTGACTCAGATGATCAGTGACGCAGTTCATTAATGATCCTTCATGTTTTTTACGTAACGACACTTGAACCACGTCATCGTCACGACGCCACTGTTCAACCGGTCTGACAAACTGTCCACAGCTCAAACAAACATCTCAGTCTCTTCATCTTCCTCCTCAGGTGAAGTGCGATCACTACTGGCCCTTCGACCACGACCCTCTGTACTACGGAGACCTGATCGTCCAGATGTTGTCAGAGTCCGTTCTTCCTGAGTGGACCATCAGAGAGTTCAGCATCTGCAGCGTAGGTTACCGTGGTGATAAGGCTGCCATACGTTTATTTGTCACCTCTTTCCACTGTCACCTTCATCATCATCATCATGGTCTTCTGTGCTGAACTCAAACAATGAATCACGACACCAGCTGGAGTCTGATCCTGATCGGGTCAAAGTCCAAATCTGAAAATGAATCCAGATTCTCAGTCTAACTCTGAATCTGAATCCTGATTCTGGATCTAATTATAAGCCTGGATTAGACTCTGATTATCCTGAGTTCAGGTCTGATATTGATGCAGGTTTTCCATCCAGCTGTGAGTCTGAGTCCAGGTTTTATTGATCTGAACCTGACTGGTTTTGAATGTAGATTCCAGATTTTGTGTCTCACTAACCCTGAGTTTGACTCTGAACCCAGGTTTAAATCTGAGTCTGAATCCTGAGTCTTCTTCAGATTCTGAACCTCATTCTGGGTCAGTCTGGTTCTGGTCAGATTCTCAGTCTGAGTTTAACTGAATCCTGACTGAGACTGAATCCAGACATTGAGAATCTAAATTCTGGATCTGATCCTGATCCAGATTTAAACATGAATTTGAGTCTGAGTCTTTGTCCAGGTCTGAAAGGGGTTCTGATCCAGGTCCTGATTGTGTGTGTGTGTGTGTGTGTGTGTCAGGAGGAGCAGCTGAGCTTCACGCGTGTGGTTCGTCAGTTCCACTACACGGTCTGGCCGGACCACGGCGTCCCAGAGACCACCCAGTCCCTCATTCAGTTCGTCAGAACCGTCCGGGACTATGTCAACAGGAGTCCTGGATCTGGACCCACTGTGGTCCACTGCAGGTACAGAACCAGGACTTCACTAAATCCAGTTTGTACAGTCAGAACTGGAAGTTAAATAATGTTAAGTTACAGGAAGTTAAAGTCTGTGTGTGTGTGTGTGTGTGTGTGTGTGTGTGTGTGTGTGTGTCAGCGCTGGTGTGGGTCGAACAGGGACCTTCATAGTTCTGGATCGGGTCCTGCAGCAGCTCGACTCCAAGGACACGTTGGACGTCTACGGCGCCGTCTTCGACCTGAGGCTTCACCGGTGTCACATGGTGCAGACGGAGGTAGGGGGCAGGGTTACGGGGCGGAGCAGGGCATGATGGGAGTCTGGGGGTGTGTGCGGTGGTCGGGTGGTGACGGTGTGTCCTCCGTCCTCAGTGTCAGTACGCCTACCTCCACCAGTGTGTCCGTGACGTCCTGAGAGCCAGGAAGCTGCGCAGCGAGCAGGAGAGCAGCCTGATGTGTCCCGTCTACGAGAATGTGAAGTACAGCGCTCACAGAGGTCAGTGACTCGCACGGCGCCGCCGTGACATCACGATTCATGCCGTGACATCATGATTCACGCCGTGACTCGTCCTTACCTGTGCTCATCTTCTTCCACAGAGACGCTGAGCACCAGACGTTAGAGATTGTTGAGACTGACACATGTCGAGCTGCAGGGAAACATGGCAATGCTTTTATTTTTATAAGATTATTTATGTAACAATTGTACATAAACATATAAATATTAACTGTTACAGCTGCTTCACACATGATTATTGTCTGGATTATTATATTTGCACATATCAGACAACAGGAAGGAGACAGACTGTCAAAATAAGAGCCCTAAGAACTAAATATCAGTTAATTTTCAGGATCATTCAGGAAGGTGTGTTAGTAACTTGTTGTATCAGTAAAAAATCAAAATATTTTGACGGTAAATGTAAAGATATTATATATATTATATATATATATATATATATATTTCATATATATATTATTATATATTTGAAGTACTTGATGTATTTTTTCACTGCGATGACGTGAGCTGTGATACTTCATCCTGTTCAGTTCATTAAAAACAGACGATGTAGAAACGAGACTTGTTCTCTGATGATTGATCTGTTGTCGTTATCGTTACGTTATTGATCGAACCTGCTGCGAACGCATCCTGACAGGAAGTACCCACACACCCCGCCACAATAAAACTACACTCTGATATTGTTATACTAGTACTAGTATAGATACTAGTACTTACTGCAGTTTAATCCGACACATTTAGATTATAATCTCTTCATAGTATTTAATGTGGTACAGTCAAAGTATAAAGGACGAGAAAACACAAATACTCAGAACAAAGTACCTGAGTACAGTACTACAGTAAATGTACCTAGTAATTTCTCAGCACTGCAGACACTTTAATGAAACCACTAATGAAGTACTTCCTGTTGTAACAACAACACAGTAAAAGTACTTCCTGGCGAAACTGCTTTTATTGTGATATGGTAACTATGTGTGTGTTCAGAGTACTGTAAGTATCTCAGAGTACACTGATTTCACATTACTGCGCGGTACGTTTAGGGTACTGTGTTGTGTATTTGAAGTACATCTGTGTGTACTTCAGATTACTTTGTGGTGTATTGAGTATAGTGTGTATTTTAGCGTATCTTGTGGTGTTTTTAGAGTACTGTATGTACTTCAGAGTACTTTGTAGTGGACTGTCTTTAAAGTGTGCCCAGAGTACTGTGAGTATTTCAGTGTATTTCAGAGTACACAGTATTATTTGAATTTCAGAGTACTTTGTAGTTTATTCAGATGATTACATCCTGTGTTCATAGTGTTGTATGTATTTCAGAGTACTGTGTGTATTTTCGTGTACTTTGACATGAATCACAGTACTGAGTGGTGTTCTAGTTAGTACTTTATGTGTGTAGTAGTAGTGTGTGTGTGTTGTAGTAGTTGTAGTAGTACTACACATATTCTATTAGACAGCATGTGTGTACTACACAGAGTATATATACTATAGGATACTATTCTACTAAATACTATAGAAATACTATAGAATATGTGTGTGTGTGTGTGTGTGTGTGTGTGTGTGTGTGTGTGTGTGTGTGTGTGAGGTACATGTATGTAATAGTCGTCCCCCCCCCCACCCCTCCCCTCACAGCTCGGGCCGCGCATGCGCGCTGCGGCGGGAGTTCAGCACATTGGAAGTGTCGGAAGTTTAGCAGCAGTGATTTAGCTCGACAGGCTAACAGCGGAGACACGGTCCAACGTCAAAAACTTGGTTTTCTTCTCTAAAAAAGTGCGTTTGGACGGAACCCCCCACCCCGCAGTGAAGCTCGAAGGACTATCGATGGATTTAAACCGTTTTTCGCAGTTTGATGGGCACAAACGCGAGCTTTAGAGAGCTTTGAAAGAAGTTGTGATTGTTTTTTGGCGCTCTGGCAGCGCAGAGGAAAGATGGAGGATCTGCGGGTGTAGCAGCGGCTAACGCTAGCTGGCTCCTCCGTCTGCTGCCAGCGTCGGTCCGGGACGAACCCGAGCTGCTTCGCCGCTGTGTGGAAACGTCTGGACGGTTCGATTCGACAAGCTGACGGTGACTGGTGAGTACGAGCGGGTGAGATGAGTCGTGTTTCGGGGTTTCTTTGACGGGCTAGCGGGCGGAGAGCGTCGGTGTGTGGAGCTAACTGTAGCCGCGGAGCTAATCAGCACAAACGAGCGTTAGCTTATTGAAGTTAGCTTTGTGCTAACTAGCTAACTAGCTGCCATTACACAGCTAGGTGAGTCACACATACTCACTTCTGTCACTAAGTTATAATCAGAGCTGCTGGGCCAGACTGGTTGGTTAACTGGTTAGTTAACTGGTTAGTTAGCTGTGTGGTGAGTTGGTCGGTTGTTTGTGGTAAACACCGTAAACAACCAGACAACTTGAAACTCGGAAACTTTATTTAACTTTATTAACTTTGTTAACTTTGCTCGTTTGCGGTTTTATTCCTGATGATCGTTGTTGAAACATCAGTGAGTTTAGTGACATTTCACCATCACTTCACTACTGATGCTTCACTGATCAATCAGCTTCATTAAACACCAATAATCTGATCACATCTCAGTTAATCCATCGGTCATTTACTGTGAAGAGTCAAAGTCAAAGGGAAAGTTTTGTCCAAAACATTGAGATTTTATTTATTTTGCTGAAAGAAACAACAGATAAAAGAAAAGAACTTATCATTTATTTTCCTGTGGATGAGTTGATCAATAAACTAATTATATTCAGTTAAACGTGTCATTGTTGCAGTGAATGAATCTGTTTTGATTTGGTCTAAAAATGTGAAGTTAAACTGATAAACAACTGACTGAACTGATCTGAGATCAGTGAAGTTGAAACATCTGTTAAATATGAAGAATAAAAACAAACTGGTAAAAACTAAACTTTATTTAATTTATCGTTGGTTCAGTTCAGATGAATTAATCTGAAGTTTTAAGAAAGTTCATTAAAATGAGTTTTATTGTTAAATAAATAATAAAGTTGTTTTAAAAGAAACGATGACGTTTATGTTTCTAAACACGACGTCGACGGGTTTAATTAAAACTGTAACGAGTCGTTAGTTTGACGACAATTAGACCAGATGTTTATTATATAAAGTTAGTGATGAATCATAAATAAGTTGGTTTACTGTGTTAATCTGTCAGTTAACTGTTGAACGTCAGTGACACAGACGATCACAGACGTTTGTTTATTTATGATGTTAAAATCTTCAGGCTTCTGATTGGATCCATTGTTCAGTTTGTAAATTGTACCAGAGACTTTGTCTCCGTCTTTGGACAAAATGTCGCCGTTCTTATTTTGTTGTTGTCGTTTTTTTTCTTTCAGAAAACGTCGGCAGATTAATTGATAAAGACGATAATCTAGATGAAACTGGAACTGTGTTTGAAGTTACGCGGCTGATGCACAAATGTTTTCTGTCTCTTCCTTGTTCCTGTTGAGTTTTGTCTGTGATGTAACTTGGTTTTTACTAACGTCACAGTTGATCACAAAAGACCAAAATCATCGTAAACATGCAGACGTGTGAGAGGGTTGAGATTATGAAGATAAGAAGAAACTAAATTTGATTTAAAAATTTTCTGACGTCTCAATTAAAGAAGTGAAATGTTGAGTTTCGAGGTCGAGATGTTTGTTTAAGGAGCAGAAGAGAACGTGTTGGTTTGTGTATTTTCCTTCATGTCGATGTTGTTTTTGCAGATTTGTTGTTCGTGTCTGCAGATCAACTAAAGCATGAGCGTCCCTCGGGCTCTGAGGATGGGACCAGGGCTACTGGAGGCAGGATCTAGGTGAGTCCACCTTCACGTCCGACCTTCGGCGGCGCGGGGTCGGTCAACGTCTCTTCACTGGTCTTGTTCTTCTGTCTCCAGACATCAGATGGTGCTCTGAAGAAGCCATGGGTAGCTGCTTAAGCTGTCCAGAGAAAGAGTCAATTCCAGATAATCATCAAAGTAAATTCAAGGTGAGCTCCTGCCTCGGCCTGTTTCAACAGACGCCGTCTGTCGGCACACACCCTGGATTATTCACTAATGACTGTGGTTGGAGGCTTTCGCAAACTCGGCTGATTTCTCAAGTTCCTCCAGTGTTTTTCTTTGTCGCGGAGATTCAACCAGCAGCCGCCGCTTTCTCACTCACTGATGTGAGACGTTTTAACGGCGATGGGTCGGCAGCTTCTGACGGATGAAAAACAGGGTGGAGCTGCAGCGGAGCGGCGGCGTTTTAATTAGGTCACATCCCACGCAGAGTTAAAAGTTATTAAGTGCTGTCAGAAGAGTAAAACAGGTTTCTGATCTGAAACAACGACTCAGATTAACATCTGAAAATGTTGCGCTGCAGCTTCGCTATGAATTCACAGTTAAATCAGTTTCACTCTTTTATTCTGACTTTTTTAGAATAAGAATCTGAAACACGTTTACTTCCTGAACCTGAAGGAGAAAAGAAAGTGTTAATATTTTCTGATAACCAGAGAAACACTCGGCATGTTTACCTCAGGGTTAAAAACAAACTTCTTCAGTCACAAAAAGTTTGTAGAAACTGAAACCGAACACTGCTGTAGGCTTCACTGTGAAGTTCAGTTGTTTAACTAAGGATGTTTGATGAATTTCACTCTTATTTTGACTTTTTCAGAAGAAAAATCAGTAGTTTCTGCAGAAACGGAACAAATTTACCTCCTGAACCTGAATTATTTTATAATAATCAGAGAAACGCTCTACAAATGTACATGATGGTTAAAAGTTACTGAAACAAACAGAGTCTGTAGAAAGTTTTGATTTAACATCTAAGAAACGGGATTAAATCTGGAGAACAGCGTCGCAGTGATTCATCATGTGGATGTTTTATTCTGCTCACAGATGAAGACGAAGGATCTGAGGTAGAAGTCGTTTTAAAGATGATGTGTGGTGTAGTTCAGGTTCCAGCAGTCGTGTTTCCTGCTGTCGTTGAATAAAGTTGTGTCTTTGCCCTAGTTTCCTCATCATCTGTTGTGTTTCCTGTCTTGGGTCAGGTGATCAACGTGGACGACGATGGGAACGAGCTGGGCTCTGGCGTGATGGAGCTGACCGACGCCGAGCTCGTCCTCCACACCCATCGCCGTGACGACGTCAGGTGGCCTTACCTGTGCCTACGGCGTTACGGCTACGACTCCAACCTGTTCTCGTTCGAGAGTGGCCGCCGCTGCCAGACGGGCCAAGGTACGAACGCTACGAACGCTTGATTCATTTAACGGTTGAGGCGTCAAAGCTACGACTCTGAGACAAACAGACTGGTGCTAACGCCACAGGAAGAGACGACGCTACTTCACATCCTGTTGGGTTTTTAAAAATACAAATGAAATGTCCAGTAACACATCACCACACTTGACACAACTGTTTAAGAACTTCAATCAAATCACCAAATTACCGACCAGCTCTGACAGTTACAACCTCTTTAAGTTAATATCGGATGTTTGTTTTAAATCAGACTGAACCTCAGGGGTTCCTAATAAACTGACTGATCTGGACATTTTCCACTGATCTGTGATCAGTTATTAGGTCATAGTCATAAACACAAACACCGCTAATGTAGTGTTAGCAACGCTGCAGCTAAAAGACTTAAACTGCCTTTATTGTTGTTATTATTATTATTATTAGCATATTATTATTGTTATTAGCAGTATTTCATTGGTTTATTAACTATCACCTGTGTCTGTTGTTTAACATAACTTCAGGAGAAGTTGATGGTCACGTCCTGGTTTTTTGTCTATTTTGCTGCATGATGAAGTCACATGTTCACACATCACCGTCCAATAAGAATCCAGTGTGATGACGTCATCACTTCACCTGCTTCGTTTCACATTCTCATGGTTGAATCAGACGAGAAGCTCAGTTTCACTACCGACTCACTACAGTTCCTCCTCTTCATCTGCTTCGTCTGTTTCCTGTTTGAACGTTGATCTAAATTATTCCTGGATCAGTATCTGTCATCAGTCCACATCATGTGGATCCTTGCAGAACCTGGTCTACGGTCCACACCTGGTTCAGACCTGAGACGACATGAAATGTTTCTGAAACTTCAACATGTTCTGAAAGTTTCTCCTGAAGCCTGAATGTTTCTGATCAGATGTTAAATCTTCATGTGTCAGAGTTGTGAGATAAGAATCAAACCTTTGTCTTTTATTATTAAATCCTCCGTCACGTTTCTTCTTCAGAGTCGTCGTCATGTTCTCTAACACCAAAACAAACCACACTTCACTTCCTCCAGGTTTCACCATGTGATCACATCAAACTAGTTAAGGTTCAGAAGGTTCAGTGAGATGCTCTGTCCTCCAGCGAACTTCCTGTTTACGTCCGTTATGTTACAGTCAACAGCATCAACATCATCTAACGGTTCTCGTCCAGAAAGAATCCAGCTCCATGTTACATGTTCAGGTCATTTAAAAACCTCCTCACTGCTGCTGCTGAGGTCACATGACCTTTATCTTTAACTCCACATCCACATCACAAACGTCACCTGCTGCTGCAATGAATCATGGGATATGTTGGACTGTGAAGGATCCAACCGTTGTAGCTTCACGTCTCAGGAGAAGAAGCTGATTGGTTGAACTGAGACAGATGAGTCTCCACCTGGAGGAGACGACGAGTTAGAGACTGGTGACGACTAGGACACGGTAGATGAGTTAACTAGTTTAGCTAGTGCAGATAATCTAGTTACTTCAGTTACCGTAGCAACGTTGACCTTCACAGTGAGACGGACTCGTCTCCACCTCGACAGAGACGACCGGAGGACGAAAACGCTGGTCTCAGATGAGACCCGGGCGTCAGGGTGTGGTTGTATGGTGGAAGCAGCAGGTGGCGCTGCTCTGACGTCTTCACTCTGTCTTTTCACGCCGTCGTGATGATGATGATGATGATGATGATGAGGCAGGTGGGAGGGGTCAGTAGGTTCATGGGTTCGGTAAGTTAAAGGTCACTGTGTCTCCCTCCTCATTAACTCCAGCCTCACCCCTCCTCACCCCCGACACTGAACAGACCTGATCAGATCAACTGTACTGATCAGTTGTATCTCAGCTCAGTGTGTGTGTGTTGTACAGACAGAGCTTGTGTCAGTGTCAGTGTTGTGTTCCTCCCTGTGTTCACTTTCACTCCGTCCTACATGCACCACATACTGTCCTGATGTTGACGTGGTCCTGGTCCTCGTTCTAGTCCTGGTCCTGGTTACTTCCTGTCCTCTAGTCTAGAGTCTAGAGTCAGAAGTGATCGACTGAAACGTGTCAGAGTTTTATCGTCTCACTCTGTCCTCAAAGACCAGTCTCTGAGACGAGTTAGAGTCTCTGTCTGACGGGGTCAGATGATCTTTGTCTGGGCAGGACCGAGTCCCTTTAAACAGAGACAGACGTGAGTCCAGGGGACAGATCAGAGGACAAGGACCAAGTTTTAACCTTTAAATCAGAGTTTTTGTGTAGAGTTTGTTGTAATTTTAATGTTTGACAGATGTCGTTAGTCTTATTTTTTACTGAAGATGAAACTGTGTCGCTGTCGTCTGTGTGTTTTCAGGTATTTTCGCCTTCAAATGTGCTCGAGCTGAAGAAATCTTCAACATGCTGCAGGAGGTGATGCACAGTCACAGCATCAGTGTGGTGGAGGAGGCTGTGCTGGAGCCCAACCACCAGGGGGCGCACACACCTGCAGGTAGACACACACACACACACACACACACACACACCTGCCAGTAGATGAAATGATAAAGTGAATCCATCAATCAACTCACTCTGATCAACGTGTCTCCAGCTCTCGGTTACTCGGTGCCCACAGTTCCTAACGGTGTGACCAGGATTCCCTCAGTGGGTGAGGCTCCGTCTCATCCCTCCACCCGTCACCCATCTGTGGCCTCCACCCGCCTCCCGTCAGTGGGGGAGGAGTCGACTCACCCTCTGCTGGTGGCGGATGAGGCGGTGAGTGTGATTGGTTGATTGTCGTCCATCAGCTGCAGACGGAGCCTCGCTGACTGTTTGTTTGTTTGTTTGTTTGTTTGTTTGTTTGTTGTTCAGGTCCACACCTACGTCAACACCACGGGGATCCTGGAGGACCAGCCCAGTCCTCTGACTGTCACCACCCCCCTGGAGAGCCCCACCTCTCCCCAGTCACAGTGTCCTCCCACGCCTCCTCCTCCCCCCCGGGTCCGCACTGAGCCGCCGCCGCCAGCGGCCGCTCAGCCGGAGCCCCAGGTGCTGCTGGAGCCTCAGGGCGTGCGCTTTGTGCTGGGCCCCACCCCCGTTCAGAGGCAGCTGATGGAGAAGGAGAAGAGGCAGCAGGAGCAGAAGGAGGTGGAGGAGCCCCAAGAGACTAACGGCCACGCGGAGGCGCCGGCCGAGCCGGAGCCCGCCCCTCAGCACTCCACCGCTTCCACCGCCACTTCCTCGTCGTCGTCGGCCCCACGCCGCCACCGCCCGCCCCCCCTCACCCCCGACCTGCAGAATGTCAACAACTCGGCCCAGCGGCGCACCGCCCTGCTGGACTACGAGAACCTGCCGGCGCTGCCGCCGGTGTGGGAGGCGAGGAAGCCGAGCTCCGAGGAGGAGGAGAACGGCGTCGGCCTGAAGACGCCGTCGCTCAACGGCTACAACCACCACCTGCTGCACCCCTCCTACTCCCACCCACTGTCCGCCGCCCTCGAGCCCTCGCACAACTACGTCAACACGGAGAACGTGACGGCGCCGCTGAGCGCCCACCGGCCGGACACAGCCCGTCGCCGCGCCGACGGCCCCACCATCTTCAACTTTGACTTCCGCCGGCCACCGCTGCCCGGACACGCGGAGCCGCCCAAGACGCTCAACTACATCGAGGTGGAGATGGACGGCGGCGCCGGGAACAAGGGCGCCTCGGACGGCAGCAACCCCCACACGCCCCGCACCCCCACCTCGCCGCTGCCCCCGACCACGCCCACACGCCGCACTGAGCTCTACGCCCTCATCGACATCGAGCGCACCGCCGCCATGTCCAACCTGCAGAAGGCTCGGCCGCGAGACGACGGGACGTCACGCAAGACCAGACACAACAGCACGGAGCTGCCCACCAAAAGCACGGCGTGACCCCGCCCCCAGCCCTGCCCCCTCCCCCGCAGCTTCCCGCCCCCCCTCCCCCACCTGTAAAGATGGAGCTGCTGTTTGTCCTCGGACACGCAGACACAGACTCCGCCCACATGACTTCCTGCTGGTCGCCTGCTGGTCGACCTGAAGCGTGAACACGTCGTCACGGTTTCTCTGGTGAATGATACCTCTGTTGTCGTCAGGGTGACGACGATGGCGACGATGATGTTAATAAGACTGCATTCCTCCTCTTTATATGGTACAAATCAGTATTACTGAACAAAGCATTCCATTTAGCCTTTTTTATATGATTCACTACATGCTGCTGTAATTCAGTATCTACGGACCACATGGTACACCACATTATGTTTCTGAATATGTACAGTAGATCCTGGCACAATAAATGTCTGTTGTTTTTATTTGTACTCGTCGGAGCAGACGCCTCCGTGTCCCGACTCGTCCCTGACGTCAGCCGAACCGTCGCCACGGGTCAAAGGTCAAAGCTCGTCGCTTTTATTTCATCAACAAAAAAATAAAAAGTAACAACTCGTTTTAACATTAATCAGCAGCAGTTTGAGTAGTAAATGAATCATTTGTTATATAAATGATATGAAAGTTCTTTTCGTCAGCTGTTGTTTTATTTTGAAAAACAAAACTTACAAACTGTTGCTGATTAATTTTCTTTCAACTGATTTAAGTTTTTATCTCAACTTTCACATCGATACCTCATGTTTTTGTTAGCTTAGGTTAGCCTAGCCTAGCGTAGCTTAGCATGAAACATCTGGTTTCATTTAGTTCAGAGCTGATCACTGATCAATATGTTTGATCTGAGGTTCAGTTTTTACTTTTTTATTTTAGATTAAAACAAAGTGAGTTGATCCAGTTTCAGGTCAAAGTTCGTCTTCTTGGCTCCATCATTAGGGTCTGGATCTGGACCTGGGTCTGGTTCTGGATCTGGTTTCTGCAGCTGAGCTTTACAAAACTTCTGCAGTTTAATTTCAGCACCAAGTTTGATCCTAAACGTTGAAACAAACTGATTCGGTGTCTGATGATGAGTTGAAACGTTTCGTTTGATCAGAAACTTTCCTCCAGCTGTTGACGTCAGTGAAGATGATGGTTCCTGGATGTGACCACACGGTGGCGCCGTTGGATCAGGTTTGTTTCTTGTTTGATCAAAGTTTATGTTTTTATATCAAAGGTAAAAGTTTATTTTTTATCATGAACATTATTTTATATTTTCATTTATACAGAAAGTTGTTATTTCTTTTAGACAAAAGTTTATTTTTTTTATATCAAGGAAGTAATTTATATATAGAGATCAACTTTAATTTTATATATATATATATATATATATATATATATATATATACATGTTAATTCATGAGTTTTCTAACAAGTTTTCTCTCGGTTAAAAAATATTTTATATCTTGACTTTTATTCATGTTAGAGAAATAATTATGTAGAAAATGTTGCATTTTAATTATAAAACTAATTTATATTATTTAGATTTATAAATTCTAACAAATATATGAAAAGGTTTTATTTCATATACATTGAATTTAAATTTTCATTTCAGATAAAAGTAGTTTGTAAATAGATTTATATCAGAGAGAAGTTCAGATTTTATTTATATTTCATTATAATAAAATAGTTCATATTTATATTTTCTACAGATTAGTGTCGTTTAGTTTCTCATGATGAACCGTGTTTATTTTGCGTCATGTGACGATGACGTCACCGGTCCTGAACGTGTTCTGTGATGAGAACTATGACGTCATCGTATGATGTAATGTTCAGTTCGACCTTCGTTAGAAAGAACAAACACATTAACTTCAGACACTTTATTTCAGAAACTTGTTGCTCGTCAGTGACTTGGATCAGTGGACGTCGTTGAAGACGTCGACGTGACGTCAGCGTCTCTGAACACGACTTCACTTCCTCTGAATCTGTGTTGATGTGATCGTTTTATTTCGTAACGTTGGATGATATCTGACGACGTCTAAACTTGTTCTCGACGCCTCTGGAGTTAAACGTTGGTGGATAAATTCTCTACATGTTGGTCACAGATATGATGAAACATACGTGTTTAATGTTGAATACATGCAGGTCGACATCATCGGCCTCAGTTTTACCTGACGGTTCATGTTAGCATGTTAGCACGCTGAGCTAAGATGGCGCCTGCGTATCGTAGTCACGTGTGTGTTAGTGCCGTCTTCATTGTACCTCAGAAGACTGTTGTTGGGTTAAATGTAGTAACGGCTGAGCTCAGATTAGTGTTGGTGGTTAAATGATGTTAATGTTTGATATCGTACGATGTGAGTTTTTTAATGCAAAGTAAGAACCTGAGTTGTGACTGTTAATCAGGTAAATATGTGAACATGTGACAGTTAAGCAGCAGATCTTAAATCATTTGTTCTCGTTAACTGATCAAGTTGCTTTGATGAAACAGATTGTTGGAATTGATATATGTCTTGGGATCTTTGGAAAAACCTGATAAAATTCTTTAGAATTTGTTATGTAATATGTTTTACGACCTGTAGATGTTTATGTGTATATAGCTGCTGCTCTGCAAAAAACAGGATCTTGGTTCCAGATCCGGTTGCTTCTGCTCAGGAGACGAAGTTCGTCAGACGTCGGCCGCCTGCTTCGTCTCCGTGGCTCCTCCATCCTTCAGAAAGTGTTTCCTGTAAGCTCTCTGGATCACCGCCGCCGCCACCTCCTCACGTTTCCTCCGCAGGGTGCTGCTGATCGGCTCAGACGTCACCTGCAGTAAAACACATTTACAACCTGTTCACGTTTCTCTTTCTTTAAATTCGAAGTTTGAACATAAAGAGCGAAGTCGTCTGCATATCGAGAGACTCTGCACCTCGGATGACGTCTTTGATCTGAACATTTTCTCCAGTCTGGCTTTGAGGACGTCCTTTTCTCCCAAATCACCAAACGCCTGCACACAAGTATGAGATGATAACAACAACATCAACCTCGTGATGAACAATAATGATGATAATACTACTAAAATAAACGTTACCTGTGTGCTGAGCGCAAGCAGGATGTCCACACAGTGAGTCTTGTCTCCAGGTAGCAAAGGTAGATCCATGTTGACCAGTTTGACCGTGTTTGGTTTGGGAATCCTCAGAGGGTCTCTCAGAGCATTACAGAAATCTGGCAGCTCGCTGTAAAACACAGTCCGTTATTTTAGTCCATTAACATGAAGTTTCTCTGTAAAGTGACCATTCATCTCCATCTAAACAGATTTTACAGGACGTGACAGATCCAGTAGGTAACACATCTGTCCTCGGTCCTGACAGTAAGATTATTACTTTAAAACAGGACCTCCAGGTTACCTCATCATCCTCTTGAGGTCAAGCACCGGATGGAGCTGGGACTGACCTGTACTTCATGACCTTTGAGGCATCGGGGTTGAACTTCTTCCAGGTTTTATGAAACATGCGCAGGTCGCGGTCACTCAGGTGTTCGCCGTCGTCCAGGCTGAAGGCCTCCAGGATGACGGTGATGTACAGGTGAACCACCAGCAGGAAGGACAGGGATATGTAGGAGCAGATGAAGATCATCCCCATCACCGGGCGACCACAGTTCCCCGTGATGGTCGTTCCAGGGTTCTCCATGTCTGGCTCACAATCTGGAGGCGAGTCCAGGATGGGACTCAGACCGTCCCATTCTTTAAAGTTGATGATGAAAAGGATCATCATGCTGTTGATGAAAGTCTCAAAGTTCAACACGTCATTGATCATGAAGTCCTTCTTCACGTAAGCGAAGCTGGAACCGCCAAAGACGGAAAAAATGAATATGAGAATAAAATAGAGTAAGCAAATGTTGAACAGGGCAGGAAGTGACATCCCAAAGGCTAAAAACAACTTCCGGATCCCCCGAGTCCAGCGACAGTAATGGACGACTCGCCCAATCCACAACAGTCGGAATATGCAGAAGAGGCTTGATGAGAAGAAATATTCTATGAGGTCTGTGAGGAAAAGTCCTGAAAGAATGAACACAAGTTAGTGAGGAGTCCGACCACCTGTTGGATGGACTGAGTCCCCTGATCTAACCACCACCAGGCTGAGTACCCCAGTATCTACGTCACCATGTGGTTCAACTCTAGATGATGACAACTGGACAACTCACCTACGATGCTGATGAGAAGAATCACAGAGTCGAGGACGTTCAACCAGTCAGAGATGTAGTGTTTTCCGAGCGCAATGATCTTCAGCACAAACTCAATGAGGAAGATCATGATTAAGATCAACTGTGACCAGTTCAAAATCTCATCATACACTATGTTCTCCATCATCAACACCACCAGGTTCAGACAGACTAACACCACCTTGGCAATGTCGTACCACGGACTGGTCACCAGGTCAAAGAGTCTAGCCTGACACTGCCTCTGCACACGGGAAGAAAAACAACACAGTTTATGTCAAACCATGAGCTTTATTCACTGAGCTGATGAAGTCATTTTCAGCTTTGAGCTCCTACTGATCTTCAGTCTGCACCTCTTGAACTGACGAGCTGCTGACTGATGGTAGAAATGTACGTGACTAACGAGGAAATGTCTGGATGCTTTGATTTTCTTTCTGTTACCGAGGAGGTTCAGGGAAGTGAAACCAGTTGTAGTGTGTAAAGACCAACAGGTTTATGTGGAGATCACACACACGTGGTTCATTTGATGAAGTGGAAGAAGTTCTAACCTGCTCTGTCAGTTAGTTCACGCTCTGATCTTCACATGATCAACAGGTAACTGGGATTAGAACCAGGATCTTCATGTAAACTGGTCTGATTTCCTAACAGACTGATCAGTGCCTGAAAAAGAAGTCGCTGAACCCACCTGAGGTCGTGGAACAGGTTTCCTGGAGAAGAGGTTTTTAACGGCCGTGCGACATTTCTGCTGCTCTTCTGTCATAAAAACATGTTTCCCTCCAAAGTAAAGATGAGAGAGAAATCCAGAGTTAATTAACAACAAAAGTCAGAACATTCAACAGAAACTTTTTATCTGCCTGGTTTCTGGTCCGTCATCTCTCAGCATCTAGAGAAACTTATCTTGTGTCTCAGTCGTCCCAGGGTGTCGATGAGGGCTCTGATGAAGAAGGTGAAGCTGAAAAAGCAGCCAAAGACGATGAAAACGACGAAAAACCAATATATGAAAATGTTGTTGTCGAATGTCGGCTGATACAGCATCTACACGCAAACACATGAGAACCAGCATCAGCACCAGAGTCAGTAAAGTACCAGTACTGGTCTCTACTGTACTGAGTGTCCAATGTGGTCCCAGTACAGCACCAGTATTGGTACCTGGAGAACCACCAGGAGACATACTGACCTCCGTCATATCAGTTGCTGATGATGTGGTGCTCAAATGACCAGTTAACGACACCTGAGAGAAACGACACATCTTTAGAGAAAAACACAACATCTGGGGGAATGAAAGTCCAACACATTTAAACTGCAGAGAAGGTTTGTTATTAGATGTCTGTTAATAGACATTATTCATTATTTGAACTACACAGTTTCTAGGACAGGATCCTTCAGGTCTCAGTGCATCTAAAGATGTCAGAGTGATTCTAGTTCATTGTTTCATCGAGTGGACGAGGTCGTCACAGACTTTATCTGCTGTTGCCAGTTCTTCACTGAACATTTGTCTCTTTTCTGTACTTCCCCCATGAGGATCAATAAAGGAATATGTTTAATATTCATACTGTCTATCCTGTTCAGGGACGGGGTCATGGGAGGGTAGAGATGGAGAACATCGTCTCTTTTTGTCATTTTGCTCAGAATTTAAACATGTCAGGTAAAATAGATTTGACTGAACGGAAAGAGTTGATGTGTCAGTTTGCAGAGATGATGACACATTGTTCAGTGGTGGAGGTGGTATGAACTGTGTGTGTGTCTGTGTGACTGTGTGTGTGTGTGTGTGTGTGTGTGTGTGTGTGTGTGTGTGTGTGTGTGTGTGTGTGTGTGTGTGTGTGTGTGTGTGTGTCTGTGTGACTGTGTGTGTGTGCGCTCGCGCTCAGACCAACCACATGCAGCAGCGACTGGTAACCGGCCCACACGTTGTCGTAGTGTAACTTGGTGTTCTTCCACCTGACTTCAGTGTAGTTCATGTCTATCAGCTGCAGACACTCTGTCTGGTTGCTCACAATCTCATGTTGGAAGATCGCATGTGACGTCTTGTTGTAACAGTGATAAAACCTTCCAGCGAACAGATTGACCCCGGTGATGCTGAACATCAACCAGATGACGGCGCTGACCAGCAGCCAGTCGATAAGGGACGGCAGCGTCGCCACCAAAGTATCCAGCGCCACCTGCAGGCAGACGGAGACGGTGACGCAGCTGCATGAGGACGTGAGCATCTGACTGATGAAAGCGACTGTCTTACCCTCAGACCCTTGAAACGAGACAGGATCCTCAGCGGCCTCAGAGCTCTCAGAGACCTCACTGACAGGCCGCCGCCCAGCTCGACGTATCCCAGCATGCCGAGGGACGTTGACACCAGAGACGCCTGGAAGACACAGCACACCTGATGATGATGGTATACTTCTCAGAGTGGAAGATATGACCACGCTGTTTTCACCAGTTTGAGACCAGTTAACACTGACTTTACCATGTTTACACACAGTGGACAAAACTTTACCCAGTAAACGTCCTCTAACGTTACACTGAACATGATCAATGAAGGACGTCAACATCATCTTTACGGGACATGTTCTTACAACCAAGACGAGGAAGTCGATCCAGCACCAAATGCTGGTGAAGTACTTCTTGAATCCGAAGGCAATCCACTTGAGGAACATCTCCAGGAGGAAGAGGTAGGTGAAGACCTGGTCTGCCACATCCACAACCATCATCAAGATCTGACGATGCTGCAGGTAAATGTCCTCAAACACCTGCTCACACAGACACTCAGTTACACTTTATCACTTTAAAATACATTTTCTTTTGAAGTATTAGTTCATCATCTGGAGAGTGTCCAGCTGAATCATGTATATTAACTTGTGATATCGTGTGTGTGAGATAACGCAGTGATGTTTACCAGAGCTGCGCTGCTCAGCAGGATGATGAAGATGATGAAGTTCTCGAAGTATCTGTGTCGTACGATGCAGAAACAGGTTTTCCATAAGATAAACCAGACTTTTCCCTGAGACTTGTCTGCAATCAAGAAAAGACACAAAGACGGACTGATCAGAGCTGTTATTGATCACTGCTCAGCTACTGTTCTTCATTGGTGTGTGTGTGTTCGTACTGCAGCAGCAGCAGTCCTCCGGTGGCACATTGTCAATATCTTCGTTCTGCTGAACATGAATAAGTGGAAACTTATCAAAATTAATAAACCAAACTTGTATTTATCTTCATTATGTGGAACTGAATGAAATGTTTTACTTGTTGCTTTGTCTCGTCTTCATTTTCAGCCGTCAGGTTGTCATGGTTACCACCGAGGTCCTTGACCTCTGACACGGACTCTGAGGTCACTGAGGTCAGACCCAGGTACTCCTTCCCGTTGTCTTTAGTCCCGTTGACCACTAACAATGAAATACACAACCAGAACCAAACAGCCTGAGACCCTAAAACCTGCAGAAATAATCATTTTATAAAAAGACGTACCTTTGTGGTCCGGGTTGGACCGGATACAGGCCCTGATCCAGGCTTTGATCTGGTTCACTGCTATTTGCAAATTGTTTGGAGCCCCCAGACTGTCAACGCTGATCGAGTTAAGCGACAAGGCCAGGAACAGATTCAGGACCTGGAACAAGATGAGGAACACCTGGTGCTCATTAACAGCTGTTACCTTGTGAAGTGTCCAGGTGGATTTAAAAACCCAAGTCATGGATCCAGATCTGGATGAGACACTAGGATCAGGACCGACGGAGATCAGAAGACTCACCAGCAGGTGTCCAATCACCAGGACCGTCATGTGGAAGACGAGGCAGACGCCCCGACTCGAGACGTCCATGCAGTCCCACAGGGTCTCAATCCACTGACCGTACAGGATCCTGAAGACCAAGACGAAGGTGTGTGGGAAGTCGCTCATGTGCCAGCGAGTAAGACAGTCGCTTGAGATACGACAGACATTAAGTTCATAGTCTTCCTTGAACAGCTGCATGCCGGCCACGATGAAGGTGAAGAACATGACCAGGAGGACCAGAGACAGGTTCCTCAGCGCCGAGACCGAGGACCATACGATCTTCATGAACATGTGGAGGGACGGCCACCACCGGCCGAGCCGCAGTACCCGCATCTGGACACAGACAGGTGAGAAGACAGGCGGGCGGCCATGTTAGCAGAGATGATGATGATGTTGAAGAAGAAGAAGATGATGATGATGATGATGATGATGACACACTAACCAGGGGGAAGATGCGCAGCACAGGTACACTCTCGAAGTCGTCCAGCATCAGGTCGAGCAGACTGATGACGACAATGATGCTTTCAAATATGTTCCAGCTCCCCTGTAACCGTGGCAACGGAACAATCACACACGTTTCAGTGGGAAACAATATGTTGATTGAAGTGTCAGTCAAATTACTTCCAAAATGTAATCAATTACAGATCTATAGTTACTGTTATTTTTAATTACATGACAACATCACAGTCTCTAAATTATAACGTGTTACATCTCTACTGAGTTACTTTACTACAGTTCATCCTCCATCCAGTGGTGGGCGCTGTGTTTCAGAATAATAACTGTATAATCTCTATGTTTAATAATAATAATAATACATTTTATTTATAAGCACCTTTCAAGGTACTTATAAATAAGCCTATCACAGCGGCTTAAAGGGCGAAGGCAGGGTCCACCCTGGACAGTCACCAGCTCGTCACAGGGCCACATACAGACGAACAACCATTCGCACTTACATCCATACCTAGGGACATTTTAGTCTGCTCTATTCACCTGTCCCCAATGTTGCATGTTTTTGGCAGTGGGAGGAAACCGGAGCTCCCAGAGGAAAATCACGCAGACACGGGGAGAACATGCAAACTCTGCACAGAAAGACCCTGCACAGAAAGTTTTATTTCTGGATATAGAGAGTTTCTTTCTGTTTTACTCAGAGATTGAACTTGTTCTTGTCTCTGATCAACTGGTAATAGTGAGAGATTAGTAGTGGTAACAGTAATAGTGAGAGTTTGTTCATCTCATAGTTAATGTTTTCTCCTCTGACGTCTTTAATCAACAGGAAATATCAGTTGTCTCATTGGAAGTTCAAAACTAAATATCTCTACATTTTAAAAGAGTTGTAACATTACTGGAACATGCAACAGTTTAATGTTACTGAACATGTATTGATGATGTCTTACATCACTGTGTCACAGTAAAAAGTCATATGTTCCTGTAACTGTGTTGCTTTTGTAACAAGTTACACTCAAAACTGGAAGCATCTGGAAGTCTGACCTGGAAGTAACCGTATGGATCCAAGGCCATGATTTTGAGGAGCATCTCAACCATGAAGATCCCAGTGAAGACCTGCAGATGGAGGTAGAGGTCAGGGGTCAGGTTTAGGACTTTAAACAAATGATGGCTGGTGGTTGCATGTGACTGGGACAGACTGTGAAACTTTGTGGCGTAATGTGTTTTTCTGTGTCATTGTTCATCTCTTGTCAGGCACTGTAGTATATATAGTATATAGTGTAGTATATGTGGTATATAGTGTAGTATATGTATATAAATAACTAGAGGCTGATGATCGTTCTCCAGACTCGTGTTCAGTAGCTCTTTGGTCTGTGGACACTGACCAAGCGGGTGATAGACAACATCTCCTCGAACTCCATCGTCATGGGAAAATGCTCCATGGACATGATTACGATGTTAATGATGAGGCAGACCACGATGACAAAGTCGAAGAACGGGTTGGTGACGGAGGCGTGGAGCAGCTGTTTGAGTCGCCGCCAACAGCTACAACAGTTCCACTTGAGGAAGAACAAACAACACGGAGAACACAACTTCTGTTTCTCCTCCGGCTCTGAAACACAAACGTGTGTGATGTGAATGTGACACGACAGAAAAAGTTCTTAACTTTATTTCAGGGCAAAGTCACCAAACTGTTTTAATGTCACCGTCAGTCTTGTCTTCAATATGAACTTCTTTGTTATGCAGATGATTCTCCGTTATATTTATCAGGTCGTCAAACTTCAGGATTGTTTCAGACATAAAGACCTGATGACTCAGAGTTTATTACTTCTAAAACCTTGGAGTTATCTTATCTGTCTGTGGAAGCTTTTATTATGAAATTCAGAAACATCCTGTCTCAGTATGAAGCTGAAAAGTTAAATGACGCATTCCTGTAGACTGGACTACTGTATCTCTTCACTATCATGGTCCATCAAAAACCTTCAGTTTTCAATCTAATCAATCAATCTAAACCTGATCAATCTAAAACGCTGCAGCACGAACTCAGACTTGTCTTTTACAGTTGATGGATGTCTAACGGATGAAGCTCCATGTATATGACCACTGATTAAACCTGATTCAATCTAACATCAGCTCAAGGAAAATTTACTGACGAGCAGGAGATTTGTATAAACATGGAGAGCAGCTTCATCCATTAGCAGCATCATAACTATAGTTAAGTCTAAGGGAAAGTTTAAGTTCGTTTTGAACTTCCTGCGACATTTTAGTTTAAACACACGTGTTTTTTATTCTCACAGACCAGAGCCTGGTCCTCTTAGTCAGGAGCCAAGATGGCTGCCGAGTGGAAAGAGTTTCCTGTCACCACTTTGTCAGTGTGACGTCAGTGTGACTGAAGATTTCTCTCAGACGTGTAGAGATGTGTCACCTCCAATACCAGGCTGCTCTAGATCTTGTTTCTTCTTCTGCGGTGCTGAGTCTTCGTCCTTGGTAAGCACCACCCTGCAGGTCGTCTGCTGCAGTGACACAACATGCACATTGTTGTTTAGTACTAATATTTATGTGCATCATGAATTTATGTCTCTCTATCTAACTGAAGTTGCTCCCTGACCCCATCACCCACCTCCTCTTTGTCCTCCTTCCTCTTTATGACCTCCAGGATCTGAGTGAACTCCTCCTCCCTCTGTTTGGCCTCTCTGACTTTGGCCCTCTCCTGCTCAGTGGACGTCCTGGCCAGCACCACCATAAAGAGGCTGACGATGCAGAAAAAGGTGGGAAAGATGAAGGACATGAAGAGGAGGACGATGGTTCGACCTTCTGTTAGTGACATCTGCAGAGAGACAGGATGAGGAAGTGAAGCAGAATGAAACTGATTCTGTGGTTTTGGTCTTTTTCAAAACTGACTGATTCTGGAGCAGTGACACCGAGAAAATCCTCAGAGGAATGAGGATGTTTGTGTCTCTGACCTGCTTGAACAAAGACTCCAAGGAGTCCTGGGTCATCAGTCTGAACACGGCGAGCAGCGACCAACCAAATGTGTCGTAGTTGGTGTATCCGTTGTCTGGATTGACGTTGGTTCTCAGACATATGAAACCCTTCGGACAGCGCCTAAACACATCACTGGCTGTTATTACTGTTGTCGATGGTGTCGTTAGCAGCAGTGATGGTGTCAGTGGTTCGGAGAACGTACCTGGCATCAGAACGGTTTCCACACAACACAGGATCAGTTTCATCATGGAGGAAGGAAAAATGTTCTGTCAGACAGAAAGGAGAATAATTTCAATAACTTTATTTATTACTGAACGATTGTCGTCACTAACTCAGTAGTCAAATTAAAACACAGTGAGCAGGTGTTTGACCAGCAGAGGGCAGTGCTCACCTGCTCACAATAAATACAAAGACGAGGTGAAAATCATCTGTCCAGTCTCGGCCAGGAGAGACTTCCTGCCTTTATCTGACAGTTACATCATCATCTTCATCATCCTACCTGGTCTTGTGATGAACTCGTCGTAACTGTCATTGAAACTTCCATAACTTCTGTTCATGTAGTGCCAGTCTTCATGGACACATTGATTTCTCATGCTTTCCATGAAGAACATCTGACCAATCACAGCCAAGACGCTGAGGACGAACAGCATCACGATGACGATACCAACAAGCCTCTTCAACGACTGGACGAAGGCTCCGGCAGTCGTCTTCATACCTGGCGGAGTGAATGTAACATTTCAGTCACTTTGGATGAAAACCTATAACACATCTCACCTTGACCTGCTCCGTCACCAGGGCTTCATGGACTATGGTACCTGTGAGGACCACCGGTCCTGACAAGATGATTATAGTAGAAAAGGTCATAAAGAGATAACAACATGTAAACACACGTCCACAAAGATAAACGCAGGTAAACACACTGACCTGGGTTCACTGAGATTATCTTCAGCACTCGTGAAATCGTGCTCAACACAGACACTTTCCCCAGATGTATAAACTCTGTCGGTCTAACACAGAGAGACACCATCATCATCATCATCATCATCATCACCTTTACATTATCGTTCTTTAGAACCGACTGATCACATTTGTTCTTGGAAAGTCGAGCAACAGCGACAGAGTGACCCAGGAACAACTAAACGGGATCAAAACAAAACAGCTGTTTTGTGGCGTCAGAGACAAGCTGTGTGTCAGGTGCGTTACGGATCCTTACAGCATGATGATGACCAGGGCATCAAGCCAGTTCCACGGATCTCTGAGGAAGGTGAAGCGTCCGAAGCAGAAGCCTCTCGACAGGATCTTTACCACGACTTCAAAAATGTAAACGGACATGAAGATGTAGCTGTTAAAGAAGAAACAACGATTTAATACAACAGAGATCTGGTCTGTGGAGGTAAAGAACTGACGCTCGACCAACAAATGTTTTTATTTTATTTTCTTGACTGAACCAAACACTAATGGCCTGGTCCTGATAGTGCCCCCTACAGTTCACAAGCTACAGTTCACTTTATTCTGGTCACCAAATATCACTGAGATCAAAATTTAGATCTGCAACACTACAACAGGATAGTTCTCACATGATCTGCTGTCAGGAGACGATCTCCACCTGCAGTGGAGACGATCTCCTGTACAAGTTCATTTCTACATGGACAGTAGCGTTCTCCACGGTAACAGTGGTTCATAACAAGACGTCTTCCACCATCAATAGAACAAGGAGCTATACAGTAACAAGAGACGTCCTCCACATGGAGAACAACCAGTTCTAGTTGTTGTGATGCTGCAGCAAACTCTTCAGTCAAGCCATCTGTGTTCACGGTGACCAGCGGGGGCAGCGCTGATCTGATTTCTGATCTAATCGGGAAACTGAAACATCGGTGGCCACAGAAAATGGCTCATTGAACATAATTTAGTCAACAAACAAACAAGCAAACACTTCCTCAGCAGATCAAGTCACTTATCAATAATGTTTTCTGTGGTAATAGTTCACAATGTGAGGAGGCTGCAGCCGGTAGGGGGCGCTAACGAGGCTCAAAATCCAAGATGAAGACAAAAACACTGAGTGATTCATTTCCTGAGAACAGAGATCAACGTTCACTCAGTATGAACTGTAGTAACCTCTGATGTTCTTCATGAGGACACTTGAACCTCTTGTTTCTGAGGCTGTGACTCATTAGTTGTGACATTTTACCGGCAGCAGCTGCTCATCGTCTCTCATCATGTTCGTGTGTTCATGTTGACTCACTCTGCCAGGCCTTTCCATGCTGGAGGGTCTCGTATCATCATGAATGCGCAGTTGGTCAGAAGCGTCAACAGGATGAGGAGACGGAACAAAGTTCGGGTTTTAAGGAACAAATCACATCTTCAGATGATCATAAAAACAAACAGAGAAAAGGCTGCTACTTCGTGGTGACAGTCAATATCCCCGGGCTCTTCCAGGCAGCAGACTGATCATCTGGGGGAACTGGTGTCACAACTTGAAGAGCGTCACTGACACCTCATGAGACACATTAAGACCTCAAGGTACCTAGATATCTCAAAACTGCTGTAAGTGATCACTACAGAGCTGTCTGAAGAGTTCACTCAAGCTGAACTAATTAAACTTCAAAAATAAACTTCAAAGCTCATGTTTTTGGTCTCGTCTGTTTCAAGAACAACAGAGGAAATCACCACAAATATGTCACGGACTTTCACTAAAGCTCAGAGATAAACTAATTAGAGTTTGGTGGTCAAATCAACGTGACCTCAGACCATGGGTTTGGTTGGTGGAGGTAACAAAACTGAATGTTTTTCTTCTACGTACTAGAAAGTTATAACCTCTGTCACATGGGACACATGTGATCTACAACCTTTAGGATATTCATCATCATTAAGGCTCCACATCTCAAGAGTATGTTGATATGTAACAACATGCCTCTAATGTAAAGATATGCTTGGCCCGTACACTACATAGACTATATAGGATGTTGCAGGAAAACATTTCTTTGTATATTCCTGCAGCATGTGAGGAGTTTACCTGCACATGTATCAAAGCATTTTGATCAGGCTACAGAGTTCTCTTCTTTATCGTTGGCATCTCTGAAGACATATCGTTACAACTACAAGGTGATTCTAGTGATCAAGTGCTGTGTAACAGTTCCTATCAGTGATTCACTGACCAATCAGGAGTGAGCATAGTGTGACATCACAAAGGATATGAGTGAGTGAGGATCCTGATGGAGGTGGTCCTCACGAGACTGAACGGACTCAGCAGGTAACAGGCTGAACCAGCATTAAACCTATGGATGATGTTTCCTTTACTGAGCACAATGAACGTCTGCAGACACACAGGTCAGAGACACAGGTCAGAGCCTAAACACAGACAGACTTTTTGATAAACCTGAGTCCAGACAGGTAGTTTGTTTCAGACCAAACCTTCTTTGATTGGTAGAAAGGATCTAAATCCTCCAATGGGATGTTGAGAAGCTCAGGGGGTGGGTCTCCGTAGAAGAATGGGAGGGGCTTCCCAGCCTCCAGGTGAGTGGCTGCTTTGGGCAGGTCGTGCTTCACTCCCTGTCAACCAGAGAGTGAGCCAGTCAGAGCTTTTTTAAGTAAAAAATGTTGAATTCTCACATAAATTAAAATGTAATGTGGCAGATGGCAGCGTGAGTCCATCATTTTTTATGTAAGAGTCCCAAACTTGAAGCATCCACTGAGGGAGGAAGCAGAAAAGATGCATTCAGAGGGAAGACATGCCCTTTTGTTGGAGCGATGGTAGTTATCAGAGTGAATGGCCTCCTCTGTTCCATATGTATGATGTGACCGGAGGGAGATTAGGACTATATTGACTGGACTGGGGCCCAGCTGCCTTTATGGACTCCAGAGGACAGAAATATATCATGTGGGTGTGGGATACACTCAACAAAAACAGAGGGTTTGTGAAGATAAAGAAACAGCTCTCACAGATGTTAGAAACCCTGCAGCATGTGGAACTGATTTGGATCAGGACTGGAAATGAAATGAAACAACAACAAATCATAAAGGGTCATGTTATGACCCAAAGCATCCAGATCAGACTGTACATATATGTTCTACCTCTTTTTCTGGTTTCTTCTTTTGGTCCCTCGCAGCTTCATGATGTTGCTGAATCTCATCTAACGAGGTCGGAGTGAAGCACCTAAACACCTCAGTACCAACAGGGGGCAGCAGAGATGCCATCCTGGCATTTTGCAGCTTCGCCCGGACTTCACCGTTGCTCAACAACTGCTTCCTGTGGAGAGAAAGAAGGAATCAGTGTAGAGATGCTAGTACAGGTTGGTGGTGAACAGTTTGATGAAGAGTTTGATGATGAACAGTTTGATGGCGAACAGTTTGATGATGAACAGTTTGATAAACAGTTTGATAGTGAACAGTTTGATGATGAACAGTTTGATGGTGAACAGTTTGATGATGAACAGTTTGATGAACAGTTTGATAGTGAACAGTTTGATAGTGAACAGTTTGATGGTGAACAGTTTGATAGTAAACAGTTTGATGGTGAACAGTTTGATGATGAACAGTTTGATGAACAGTTTGATAGTGAACAGTTTGATAGTGAACAGTTTGATAGTGAACAGTTTGATGGTGAACAGTTTGATAGTAAACAGTTTGATGGTGAACAGTTTGATGATGAACAGTTTGATAATGAACAGTTTGATGATGAACAGTTTGATGAACAGTTTGATGATGAACAGTTTGATGAACAGTTTGATAGTGAACAGTTTGATGAGTGATGACAGTTTGATGGCGAACAGAAAACAGTTTGATGATGAACAGTTTGATGATGAACAGTTTGATGATGAACAGTTTGATGATGAACAGTTTGATGAACAGTTTGATAGTGAACAGTTTGATGATGAACAGTTTGATGGTGAACAGTTTGATGATGAACAGTTTGATGAACAGTTTGATAGTGAACAGTTTGATAGTGAACAGTTTGATAGTGAACAGTTTGATGGTGAACAGTTTGATAGTAAACAGTTTGATGGTGAACAGTTTGATGATGAACAGTTTGATGATGTACAGTTTGATGAACAGTTTGATGGTGAACAGTTTGATGAACAGTTTGATGATGAACAGTTTGATGATGTACAGTTTGACGGTGATAGTTGCTGGTTCTCTTTTTAATCTTTGGTGTCGTCCACTGGAAACCAGCAACATCTCAGAGAAACTGTAGTGTTTCCATCACCATCTGACCTCTTGTCAAACCTCATCTTTACACCGCCCAGTTTTCCTGCTTTTAACATCAACTTCATCAAAATGTTCACTTGCTGCCTGATGTTTCTATGTGACAGTTTCAAATATGTGTAAAAGACAGAAACGATAGATGGGACCGGACACCTGCTCCTTCCAGAGACAACCAGCTGTTTAATTACAGGAATATTTTATTAGATCATACCAGTTTTCATTGATGTGCAAAGTGGAGCATGTATCAGTGTTAACTACTGAACATCAGCTAGATGTTCAGAGTTGGACAGAGTCGATGTGACTCATCTCGGCAGATTTCCACTCCACTGTTATTACTCAATCTCTTTTTAATGCATGTTTGCCTCAAGAGGCTTCAGTTCTCCTCCACTGAAAGTTTTCTTTGTTGCTCTGCTCTCCATCAGCTGGACCCTGCAGGGAATGGGTGTGTGCACGGTTTCCTGTCTGTTTGTAACCTTCTCACACAACAGGATGAATTAATGAACGAGTCATTCACCTTTATTTTTGACCATTTTCTTGACTTTCTGCATTAAGTTGCAGTGCACTCAGACACAACCTCTGCTCCTGTTTACAGCTCTGGTTTCTCATGAATTAAAGTAAATGTTGCTGTGACGAGTCAGCACAACAACCAGCACCTGTCACAGTTTCGCATGTATGTTACTTTAGTTTACATGTTGCTCTGTGTTTGTGCAGTAGAGTGAAGAAGACTCAGACTTACAGTTGTGAAGGGTGAAGTCTCAGCCGCTCAGCTCTCCTCAGAACTTCACCTCTCTCCTGGCTCCTCCAAAACTCAAAAAATGTCATTTTCCTGCTCATCGTGGATGCTGCTCAGGCAGCCTGAACCTCAGCACCGTGTTTCTGTCTGTGTCGGTCTGCAGGAGTATTCTACTTCTACTTCTACACACGTCCGACTGTCCGACCAGGGTTGAGCAGCTGCAGGGTCGACACTGTGGTGTGTGTCCAGCTCTGTGGACTGTTGATGCAACTGCAGCTCCACATGTCTCTGCCTCTTGTTATTGAGCTGCTCCATCCAGACAGACTTAGTCTGTGTGCCAACACTGATGAGGGGCACAAACACACAAAGACTCCCAGAAGCTTTCTCTGAAACTTCCTGTGTAAAGGTCTCCTTTACACACACACATACACACACATTCAGGGTTAACAGCCTGAATTTCCAGTAACAGGAGAACATTATGTTCTGAATCCTGTAAATAGTGACCTATAGTGACTAGTTAGTAGTGACCTGTTGACTTTATGTTACTAGACCTTAAAGTGGGTTAATACGTCTGCATGTGTGTGTGCGTGCGTGCGTGCGTGCGTGTGCGTGCGTGCGTGTGTGTGTGTGTGTGTGTGTGTGTGTGTGTGTGTGTGTGTGTGTGTGTGTGTGTGTATTGAGGTGCCTGTGCCTTTAAATGTTTGAACGCTCGGCGCGCGGCCTCTCCGTCTCTCTGACGTCACGGTGGCATGAGGCGAAGATGGCGGCGGTCCTGGAGCGCAGCTTCATAGAGATTTGCGGCTTTGAGAGGGAAACTCTGCAGCGGTTCAGAGAAGTGACAGTGAACCTTGGTAAATATTCAAACTCGCGGTCCTCTGTCTCCCGGTGTCCCGGTTCATTCACGTCGGTCCCGGTGCTTGTGTGAGCGCGGTGACGTGCTAACAACAGCTAGCGGCGCTAACCACGCTGAGGCACCGGGGCCTGGCGGTAACGGGACGGAGGGACGGTTGTGGTTGGGATGAAAACACCGTGAGTGATCAACTGAGCCCGTTAAACGTGGCTCCGGAGCAGGAGACTCACGGTCCCGGACCAGTCCGGTTCCTCCGGAGCTCCAGTTAGTTAGCTAGCTGGTGAGCAGGCTGGCTAGCTAGCTAACCGCTGCTAACTGTGACCACTGAGTTCCTCTGACACTTTTACTACAAACACAGAAGTTAAGTTATTTATAAGGTTAATGTGTGAAAATATAAAACAGTATGATCAGATGTTCTGTTGATATGAGCTCTGACAGGTCGTTAGTGTCACAGCTGTTTGATGCTGTCAGTCAGTGGGGGTGATGAACATGTTAAAGGTGGTGGAGGAGGTGGTGGTGATGGTGTCTCCTCTGTCTGCAGGTCTGAACTCTCTCCCCGGTGGCCTGAAGTTTCCCGACAGCGCTGGAGCGTTTCACTATGAGGAGAGCGGGAAGCTGCTGTCAGTCACCAGCAACAGATTCATTCACTGGTGAGTCACAACAGCAACTAGACGTCACTGACCTCTGTCAAGTACAAGTGCACTGGGATTATTGTTCAGGTCAAAGTCAAACTATAGTATGTAAATGTGAAACTTGGTCCAGCTGATCACTGAAACGTGAAGATGCAGGTTGTTTTCTTGTCATTTGTTCCTCAGAGAATCATCAGTGATGTTATTTCTGGTCAGTAAGTAGTGTAGATCTGTTGAACATACACACTCAGAGTATTCGCTTTTTTAATTCATTTAAACATCAGTGTGTTGTTGCAGAGATTAAAGTGTAATAAGTGTCTGTGTCGGTTTGAAAACGTGACCTTTGACCCTCCTGCGTCATACTCCTGCCGTGTGCAGACACTGTTGAACATGTGTGGTCTGTCTCTGTGTTCAGGTCGACGTCAGGAGACACAGTCCAGCTGGTTGAACAGTCACTGGACACCAACCTGCTGAACAACGCTGTGAAGCTCCGGTTCAGCCACTGCACCGTCCTACCCGGTGGAGTCAACATCCAGGAGACGCTCAACAATGTCGTCATCCTCATCTCCACCAATCAGAGCGTCCACAGGCTGGTGCTGCCTCACCCCACACGCATGTACCGCAGCGTGAGTGACACATACTTCATATTTATAGACGAAGGTGTTGGAATCACATCTGCTTTTCATGTGATGATCTGAGAAAGAAGCTAATTTTATTATTTTATGGTAAAACTGATAAATGAGTTTTTCACGTTCAGTTTACAATCAACTCAAACTAGATGTAATTCACTGTGATAGAAACATCTAATCTACAGTCTGAGCGGTGGTTTGATCTGTAACGTAGCTGCAGGCTGTTTGACTCCACCTCAGTGGTTCAATGTTTGTGACGTTACACTGGAAACAGATGCGTCAGTGGATCATTAAAGTGTAGAGTGTAGAGTTATTCATTCTGAGGATGAGGTGTCTGTGTTATTCTCTAAGACCACACCGTGTCCTCTGCAGGAGCTGGTGACGGAGCTGCACATGCAGTCGGTCTTCACCGACGTGGGGAAGCTGAGTCTTCAGGACCCGGCCCACAGCGCCGTCATCCCCAGCCTGGCGGGACAGACGGGGAGTCCCAGCACGTCCACGGCCTGGTTAAGTCACCAGGGGGAGGCGCACTACGCTCTGGCTTCACCTGCAGGAGGCATCATGGTCGTCACTCTGCCGCCGCATGGCATGCAGGGTAAAAACAGCTGTTCGTTTCTCTGACTGATGAAGGTTTAACATCTGTAACGACCGATCCTCAGATGGAAGTTACTGTTCACTCAGATCACAGTGAAGTTGAGGAGGTTGTTTTCTGAAGCGTCGTCCTGTGTCTCTGCAGGCAGCGTCACTGTGGTGGAGCTGAAGAGAAGCTCCATGATGCAACGTCTGTCAGGTTGGATGCCGTCAGCGATCCGTGGTGAGCAGAGTCCGGCCGACCTCGCTCTCAGTTTGGCCGTCAGAGAACTGGAGGAAGACTCGTTCATCTTCGCCTTGTGTCAGGATCACAGGCTGCGGATGTGGTCGTTCAGGGTCAGTCGCCTTTTTGTTAAATACTGGTGTGTCATACGGCGTTTTCTCTCAGATTAACGTGTCCAACCTGGTGTCGTGTCCTGTGTACAGGATCAGGTGTGTCTGCTGGAGACCGACGTGTTGGACTACATGCCGGCCTGTAAAGGAGTGAAGCGTCTGTCGGGTCAGAACCACCGTCTGAGACTCTCCTTCTCCTCCGCCACCGGTCTGTCCCTGGCCGTCTATCTGGCCGTCCCTCAGAGGGGACAGTTCACCGTCCTGCAGCTCATTACTACCGACAACAACCGCTACAGCCTGGAGCACATCTCCACCCTGTTCACCACACAGGTCAGAGCACCAACGACACAGAAACACAAACAGATCAGTGAGTGAAAGCGTTCTGACTCTAACGTCTCTGTCACGTCATCAGGAGACTCTGGTGGATTTTCACCTGACGTCCACTGACGTCTGGGGTCTGTGGGTGGACGACTCAAACACCACCGTCGTCAAATACATCAACTTTGAACAGTGAGTACGATGATCTCATCGACAGCAGTGACATCAGTGTGAGCCGACGACCATATATGGAAATGTGTTGATGACATCAGCTAAAGTGAAACGTTAGAAAGCAGCTGCACCTTGAACTTCACAGCTCAGTTAAAAAACTGTTACTTTAATATCTGAAACACACGTATGACAACAACAACTGTGTGTTGCAGTAACACAGCAGGTCAGTGGAACCAGGTGTTCGTTCAACCTCCACCAGAGGAAGAAGTTCACATCGGAGTGGACCAGGACCCCAGAGTAAGAAAGACTAGGCACACACCAGCGTTACACCTGATGATGATGGTGGTGGTGATGATGATGTTGTTGTTGTTGTTGTGTTGACAGGAGACCTACCTGGATGTTCTCTTCTCTCCTCTGAGATTCACTGCGTTGGCCATCGTTAAAGCTCTTCAGGTGAGACCTGGTCTGGACTGCTGATGTTTGACGGACGCTGAATCGAATGCAACAACTCAGTTTTGTGTGTTTCAGATTTATCGCCGCGGCTCAGAGAGGATCAGTGACGTTTCCTGGGAGACGCTGAAGAAGGAGGTGACGGTCGCTGTGGAGAGTGAGGTGACTGATTGATCGATTATCTGTATGTTTATTGTCAGAGGAAACAATGAGGCTGTTTCTGATATGAAGTTTAAATTAGGACAATGTGTCACTCTCACCTTTGTTTTTGTTTTGTTTTTGTTTCTTTGTTTTTTTGTTTCTTCCCTTCTCTTTGTCTTCATGGTCTCTTGTCCTGGTCCTGGTTCTACTCCTGGTCCTGGTCCTGGTGCAGCTGCAGAGCAGTGTGACAGAGTTTGAGTTTTCTCAGGAGGAGTACCGTCAGCTGCAGGTGGAGTTCTGGTCCAAGTTCTACGCCTGTTGTCTTCAGTACCAGGAGTCTCTGTCGATGCCTCTGGGTCTGACGGTCTGTCACCAGACGGGTCTGGTCTGTCTGCTCAAGAAGGTGAGAGTTCAATCTGGGTCCTAGATTGGGATGAACCAGATGAATGGTGCAGGTGGATCTGGTTCCGGTTCTGACGTGTTGTGCGTTTCAGGGTCTGGTGTCGTTCCTCCTGCCGTGTTTCGCCGTCGACCACCTGTACCTGTCGTATGATGAGTATCTGTTCTCTGAGGAGGAGACGCCGATCACCGAAGGTACCGACTCATCTAAACTGACCCTGAACCCAGATCCTGGTTTATTCGTTTCCATGACAACGGGCTGTGTCCTCAGATGCTGACGTGGGCCGCGACGTCCTGCAGCTGGTTCACTGTCTGCGTCTCATCAGCGACGCCGTCTCCGGGGAGATGGCGTACGAGATGGAGAAAGCTCTGGAGCATCTTCAGTCTCCAGAACGAGCGGCGGATCTGGTTCTGGAGAACATGTTGTCCAACGACAGGTCGGTCCCATTAACCAGAGTTTAATCAGCGTTTGACCTGGAGGACATGTTCTCAGTGTGCTGTCGTCTGCAGTGACAACATCATCGAGGACATTCAGAACAAACTGCAGGACGTAAGGAACCCGATGGCGGCCATGATGGTTCTGCTCAGAGAACTGGACCTGGAGGTGGAGACGGAGGGAACAGAAGGAGTCGTGGCTCCTGGTAGGAACATCTTCATCACTGACTCAGTTCAGGCGCTGAACCTTCATCTTCATGTGAAACTATCAGTGTTTTATTAAATATCTGATACAAAGTCTCACTAGTCAAAGTCAGTTTTATTATCGAACCATATGTACAAGTCATACACAGGTTTGAAATTGCAGTGCTCCCTTGGCCAACAGTGTTACACTAAAAACATTTAAACATAACTTACAAACATCTTATAAACATAATAATATAAACAGTTTATCACTACCAACATAACAATAAGAGGTACTAGAGTAGAAGTACAGACGCTAGAATGATTCTCCAGTAAAAGTCTTAAAGTATCTAGTATTTACTGTACTTCAGTATGACAGTAATCTAGAAGTAAATGTAGTTAAGTGTAGAAAGTAAAAGTACAAGTACATGTTAATAAAACAGAAGAATATTATGAAGTTTATCCAGCACTTTAAAACATGGAGCTACAACAATCTTCATAGACAATGAATGAGTCTGAACTAAAGAACTAAAGTTGTTCTTTTTTCACTAAATGTAAATGTGTGTTTATATTGATATTGTTCAAGTTTCTTCATCATCCACCTTTAAGATGGAGCCTCCATCAACCCTCAGACATGGTGTTGATGGTCTAAACAGTCACAGGTCGAGTCAAAACACCACATTTACTGAGTCAAAGTGTCGTTAAGTTAAAATGTAGTGAAGTTAAAGTTACAGTGACACAGTTAAAACTTCTCTAGTAAAGTACAGGTACTGAAGTACACTAGTGACCTATTAGTACTACGTTACTAGACTCTTTAATGTGTGTGTGTGTGTGTGTGTGTGTGTGTGTCACAGCTCAGAGTCTGAACACCAGGATCAGTCTGTCTCAGCTCTACGGCAGCAGCTCCGCCGTCTCCGTCGTGTGTCAGGCCGTTTGTCACATGTCGATGACCAGAGCGTTGTTCTGTCGTGACCTGCTCATCCTGCTGAAACTCTACCTGCGCTTCGGAGACAACGTACAAAACACAGAAACTCACACACTCTGTACATCTGCACCTTTAAATACGTCACTGTCAAGTAGTGTGGAGACTTAGTTTTTCATTTAGAGTCTGAAAATAATCCATCAGGTCAGGAAACAACATATGATTTCTACGTCAAGACTTTAATCTTTACTCGTTTATCATCAGATTCTTCAGTTGTCAACAGAAACAAGTAAAATGTTTTTATTTTGCTGCATTAAGATCATGTTTACTGTTTTAAATGAAGGTGAATTCATGAGAATTAGTTTCTAACGCGGTGTTCGGTCCGGTCGTCCCTCAGGACTCGTTGACTCACCCTGTTACAGTCCACGTGTTCCTTCATCGACTGATCTGAAGTCTGTGTTTGTGCGTCAGGTGTTTCTCGGTGGCGGTGCTCAACTGCTGCAACTTCAACAGGATCTGATTCCTCGGACGTCGCTGCTCCTGTCGTCGTATTATCTCCTCAAACACATCAGTCAGAGTCTGGCCTCCTCCGTCCCCGTAGACATCATGTGAGTCGCAGATTCATCATCACGTCGTGGTTTGATGGTTCCACTTGTCTCACGTCCTGATGTTTCATTTGTGTCCAGATGTCAAGTCAAGTCAATTTATTTATATAGCACAATTAAATGAAAACAGAAGGTACAAGAGAGATAAGATAAGCATTTGGAGAAGAGACGTTGCTTAGCTTCACATAATTTAACATAAGTTACAACTTAGGTTAACAAAAAACCAATAAGTAGTTCATAAGGCAGGTCATAAAAGGACAAGCATTAAAAACCAAACAACAAATATAAAATAACTATGTAGACTGAGTGAAAAGCAAGAGAGAAGAGACGGGTCTTAAGAGAAGATTTAAAACCAGATATGGTGACATGACTTGATATGTGGGGGGAGAGAATCCAGAGTCCAAAGCCCGGTCCCCTTTGGTCTTGAGGCAGGAGGGAGGAACTGGGAGCAGACCCGAGAGAACGAGGAGCAGAATTAAAGCTCAGTGATGTAGGATGGAACTCAGCTGTTAAAGCTCAGCTTTAAAATCAATTCTTAACAGGAACCAGTTGAGTCGGCTGAAACGGGAGCGATGTGGTCTTTCTTCTTTGTGCCTGTTAAGAATCTGGCAGTTGTAGTTTGAACTAGTTGTAGTCTGGTAGCGTTGGACTGACCAGTACCAGGGTACGGTGAAATACAGTAGTCGAGTCGGGAGGAGATGAAGGCGTGAATACGTGTTTCCAGATTATTATGGGATAGAAGGAGCCTACGTTTAACTATGGATATTAATTGATAAAAACTGATTTTGACCACATTACTGATTTGTTTCTTAAAATTCAGAGAGTTATCCAACATGACCCTGAGGTTTCTGACCACACTGTGATTCACAGAGACGGATCGAGAGCTTTACTCAGCATTACTGATGTTTTGTCTTTGTCCAGATGTTTCCTCGTACGTTTGTCTGGTTGTAAGTTTCCTCCATGTCGTCGTTTCAGAGACGCCAACCTGCAGCACCTCACCGTGTTGGAGCTGTCCGACTCTCCGGCCGTCACCAGCAGCAGATCAGGTCAGTGATGAGTCTTAAAGGCGACAGAATAAAAAGCGTTTCCACCTGGTCTCTATTGAACATCGGTCGTCCACGTTCAGGAACATGTGAAATGTTCTAGAGACTCTGAACATCTTCTTATAGAAACTCCTCTTTTAGAAACGTTTCTAGAAAATGGGTCAATTTAAAAACAGTTGTTTGTGACGTCACATGTATGTCGCTGCCCCCCACTCTGACTCCACCTCCTCCCTCAGAGAAGATCAGATGTTGGTGAAGCTACAGTCATGTGACAGTGAAGGAGCCAATCACAGTCAAGAGCTTGTGCATGATGAGGTTGGTTAAGACTGAAAAGACGACAAATAGGTGAAACCACGAGTTTAAACCCTAAAACATCTTTGTGAGGTTTTTATGAAGCTTCTGAGTCGTCACACATCCAACCAACGTTTACTGAGTCTGTCACATCACAGGACGAGGATCAGACCGTTCAACCTTTCCGTCTCCTTTAATGTTTAACACTGGATGTGGTGAAACTGACCCTAGATGTGTTAATAACCGGTGTGTCTGTGCAGCTCTGAGTCCTCAGACGGTGGTGGAGCTGTTTTATCAAACTGTGGCCAGAAAGATCATCATCTCTCAGATCTACAGTCAACAACAGAGTAACACTCTGCTGCTCTGGACTCACATGATCTCCAGTGTGGTTCATCTGCTGGCTCAGCTGCTGTATCCTTCAGTTATTATCCAACATACCAGCTGATTTATTCTGTGTTTGTGTCGTTGAACTTTAACCATTTGTCTCCCAGTTGGCCCAGTAACCCTGGTTTCCAGTTCCCAGAGTGTCTGATGGCCAACTGTCAGTACACTCAGCTGCAGGTTGGTTTGTCTCTGATGAAGACTCATCACTGACTCGTCTTCATCACTAACATGTCGTGTGTTTGCTGTGTGATCAGGAGTACGTGAGGCTGATCGGCCCCTGGTGTCAGGTGAACATCGGCTCCTGTCGTTTCATGTTGGGTCAGTGTTACCTGGCCAACGGGGAGGGACACAAGGTGAGAGACGGACACTCAGACCTCTGACGTCTCAACGTCGTAACACTTCACGACAAATCAAAACGTTTCTATCGTCGTCATTTGTCCGTCAGGCGCTGAAGTGTTTCCAGGAGGCAGCAAACGAAGTCGACAAGGAGGATTTTCTGGAAAGACTGACGGGGACAGAGGACGAGGAGGCAGCGTCTACACCCAGATTACAGTATTACAACAAGGTCAGATTATCACGTTATAAGGTCGACATCTGTCAGAAAGCTGATCTGTATGTTTGATAATAAATGAATCCTCTGTGTTTCAGGTCCTGCGGCTGCTGGAAGACGTCGGTTTACCTGAACTCGTCATTCAGTTTGCGTCTTTGGCCATAACGGAGGCAGCGAGCGACGTCAGCAGTCAGGTGACACATCTGAGACTCGTCCGTCCTCTAACGTCTTAGACGAGTGACTGACTCGTGTCTTCATGTAAATGTTTGACGTGTGTCCTCAGGCTGCTCTGTGGACCAGGATCTTCAAGCATCATCTGGACCTGGGACACAACAGTGAAGCCTACGAAGCTCTGACACAAAACCCCGACCACAGCATGTACGACACACACACACACACATTAATACACTTTAAAGTCTAGTAACAGTAATAATAGTTCACTAGTTTACTTCAGTATCTTTACTAGAGTAGTTTTAATTGTGTTTGACTTTGACTTCTACATTTCCTCTGTGTGTGTGTGTGTGTCCGTCCTCAGGCAGCTGGATTGTCTCCGTCAGCTGGTCGTGGTTCTGTGTGAACGCTCTCAGCTGCAGGATTTGGTCCAGTTCCCGTACGTCAACCTCCACGATGAGGTAGAAACTGTTCTCATGAACCGTTCTGAGATAAAACTGTGTTTATTTTTGTTCCTCGCCTGTGACCGGATCCATCTGGAGCTGGTGCCTCAGATTTATTTGGTGTTAGTAGAATGTCTAGATGAACGGTTAATCGCTGACAACAAGTTTATAAAGAAGTTTATAAAGTGTCTGCAGCTGTTTGACTCTTTTGAGTTGGAGGTTAAAGGTCAGATGAAGGGACACTGACTCAGACCTTCACAATAAGAGTCTGATAAACTGATGATGTCGTCTTCAGGTCGTCAGCATCATCGAGTCTCGAGCTCGAGGTTTGGACCTGTTGGCTCATAACTACTACGAGCTGCTGTACGCCTTCCACATCAACAGACACAACTACAGGAAAGGTACGGGCACGTGACGACCACAACCACACCTGACAACAGCAACACGTCTGATCTGTGTGTGTGTGTGTTGGTGTGTGTTTTCAGCGGGAACGGTGATGTTCGAGTTGGGCATGCGTCTGGGTCGTGAGGTTCGAACTCGCCTCGGTCTCCAGAAGCAGGTGAACTGTTACCTGGCTGCTCTCAACTGTCTGCGTCTCATCAGACCAGAGTACGCCTGGATCGTCAGACCGGCCTCGGGATCCGTGGTTCGTCACGTCGTCACCTGGATCTGGTCTCTGTATTTGAACACGTCGTGTTGATGTTGATTCACGTGTTTGTGTTTTTGTTGCAGTACGAGCGACCGGGAGCGTCTCCGAAGAGAAACTCGGACGGAGAGTTCTCCTCTGAACCAGGTCAGACTCTCGTCTTTAAATGAAACTATTAACAGTGAGGCCTCTCAGCTGTGTGGTGATGGCGTCACTACATGTTGTGTTTTCTGCTGCAGTCAAACGTCAGGTCGACATCCTGGAGCTCAAGGACCTGGAGAAGGAGTACATGTTGTCCCGCAGCCGCCTCACGCTCGCCCAGCACCACCCGCCGTCCGCCGCCATTGCCGGTACGTATGCTGACGCTGCCGCTGAGCAGCCGCCGAGTGTCTGTAACACATGTGTGTCGTGTGTAACACGTGTGATCCGTGTCTGCAGGCAGCGCCTCAGCGGTGGAGATGGTGGCTCTGCTGGTCCAGACTGGACTGTTTGACTCGGCTCTGTCTCTGTGTCAGACGTTTAAACTCAGCCTCACGCCGGTGTTTGAGGGTCTGGCCTTCAAGTAAGTCCTGGACCCGGACACATCAGGACCCTGATCAGGACTCTAGTCGACTCATTAACTGTCTTGTGTTTTCAGGTGCGTCAGGCTTCAGTTTGGGGGGGAGGAGACTCAGAACGAAGCCTGGAGCTGGTTGGCTGATAATCAGCTGTCGTCTGTCGTCAACACCAAAGAGTCCAGGTTTGATCTGCTCCTGTCAACGTTTTGAACACATGTGAACACACGTGAACTTTGGCTGAAGTCGTCTCTCTTCCTCCTCAGCGCCACAGATGAAGCGTGGCGGCTGCTCGCCTCGTACCTGGACAGATATCCGTCTCCCAACGGACAGCACCACCGCTGCGTCATCAACAAGCTGCTGTCACACGGCATCCCTCTCCCTGATTGGTTGGTCAAGTCCTATAAGGTGAGAGACGCGTCGTCGTCTGCAGATGGAGTCTGAACGAACGGTTAAACTCAGCTGTGTTTGTTTCCCATCATGCTTTGTGCTCAGGCTGTAGATGCTCCGTCTCTGCTGCGTCTCTTCCTGAACTACGATCAGCTGGAGGCTGCAGCTGAACTGGTCCTGGAGTACGTGGACGCTCTGCTGGGCAGAGGACACCAGTACTTTGGCATCGAGGTAAAGACAACACACAGGTCATATGGGTTGGTCATGTGACTCATGTTTCAACAGTTTAAAGTCTTTATGTGTGTGTGTGTGTGTGTGTGTGTGTGTGTGTGTGTGTGTGTGTGTGTGTGTGTGTGTGTGTGTGTGTGTGTGTGTGTGTGTGTGTGTGTGTGTGTGTGTGTGTGTGTGTGTGTGTGTGTGTGTGTGTGTGTGCGCGCTTCAGAGGCCTCTGTCAGCGACGTCGTCCACAGTCTGGCTGCCGTATACGGCCATCGATCAGCTGCTGCAGGCGCTCGCTGAGACACAGACCAGCAGCAGCGTGAGTCCACGTCACTTCCTGTTTATGTTCACTGATCTGACATTTAGCCACTTCAGCTAACGTTAGCGCGGTTATCTTTGAGCTAACGTTAGCGCAGTTATCTTTAAGCTAACGTTAGCATGTTTATCTTTGAGCTAACGTTAGCATGTTTATCTTTGAGCTAACGTTAGCGCAGTTATCTTTGAGCTAACGTTAGCGCAGTTATCTTTAAGCTAACGTTAGCATGTTTATCTTTGAGCTAACGTTAGCATGTTTATCTTTGAGCTAACGTTAGCATGATTATCTTTGAGCTAACGTTAGCGCGGTTATCTTTGAGGTACGTTAGCATGATTATCTTTGAGCTAACGTTAGCATGATTATCTTTGAGCTAACGTTAGCATGATTATCTTTGAGCTGATGTTCGTCTTCCCTCCTCTTAACACTGTTCACCTCAGCAGCTCTTTAAGGCCCAAGAGGCTTTGTGAATAACTTATCTTACCGAGGGAAAACTGACAAAGTGACGTCGCTAAAAGCTACTTTTAGTCTTAGGGTCCTGGTGATTTCTGACACGTCTTAGCTGCTTCAGTCAAAAGAAACGAAGCTTCGATTCTCTGACTGAGTTTGTCTGTTTTCAGATTTACGACAAAGTTGCAGCCAAACTGGCCGAGTACCATCGTCTGGTGGATCAGACGACCAGACGTCGACTTCTTGCGCGATGAGAACTCAAGTCTTATTTTTCTACCGTTGGACTCGTTTGTACGATGAGACTTTCACGACAGGAGCTGGTGTAAATACGGCGACTGGGGAACCGGCCGCTCACGTGTGTGGATGTGTTTGTTTTCTGTTTTTTAGAAGAATGTTGTAATAATCATCGACACGTTTTGTACTCGAAGCTGAAATTAAAGGTTTTTCTTGAACTTGATTGACTGATTTATTGATTTAATATTTATAAACTGAGTTTTAATAAAACGTGAATCAACTGAACATTCGATTGAAAATGTTGAATGTTTTCATCTTGATTCATCATCGATCGTCGAGTTTGTGTCTTTACATTGAAAACTTTTGTTTTTGTGTGAACACACATGATCAGTGATTATTGATCAACCTGTGATTAGAGGTGAAGTGTGACTTGTTAAATCATTTAAACCTCAGAGTTTTTACGATGTGTCTTTATATCAAAGGTCTCATCTGGACGGTTAGAATTGTTTTTATTTACGAACTGAAAATCTTAAATTGTTAATTTTTTAAAAATAAAACCAGTTTCTCTTTTTAAACACTGAGATGATCTTTAATGGACATGTCTGTTTTAGATGATTTGTCTCTTGTTTTGGTTCCTTCATGTTTTTGTCACAACAGGTTTTAACTTTGAAGCTTCATGGAAAAATATTTTTTTTAAAAAGTCGAACTCATTTGATCACTTTCAACTAATTTCAATCTGTGTCTTAGTTTATATCTTTATGTTCTTTATATTCTACGTGTCCAGTATATAAACGTGCTGTTGATAAATCTGAAATGTTATGAAATACTTCTTTTCACGTTCAGTCTTTTGTTGTTTCATCATGACAACCACCCCCCGCCCCCTGATTGTCTGTGCGCGCCCCTGTGAGCAGCAGCTGCTGGAGATGAAACTTTGTGTCAGTGAATCAGAAACATGAGGAGCAGCAGGTTGTAGCGTCATGGAATCCGATCAGACCCGGATCCGCTGGTTCTGCTGTTTTTTCTGGATCTGCTGGACCTGCTGCTCAGTCCAGCCTCTGTCCGGACTCTCTGACGGACCGAGTACTGGTACCGGCACCGTGTCGCTGGACTGCTCCGTGGGACCGGGTTGGATTTATTACATAGACCGAGACGTGACTCCTGCTTCAGTCCGCCGGTTCGTCCACCTCCGGAGTCGAACCGGGATCTTGTTCCTCTCTGGAGACCCGGACTGTGCGTCCCGGAGGCGGCCGTCGATCCCGGTCCAACTTCGGCTCCAGTCTCAGACCGATCCACATGAGTTCATCCTGATCTGCATCAAGCTGGTCCTCCACGGCCGGGACTGTGTGATCCGACGCGGGGACCCGATCAGCGTCCACATGTGGCTCCGGTCCGACCCGGATCCGTGCTTCTCCGCCTCGGAACTGAACAGGAAGGTTCGTGACCATCTGCCGCAGTTTCTGCGCAGAAACCGTCGTCTGCAGGTTTCTTGTGCAGTGAGAGGACCGAGCAGCGGCGCGTCCAGCAGGGGGCGTCCTGGTGGTCCTGGCTGTCTGGGGTCGGAGCTGGACGCTGTGTGCGCGCTGCGGGACGCACGCAGCCTCAGCACCATCACCGCGGTGCTCCTGAAGCTCCGCCTCTCCGCTCCACCTGCTGACGTCACTCAGGTGTCTCAGCGCGGCAGGCGCGCGGCGGTGAACGCTGCGCCTCAGTTCCAGCTGCCGAACTACCAGGTGTCGGTTCCCGAGAACGAGCCGGCGGGGACGCGCGTCATTACGCTCACGGCTCCGGACGCGGATCCCGGACCCGCGGGCCAGGTGGACTACGACATGGAGGCTCTGTTCGACGGCCGCTCCGACAGGTACTTCCAGATCGACCCGCTCACCGGCGGCGTCACCACTCTGCAGCCGCTAGACCGGGAGGTCAAGGACACGCACGTGTTCAAGGTCATCGCCTCGGACCGGGGTGAACCCCGGAGGTCGTCCACCGCGTTTCTGACCGTCACCGTCAGCGACACCAACGACCACACGCCAGTGTTCGAGCAGACCGAGTACAGAGTCCGAGTCCGGGAGAACGTGAATCCGGGATTCGAGGTACTGACGGTCAGGGCGACTGATGAAGACGCTCCTCAAAACGCCAACATGGTCTACAGGATCGTCGAGGACAACACCGCCTTCCAGATCGACTCCAGGACTGGACTGGTCCAGATCACGCAGCGGCCAGACAGGGAGAGCGTCCCTTGGTACCGGCTGACCGTGGAGGTCAGTGACCGGGGCAGAGACCCAGGACCCCGCAGCTCCACCGCTGCCGTGTTCATCCACGTGGAGGATGAGAACGACAACGTCCCGCAGTTCAGCCAGACCCGCTACGTGGTCCGGGTGCCGGAGAACACGGCCGTGAACACCAGAGTGACCCGGGTGGAGGCGACGGACCAGGATGAAGGCCACAACGGGAAAGTCCACTACACCATCATCAGCGGCAACGTCAGGGGCCAGTTCTCCATCCAGTCCCCGACCGGACTCATCCAGCTCGTCGGTTCTCTGGACTACGAGTCTGTCAGAGAGTTCAACCTGCGGGTCAAGGCTCAGGACGGAGGTCGGCCTCCCCTCATCAACAACACCGGGCTGGTGGTGGTCCAGGTCCTGGATGTCAACGACAACGCTCCGATGTTTGTCAGCTCGCCGCTGCAGGCCTCGGTCCTGGAGAGCGTCCCCGTCGGTCACTCTGTCATACACATCCAGGCCATCGACGCGGACTCCGGGAACAACTCCCAGCTGGAGTACCGACTCACGGACACGGCGCCGGGTTTCCCTTTCACCATCGACACCGACACCGGCTGGGTGACGGTCAGCGCCGCTCTGGACCGGGAGACCGCGGAGTTTTACATGTTCGGCGTTGAGGCGACGGACCGGGGACTTCCCCCCATGTCGTCTCTGGCCTCCGTCAGCGTCACGGTCCTGGATGTGAACGACAACGTCCCCACGTTCACTCAGACTCGGTACAACCTGAAGCTCAACGAGGACGCCGCCGTGGGGACCAGCGTGCTGCTGCTGACCGCCGTGGACCGCGACGCCAACAGCATCGTGACTTACCAGATCTCCGGTGGAAACACCAGGAACCGGTTCTCCATCAGCAGCCAGACCGCCGGCGGCCTGATCACCCTGGCATTGCCGCTGGACTACAAGCAGGAGCGGCTCTACGTCCTGACGGTGGCGGCGTCGGACGGGTCGCTCCAGGACACGACGCAGGTTCACATCAACGTCACCGACGTCAACACTCACCGGCCCGTTTTCCAAAGCACCAACTACCAGGTGACGCTGAGCGAGGACCGGCCCGTCGGGTCCACGGTGGTCGTCATCAGCGCCACGGACGACGACACCGGAGACAACGCGCGGATCAGTTACATGATGGAGGACAAGGTGCAGCAGTTCAGCATCCACCCAGAAACCGGAGTCATCACCACTCAGACCCACATCGACTACGAGGACCAGGCCTCCTACACACTCGCCATCGTCGCCCACGACCACGGGGTCCCGCGGAAGTCAGACACCACGTACGTGGAGGTGATCGTGTTGGACGCCAACGACAACTCTCCGCGGTTCCTCCAGGACCTGTACCGGGGCTCCGTGCCGGAAGACACACCGGTTTACACCAGTGTGGTGCAAATCTCTGCAACCGACCGAGACTCCGGTGCCAACGGCAGAGTCAGCTACACCTTCACCGGCGGCTACGACGGCGACGGAGACTTCTTCATCGAGACGTACTCCGGCATCATCAGGACCGCGAGGAAACTGGACCGAGAGGAGGTGTCGGTGTATCACCTCCGAGCAGCTGCCGTGGATAAAGGAGTCCCGCCTCTCAGAGCGGTGGTGGACGTCCAGGTGTCGGTGCAGGACGTCAACGACAACGCTCCCGTGTTCGAGCAGGACGTGATGGACGTGTACGTGACCGAGAACAGCCCCGTCGGCTCCGTCGTGGCTCGAATCAGCGCGACGGATCCGGACGATGGATCAAACGCTCAGATCCTGTTTCAGATCGTGGACGGAAACGTCCCGGAAGTCTTCCAGTTGGACTTGTTGAACGGGGACCTGGTCGCTCTCACCGATCTGGATTATGAGCTGAAGTCAGAGTACACCATCGTCGTCCAGGCCACGTCTGCTCCGCTGGTGAGCCGGGCCACGATCCGCATCCACCTGCTGGACGTCAACGACAACGTCCCGGTGCTGCAAGACTTTGACGTCATCTTCAACAACTACGTCACCAACAGGTCCGACACCTTCCCGTCTGGACCCATCGGGTCTGTGCCGGCTCGAGACCCGGACGTGACGGATAAACTGAAGTTCAGGTTTCTGGAGGGAAACGAGCTGAACCTGCTGATCCTGAACCAGGTCAGCGGAGAACTGCAGCTCAGCAGAGACCTGGACAACAACAGACCTCTGGAGGCCTCGATGAGGATCCAAGTGAGCGGTGAGGACCTCAGAGACCTGATCAGGTTTAGTTCAGGTTTATTTCTCAGACTCTTTTTACACTGAAGTCACATGAAACTTGGTTCAAACTTTCAGAGAATCAGTTCAGTTCAGACAAAACCAGGCCAGACGGCCTGATGCTGGTGGGGGGGTCACCATGGCAACAAAGACCAGCACCATATATGGGACATGTTTAAGAAAAGAAAAGAGGATTGGATGTGGGGGGTTGAGAGGAGGAGGGGGCGCAGTGTTTGTCTTTTGTCCTGATGCAGATTAGACTGAACTCAGTCCATCAGGACTCAGCAACAACAACCCAACAACCGTTACACAAATCAACACAAGGACACACAACAGGCCGGGCTGAGGGGGGAGGACGGGAGGGAGACGGCCAGTGAAAGAGAGGAGGATTAGAACCAGTCCTGATCTAAAACTGCTAAACTTTGTTCACGTGAAATCATTTAAAACAAAACATCTGTCTCCAGATGTGGATCAGACACATAAACCACACATCAGAGTTTTACTTTGTAAAAACAGTTTTAATTTATTGACTCATAGAATCATAAAAAAAGAATCAAGTTTTTAACCAATCAGATGCTTCTGTCAGTCACTGTGTGTGTGTGTGTGTGTGTGTGTGTGTGTGTGTGTGTGTGTTTGACATAATGTGAACTGACAGTGTAACAGAGTGGAAAGATTGTTTCTATTGTCCAGTAACTGCAGACCAGTGTGTGTGTTGCTGTAGGTGTGTGTGTGTGTGTGTTGTTGTGAGTGTGTGTGTGTGTTGTTGTGAGTGTGTGTGTGTGTGTTGTGAGTGTGTGTGTGTGTGTATGTGTGTGTGTCAGACAGTAACAAAGACCCAGTAACACAGACGCTGTGAATGTTGCCTCATGTTGTTGTTGTTTTGGATGTTTTTCAACCATCTACCTACAGTCACATGATGAAATTACCACGTTTAATCAAACTAACGGTTTTATTTTAGTTAGAAATCACATTAAATCACAACTGAAGAACAATATTTGGTAAAAACCTGGTCAACGTTCGTCTCTAACATGTTTCCTCTCAGACGGTGTCCACCATGTGACGGCTGTCTGCTCGCTGCGAGTCTCCATCATCACCGACGACATGTTGACGAACAGCATCACCGTCAGACTGGACAACGTGTCTCAGCAGCACTTCCTGTCTCCTCTGCTGTCTCACTTCGTGGACGCCGTGGCCACCGTCCTCTCCACCAGCCGAGACCACGTCTTCGTCTTCAACGTCCAGAACGACTCCCACGTAGAGGGAAGCGTCCTGAACGTGACGCTGTCGGCCCTGCGGCCGTCCGAGGACCACGATGCTCTGGAAGACCAGTTCCTGTCGTCTGAGACGCTGCAGGAGAAGATCTACCTGAACCGGTCTCTGTTGATGCTGTTGTCCAACCAGCAGGTGCTGCCGTTCGACGATAACGTTTGTCTCCGTGAGCCTTGTGAGAACTACATGAAGTGCGTGTCGGTGTTGAGCTTCCACAGTTCGGTGGCGTTCGCAGCGTCCGACTCGCTGCTGTTCAGGTCCATTCGACCGGTGGGAGGGGTGAGGTGTCGCTGCCCACCGGGTTTTACCGGAGAAAACTGTGAGATGGAGATTGACCTCTGCTTCTCATCACCGTGTCTGAACAGAGGGACGTGTCACAGCACAGAGGGAGGATTCACCTGCCGCTGTCTGCAGAGATTCACCGGTCAGTGAAACCTGATTATGTAGACACATCTTTACTCAGACGACACCACATTATACATCACAGCCTACGAGTCCGTAACCACAGGAACCATCTGATCTCTGATCTTCTGCCTCTGTCCAGGTGATCGCTGTGAGGTGGACTCTGGGTCTGGACGCTGTGTTTCAGGTGTTTGTAAGAACGGAGGCAGCTGTGTCGACCTGAAGGACGGAGGCTTCACGTGTCAATGTCCAGACGGAGACTTTCAGACGTCATTCTGTGAAGCGATGAGTCGCAGCTTCACAAGGCGCTCCTTCATCACCTACAGAGGACTGAGACAGAGATTCCACTTCCACCTGTCGCTCAGGTGAGATAGTCTACGTCCTGTAATCCAGGTGAGATAGTACACGTCCTGTCCTCCAGGTGAGATAGTCCACGTCCTGTAATCCAGGTGAGATAGTCCACGTCCTGTCCTCCAGGTGAGATAGTCCACGTCCTGTCCTCCAGGTGAGATAGTCCACGTCCTGTCCTCCAGGTGAGATAGTCCACGTCCTGTCCTCCAGGTGAGATAGTCCACGTCCTGTCCTCCAGGTGAGATAGTCCACGTCCTGTCCTCCAGGTGAGATAGTCCACGTCCTGTCCTCCAGGTGAGATAGTCCACGTCCTGTCCTCCAGGTGCGATAACGTTCTGACTTTGATGAAAATACATTAAACATTAAATTTTAAACTGTTAAATCTTCTCGACAACATGAACATTTGTTTCCAAACTTCAGTGGAAACACGTTTGTTCATCATCATTAATGTTTCCTTTAACTTTAACAGATCAGACATTTTGAATGTAAACATGTCTGATCTGAGGTCAGATGTCACAATGTGCTGTCTCGTCTTCTCACAATACCTGTTGACAGTCTAGATCCCAGACCTGGTTCGGACTCTGACTCGTCTTTCATCGTTGTTTCCACATTCCTCGTCTTCCTGACCATTTTCAAAAACAGTTTCATGACATTAAATTTCACTGAAATGATCCACGGTGTGTGAGGCTCCTATCAGGATGTTTAGACCAACTTCAAATGGTTCAAACGATCTGTAAAGTATGATCAGTGTTTATCATGATTGTGATATTGAATGTGATGTGTTTGTAGGTTTGCGACCAGAGACAGAGACGCCTTGTTGTTGTACAACGGACGATTCAACCAGAAACACGACTTCATCGTCCTGGAGATCGTTGATCAACAGATTCAGTTCACCTTCTCTACAGGTAGAAACTCTTCATCATCAGCCTCATCCTCATCTTCATCAACCTCATCTTCATCTTCGTCACCTTGAGTCGTCTCGCCTCATCAGCCTCGTTACATGGACACGTCAGGAGTTTCTCTGTGTCTTCAGGTGAAAACACCACCACCGTGGAGACGTTTGTGGAGGGTGGGGTCAGTGATGGGGAGTGGCACAGAGTTCAGCTGCACTACTACAACAAGGTCAGTACGACGTTCACCGCAGTCTCCAAACCTGGACCCAGAGTGGTCCGACTCAGACTCAGTCCTGTTCCCGACCTGCTGCTGTTCACCAGCACCGACCTCCTGATACAACAGATGAGATTCCCACAGGAAACCATCTGGATCAGAGAGAAAACAGGAAACAGTAGGTGACAGTGACCAGAACAGTGGGTGTGACGGTGTCAGCCGCAGTGCATTATGGGTAGGTTTGGCACCGCAGCGTGTTTAGTGATGGACGCGTTGATTTTTAAACTCAGGATCGGATCTCATCAACACTGTTGAACAGTTGATACAGTTTTAATGTGTCTGGATGTTTGAGTGTCACACACACACACACACACACACACACACACACACACACACACACACACAGGCAGGAAACTGCAGACTGCAGCAGAGTTTCCAGGAAGTACCAGGATGTAAATTCCCTCTTTATCTCGTCTCCGACGTGTGTCTACGTCTGTGTGGACGTTCATGTCGCTCATCGACAGGAAGCAGGAAATCATAATCATCATTAACGTCACAATAAAGGCTGGTCACTGAAAACCAGTGCATTGTGGGAAACATCTGCTGACCTGACCCTTAAAAAAACAGAGAAACTTTCTGATGAATAATGTACTAAAACCTGATGGTGACCTCCGGGTTTAGACGCAGTAAAGACCACGAACCAGGACTCAAACCAGGTTTAACTCATGTTGCATTACTTCCTGTTTGTCATAAAACACTGATATTTGTGTAAATGAATGAAAACAGCGTCTCTGTCACCAGCTGCGGGTCCACGTTCCCTTTGGGCCGTCAGGTGAGAAGATGGTGGTGGTTGCCGTGGACGACTGTGACGTGGAGGTGGCGACTGGTTTTAAACATCTGATCAGAAACTACTCATGTGCAGCTCAGGGAAGACAGACGGGTGTCAAGAAGTGAGACTCATACTTTGTGTTTCTGTTTGGGAGTTTTTAGACTTTATGTTGTGACTTCCTGTTTTATTTTGAGGAACACGGGTGAAACTAACCAGGAAAGACAACTGAACACAAGTAAAATCCTTTCAATATAAAAGTCTAGAGTCTGGAACATTTATTATTTATTGACTTATTGATCCTTAGCTTGTTTTTGCTGAATCGTAGATCTCATTTGGATCTTCTTGTCTTGTGTTTTTAGTTTCATTCCCTGTGTTAAACCTCAGTGAATCATCCTGCAGGTCTTTGGATCTGACTGGACCTCTGCTGCTCGGTGGTGTCCCGGACTTACCGGAGGATTTCCCCGTCAGGAGACGAGACTTTGAAGGCTGCATCAGAGATCTGAGCATCGACGGACAACAGGTGGACATGGCCCAGTTCATCGTCAACAACGGCACCAGCGCAGGTCCGACTGAACGAAAACCCTTCAATGAATTTGTGTTTTGAATGTGGACTGTCGGCTGCAGAACGACGCTTTGTTTCCATTTTATCATCAGTGCTTTTACTCTTCTTCTTCCTGTCGATCATCTGCTGCAGGTTGTCCAGTGAAGCAGGATTTCTGCCGCAGGACGCTGTGTCTGAACGGAGGCGTGTGTGTGAACAGGTGGAGTTCTTACAGTTGTCAGTGTCCACTCGGCTTTGGGGGGAAAAACTGTGAAGGTGAGTTTAGATGTGGACGTCGTTTCAGTGGTTGTGTTTAGTATCGAGAGACTGGAACATAACGTTGATGATACTACAGTAGTAGGAAACAGGAGGACAACAAATATGACGTGTGAGCGAATCTGTATGAATCGTCTCTGAAGTTTAACACATCTACAGTTGCATCGTCTCCTCTGAAGTTTAACGGCGAGGCGTTGATGTGGTGGGCGGAGCCACAGGTGACCATCAGCGTGCCGTGGTACCTAAGTCTGATGTTCAGGACAAGACACAGAGGAGGAACTCTGCTTCTGGCCGACGCAGGGCAATCATCCAGGATCCAGCTGCTGGTGAGGAGACGAGTCTCAGGAACGGTTCGTGTTGATGTTCAAGTCTTTTCTAACCACTCGTCCTCCCCGGCCTTCTTCCAGCTTAGCAGCAGCCACCTCAGTTTCCAGGTGTTTCTTGGAGCAAAGTGCGTCGCTCTGCTGGACTTCAGTCAGACTCGAGTCGACGACGGAGCGTGGCACCACGTCCAGTTGGAGCTGAAGAGTAGCAAAGAAGGAAAAGAAGTCAGATACATGGCTGAGGTTTCTCTGGACTACGGCATGTTCCAGGTGTAAACTCTGTTAGATCAAATCTAGATCGACCATCGTTCATTGACTCAGCTCATGTTATGATGAGAGACCAGTTAACAGATGATAAAAGACTCAACCTGCTTCCTGTTCCTCAGCGGTCGGTGGAGATCAATAAAGAGCTGCCGGGGCTCAAACTGAAGAGTCTGTTTGTGGGCGGAGTGAGGAGGAAGAACGGCTCGGTGGTGAACGGGTGGAGAGGCTGCATCCAGGTGAGTCAACGCCTCCTGTGGTTAAATTCATCCTCGTTAGTGGTGACGTGAGTTGATCTAACTGAGGTGACGTCTCCTCAGGGGGTGAGGATGGGTGAGACCAGACTCACTAACTCTGACCTGCGGGGGAGTCGAAGGGTGGAGGTGGAGGACGGATGTGATGTTGTTGACTCCTGCACCACCACCATCTGTCCAGCACACAGCCGCTGTCAAGACTCATGGGAGGATCACACCTGCACCTGTGAGCCAGGTGATTGTTGCCAACCTGATTAATTATCAATGAAGCAGTTGATTGATCAGTGTATTGATCTGTGTAACGTTCCCTTTGATTCACAGGATTCTTCGGTAGAGACTGTGTGGATGTTTGTCTCCTGAACCTTTGTCAACAGGACTCCACCTGCGTTCATGACCCCTCCACCCCCGGCGGGTACCGCTGTCTCTGTGAGGACGGTTACCACGGCGACCACTGTCAGTACCGGTAGGTTGATGGTAACAATATGACAATGAACGATGAATCTCTCCCTCTCAATGAATCCTGCTGATCCTGGACTGTCAGTAACATTATTGATCAGTGATTGTTGTTCTCAGATCAGATGTCCCGTGTCCTCGGGGCTGGTGGGGCGGTCCGGTCTGTGGACCCTGTGACTGTGACGTGTCTAAAGGATTCAACAGAGACTGTAACAAAACGACGGGAGAGTGCAGCTGTAAGGTAACGACATCCAACACCCGGAGTCTGGTCTGGTTCTCTTCAGTCTTGTTCTGTTGTCTGAGTCTCTTTGTCTTCTCAGGAGAATTATTTCCATCCCAACGGCAGCGATTCCTGTTTCCCCTGCGACTGTTTCCATCTGGGCTCTGAGTCTCGATCCTGCGACGCTCAGACCGGTCAGTGTCTGTGCAGGACCGGCGTGGTCGGACGTCAGTGCAACACCTGCGACAGCCCATTCGCTGAGGTCATGGCCCAAGGCTGCGAGGGTACGAGCAGCTGTAACAACATTACACTGTGGCCTTGTGTTGAATCTTCATGTAGTAAAACCTTGTTACGTTTCAGTCATGTACCATGTGTGTCCGAGGGCATTCGACTCTGGACTGTGGTGGCCGAGGACGCACTTCAACCAACCTGTGGTGGTGAAATGTCCACGAGGCTTCACAGGTCAGAACTAAACACTAGACACACTTCATCTACAAAGTGTCCACACTCAAACTGACCAATCAGCTTCTGGCTCCACCCACTGCAACACAGGCAATGCTGTCCGTCACTGTGACGAGCAGCTCGGCTGGCTCCGCCCCCACCTGTTCAACTGTACCTCAGTGAGCTTCATACGCCTCCACACTCAGGTACTACGATACTACACACTGTACTACAATACTACTACACTAGTACACCACTATACTACCACACTACCGCAGACAGGTACTATGGTACGACACTACTACACTACACTACTATACTACCTACACTACCTACTTCACTTGCTCTTCAACTGGGTCCATAGTCACTCTCTGACTCTGGTGTCTCAGGAGGCGGAGCTTCAGAGTAACGTGTCGTCATTGGACGGTGGGAGGTCACGGAGGCTCGCTTCGACGTTGTGGGAGGCGACCAATCAGTCGCCGTCTCTTCACGGCAGCGATCTGCAGACAGCGTCCAGTCTGCTGAGTCTGCTGCTGCAGCACGAGAGTCGACAACGTGGTTTCAACATGTCCGCCACGCAGGACCGACACTTTCACCAGGTCACATGATTTATCTATTAACCTCGCACTCTTCAGCCTTCAACCAGTCACCAGAATCTACCGCATCAAAACAAATGTCACCGATTTGTCCTGTAGAACGTGATCCAGACCGCCAGCGTCCTGCTGCAGCGAGGTGGACAGCAGGTCGCAGGGTCTCGTCTGCTGACCGGGTTTGAAGTTTACGGACAAAACCTCGCCAGGAACACGAGGAAGACTTACCTGAAGCCCTTCATCATCATCACTCCAAACATCAGTAAGTCTGTCATCAGTCACTCCCTCTTCCTCCAATCAGCTTATCATCATGTTCAGTTGCTTTTATTTTGAAACACACAGGAAGTCGAAGCTCTTCAATGATCTCTTCTTGTGTCTGTCTTCAGTTTTCTCTGTGGACGTCCTGGACAGCAGCAGGACGAATCCTCACCTCTCTGAGCTACAAGATGGACTTCCTGTCGACCTGCGTGCTGTCGTAGATTTCCCACAATTCACTTCAAATGATGATGTTGAAACTGCTGCAGGTATCAGAGACGCACTGGGAGAACATGATGTTTTATATAGTGAGAAACAGTCAGACCCTGACTGTTTCTCACTATATCACTAACCTTCTGATCTGTCGATTCCACAGAAAGGTTAACTGAACTGCCCTCTGAAGTCATCAGTGATGTCATCAGTGATGTCAGTCAGACCGTGCGTCCTCTTAGTGAGTTTTCTGGTAAAAATAAACATAACAGTGATGCTCTGAACTCGCCGCTGGTCGTGGTGGTGATCGTCTACAAAAATCTGGGAGAGCTGTTGCCACTGAGCCACGAACCCATCACTCTGAGGTAAAACGACAACAACGACCTCAGACTGAGGTAAAACAACTTCTGGCCGAGGTACAACAGTGGCGGTTTCTGTCCACAGAGTTTCCGGTCGTTCTGTCATCAACTCTCCTGTCGTCACGACTCTGATGTACAGTGAAGGTTCATCACGTCTCGTGATCCGTCCTGTGACCCTGCAGCTGCCCCTACTGGAGACAGAGGGACGAGCGAGGCCTCGATGTATCGTCTGGAGTGACTCAGCAGGGTGAGCTATGCTATGCTAAGATAAGCTAACAGTTTCCCCCTGCTGCTATTATTTGTGCTAGGTAAGCTAATCCAACAGTTTGTGTTTGTCCAGGGGAAGTGGTTCAGGGCGCTGGTCCTCTGCAGGTTGTGATCTGATCAGCAGGAATCAGACTCACGTCACCTGTCGTTGTGTTCGGGCGTCCAGCGTCGCCGTGGTGATGGACGTGTCCCGTAGAGAGGTAACCACACCCACCTCCGTCAGGACGCCGTCTCCACCAGAACCTGATTCGTCTCTACATTACATTTGTTTTGTGTGTTTGTTTCAGGGTGAAGACGTTCTTCCTCTGAAGCTCATCACCGTCTCCCTCCTCTCATCCTCGCTTGTCTTCCTCCTCATCACCTTCATCCTCCTCATCGTCCTCACAAACCTGTGCTCCAACCTCCACCGAATCCACCTGAACCAGGTGACGTCGTCCTTCCTGTCGCAGCTCGTCTTCCTGCTCTTCATCGATCGAATGCAGAACCGCTTTCTCTGTGTGCTGGCGGCCATCTTGCTGCATTACTGCTGCATGTGTTCATTTGTGTGGATGTTAGTGGAGGAGGTGCACGTCTACCGGATGTTGACTGAGATCCGAAACATTAACCACCGTCACATGACCTTCTACTACGCCATTGGTTGGGGCCTCCCCGCTGTCGTCACAGGTCAGAAAACATCTTGGAAACATGGAAATTTCTATTGAAACTTTCTGGAAACACAATGAATACATGGACGAAAGAAAAGACCATTTGTCTTTTAATACTTTTTAAATAAACCTTCTTCTACTTTTAGTTTTATTAACATATGTTGGATTTTTACCTGAGAGGAATTCACACACGAGATGATACAACATTTTATATCACTCTCTACTCTACTACTACTACTACCACTCTCTACTTTCCTCAGAAGTCTTTTCCTTTCATCAGAGATGCTGCAGAGTTCATTCCCCAGATTAACCTGAGGTCCTGGTTCTCCCGCAGGTCTCTCTGTGGGTCTGGATCCAACTGGTTTTGGGAGCTCAGACTTCTGCTGGGTTTCTGTTCAGGACTCTGTGACGTGGAGCATCGTGGGACCTTTTTCCGGCATCCTCACAGTCCGTCTGTTTCTAATCATCTATCTGATTGAAGACGCAGGTCTGGGTGTTGATCGGTTGTGTCTGTCTCCTCAGGTTACCATGGTGATGTTTGCCCTGGCAGTGAAACGGTCCAGAGGACAGAGACAAATGAGCAGTGAATCAGCTGCAGTCAGGTCCGTTTGATTTTCGTCGGTTTGATTTCGACACATCAGAGCTGTGACTTCTCATCCCCTCGTCTCATCTCCTCCATCAGCTCCTCTTTGAAGTCAGCCATCTTGTTGCTGTTGCTCATCAGCGCCTCCTGGATGTCGGGTCTGATGGCCCTCAACGATGATGTCCTCATCCTCCACTACCTGTTCTCCGTCTTCAGCTGTTTACAGGTGAAAATATATGAAGCCTCATAGTGCTGCCCTCTGCTGGCAGTCTGGGGCATTACAAGAACCACTTTAATTAAAGTGTTTCATAAAACAGAAACTCAAAGAGTCTGTTCACCCCTAACCTTTGACTTTTTCACCTGTCTTCTTCAGGGCGCTGCCTTCTTCTTCTTCTATTGTATTTTCAACAGAGATCTGAGGGTCAATCTGAAGGAAGTTTTCATGAAGAGGAAGAGAAGCAAAGAGTTCATGGACAAAACCTCCCCCCTGACTGTACATCAACACTGAGCAGCTTCCTGAATCCTCTCTACCTTTATTTTGAGAATATTTTGACCGGCCATGAGTGTAGCTGATTGTTGTCACAGTTCATGGGGAAGACGACATCAATTGATTGATTGATTGCTGATCAAACCTGTTTTCTCTCCTCAGTGCTCTCTGAATGGGAAGCAGTTGTTCTCCGGAGATGAAGGTCTGTATCGGACTGCCATTGGAGAGTCGGTGTCATCTCTGAACAGCAGCAGGTGAAACTGACACCTTCAGCGAATATTATACCAAGTTTGTCATTTATCGAATGTGTTGGCGATGTAAATCGTGTCGTCTCTAGGATCAACTCAGGGATGAAGAACGCTGCTTCACCAGGTTCTGACAGGAAGTGGATCCACGGTCACAACAACTCCACCAGATTAACCCGGAAACACATCAGAAAAAAAGGTTGTTGAACAGAGAAAAGATCAAAACCTGAAGAAATGAACCAAATATTCTTTATTTACAAAGAGAAAACTACTAATCATTACTGATTTTGATTCAACGACTGAAGAAGAATTCGCCGCTATGCAGATGACACACTGTTTTATATATTTATATCTTTCCTACAAATCTACTACAGAAACTACAGTTTTCACTGTCTTTCCTCAGAAGACTTGATTCTCCACATAATCTACCGTTCAGTTGATTGATTAATAATGTCAAATATGCAATAATCACAGTAAAATGCACATTTTTGGTCAGAAAATCAAAGACATTTAAAAAATTGATTAGTTGATCATAAAAATGAACACGTATGAGATGGATCTGACTCCTCAGCCTGTGAATAGTTTCACTATTTCATTCATATCTGATAATGTTATATATTTAATCTGCTGTGTTTGTATTTTCAGACTCCGACAGCTCTGATAGCAGCTCAGATGCGTCTTTTCATTCGTCCAACAGCGAAGAAGAACAACTCGATCACATTCATCTCTGGAAAAATGAAAGACGAGAAGAGAAGCACATCACACCTCAGGGTAACAAACACAGACTGATACTGGAGCATCTCTGACCTCTGACCATCTAGTTGCCTCAGTCAGTTTACAGAATAAGAAATAAAAGTTCAATAATCTGCAGGTTTCTGTGTCACCTGTAACTCTTCCTCTAGTCTCTGAACTCAAAGTTCAAACCCCGGTCGACCTCATGGAGCCTTACTGGCTGGTGGCTCCTCCTCCAGATGCTGATGTCATCGGGGGAGGAGGAGGAGGTGAGGAGGTGAAGCATCATGTGGGGACCAGAGTCAACAACCAGTCTGCTGTTATAAACGGGGCTCCACCCAGCTCACCTGGTGGTTGTCAACAGCCAATAAGGCCAAAAGGTGAGGGTCATGTGACCTGTTGACCAATCAGGATGCTCCTTCTCTGAATTTAAATTATATTTCTTTTATATTTGTTTGTTTTTAGGGATTTTGAAGACCAGGACTCCACCCACCCCCCGTCCTTCTCCTCGTTTTCATCCCTCCTCCCCGAGCAATCACAGCCTTCGTCGGGTTGTTAGGGAGAATGGTTTCCATGTTAAAGTCATCCCACCCCCGTCGCCTCGACAACAGTACAGAGGAGTCACCATGGTTACCAGGACGATGCTAGTAACAGCAAAGGAAGGGGAGAACGAGTCTGAGTGAGTCCAGATGTTTCATCAACAAAATGTGATTTAGTTTTTATTTACATTTTCTTAAACTTCCTGTTTGTGTCTAGTTGCAGTGGTGAAACCTCCATCTGAGGTGACAACTCCTCGTCTTCATCCTCAGAGACAAGGACCAGAGAAACAGCCGGGTTTGTTTGGTACTAAGATGGAGGTCAATGGTTACTGACTGAGGTCATCTCCTGGTGAGATGTTAATCCGTTGATGTTATAATGAGGTGAAGAACAACAGACACCAGCGAACTGCTTGCCACTTACAGGTTTAACTGTTGAATGTTAATCAGGAAGATTTCAGGTGAAACTGTGCAGCTTGTTTTGGATTTTCAGGGAAATGAAACATGAAGAGCCACATCTGTCCAACTCTAACTGGAGGTCATGTTGTGTAGATTTGTTTTTTATTCCTTTGTAAAGCAGAAAATTCATGGTCATTAGTTTTTGTAATGTTGATTGTGAAATAAAGTTTTTGATATTTAAGAATGAATGACTCATTTTACCCATAAGTCTTAGAGGTCTAGAACATAACTTTGCCTATGTTTCCTCCAAACAAGAAGAAGTAACACAGACCAGACAGAAACCACGTTCAGTTATACCACTTTATTTATTTGCTGAGTGTTTCCACAATGTCTCTAATAGTAAGAGTCGTTGATACGCCTCATGCTCATCCACCTCATGCCACTGTATCCCATGTTCATGAAGTTCCTGTACTCTCCAGGCCTCAGGTACATCATCCTGCCTCTGTAGTGGGGCTGCTCATACATCAGCCAGTGGCCATCCATCACGTGGCAGGACATGCAGCTGTTCATGCGGTAACGGTCCATGCAGTTGTCACAGTCGTCCATCATCTCGTACATCTGACCACCGAAGTTCTCCCTCTCGTAGATCCTCATCCTGTAGGATCCACGGTACTGGAACAAGATAATAAGTGATTAGTCAGTGTTACGGTGCAAACACGACCGGATTGAATGTGATGTGATTGGATGTTGCCGTTACCATGGGGATCATGCGCCAGGACCTGATGCAGTTGTTCCATCCCATCATGTTCATGTAGTCAGGGTACTCTCCCCTCCTCAGGAACCACTGGTTGCCCATGTAGTTGGCACCATCGTAGACCATGAAGCAGCCTCTCTCCACCCTGCAGGAGTGACACCTGCTCAGGTAGGAGGACATGTCGGCACAGTCGCTGCTGCACTCATAGGAACGACCCTGGAAGTTCCTGTCCTCGTAGAAGATGATCTGAGAACGATGAGCGGACAAACACGTGAGTGGTTTCACAGTAAAAACTCGAAAACATATTTATCTTCCCTTTCACAATAACAGCGTGTGTTTATCTATGGAAACCTTTTAATGTGGAACCTGATAAGTCCAAACCAAAAGTCAAAACTGTATTTTTACTAAAACATGGTTTAACTGTCATTTGAACAAATTAAAGATGAGTTCTCACCCTGCTCATCATGTTCATGTTGCTGGAGGTCATGGTGTCTGTTGCGTTGCTCAGCTGGCTGCTGATGTTGCTGCGATGGTCAGTGGTGGATGTTGTGTGTTACCTGGTGAACAGCCTCTGGTCTTTATAGTACCTGGACAGTCGAGGGTCTTTTGTCCAAACAGCCTGAGCCAGCAACGTGTCATAAAGAGACGCTTAGTGTTCGGCATTTCTCTTAGAAAGGACAGACAAAGAGCGACGGGCGTTAGCGATGTTTCTCCTTCAGGCCTCTGTTCACTGTGTCCAACACGCTTCTGGAACAAAAACCTCCAAAAACAGCAAAGTCGCACATTTAACCATTTCTAACAACTTTTTAGAAAAAAATTCAAATTTATCAATATAAATATATCAGCTGGTTTAAACTAAATAAACTATGTTTCTTTACTGAGAGAAAATGTGGAAATAGTTGTAGTTTTTTAGCGTTTACATTGAACATTGTCAGCTCTTATTATTTCATTTAAATCCTGTAACAGAGTTTTTACACATTTTTCAGAATTAGACCAAAATGATATAATTAACTGTTTATTCATCGCAGAGTTTAAAGTTTCTGACAAATACATAAATCAACATGGTTTTGGTTTCAGTCATTCACTGATGTTTATTGTTTCAGAGTGGAAGACATCTAGAGACAAAGGTTGGGTCTAGAGACGACCCTGGCTGAGGCGGGACTTTGGTCCACAAACTGGATCAATCTGTACTATTACTGACTGAGGAACACAACAACTGAGAAGGATCACAAACCTGAACTAAAGGCTTCAGGTAGATTCAGACCCAGACTCTAGAGGTTTGTACGTCATCAGGGTTTTGTGACATTTAAGAGACAGAAATATTATAATTGTTTTTGTTATTATCATCATCATCTTTCATCTGTTTTTCTCTCAGGCTGACTGATATTTATGTTAATTTATAGGGTCGGGTGTCGATAGTTTATTAGCGATACTGTCGGACAAATGGCTAAAACATTAATAAAACAAAACAAAACATAAATCATTTAAACATAAAGAACATTTAGAACATTGCGGATTTAATTATGACGGGTCTGAACAGTCAGAATTAGACCAGTGCAGGACTCTGACAGGAAGTGATGTCACACTGGGGGCGGAGCCTGTTATTAACAGGATCAGACTCACCAGGAAGCAGATGAAGAGAAGATGGATTTAAACATACTGACACCAGGACCTGAACCAGAACAGACCATATCAGCCAGAGGCCGTGGTCCAGTCCTTCAGGTGATCCTGAGTCCAGTCCTGCAGCAGCAGGTTTGTGAGGACAGGTGTTGTTTGGTGGAAGCTGATCTTCCCAGAGCACATGTTGACAAGAAGCTGCAGGACTTTAGTTCTGACTGAACAGACTGGTCTGATCTGAACTGTCCTGGTCTGAAGATGAATGATTGTTATAGTTAAATTAAATCCTGTGTCTGTTGTGGCATCGTCATCATCACCATCACCATCATCATCATCAGACCTGTTAGTTTACTGCTGCTGTTGTTGTGCGACTGTTTTGTTTGTTTAACACCAAAGTGGATGAACTTTAATGACGTTTATTGAACCTAAAGACAAAATCTTATTCTGAAAACGGAAAAAAGTCTGGAGCATAAATTCACTGTTCATCTGGTTTTAACTTTGGTTCAACAATTAAAGATGTTTTTTCAGACCGAGACAGTGAACTGTGTTTTAAACACAATGTTTTCTATGAGTGTTGGAGAATCATTAAGTCCATCTACACTCTGTGCTGATGTTCAGGAGCAGTAAACAGAAAAACTTAAAGTCTGTTTAATCAGCGTACTAAACCCCAATGAGGACTTTCTGATCAGGATTCAGATATTTAGTCAATAAAACCTCATTTACAGATTTAAAGTGAGAACCTGTTACATATGTTATATTCTACTGATCTTCTTTAAACCTGCTAATCCTCTGATGAAGTTTCTGTTTCAAATCAGGTTCATTTTTTCTGTTTTAACATCAGCGTTTGATCCTGTTTTGATGTGTGGGACATGGATATCTGATGTCTGAACCTTCTGAAACTGATGATATGAGATAATATATAATTTATAACAATATATAACAACACCAAGATATAAAAATGTCTACACAACATGTTTAAATGACAGAATTTGTCATGTAAAAAATTAGGCCAAGATTTTTATAACTTTAGACCTTTAACCTACATGATTCATCTGAAAAACAAAGTGAAAACATTTAATCAGCTGCGTATCAAATAACAAGATACAAGATGTCATTTAAAGGAATCGGCCGTGAGAAGTTACATCAGATAAACATGTCGTCAAAAAGTCGAGTAAATACGTCTTTGCCAAAGCTGGACGCCCTATCAACACTGATGAAAAGATGACAATAGAAGTGGTCAGAGAAGCTGCCAAGCGTTTGACAGCAACGTTAAAGAAGCTGCAGGAGTTTCTGGCAAATCCTGGTTGTGTCCTGACATGTGACAACGATCTGTTGTGTTCTTCAAATGTCTGAGCTCCGGGGCACCGAGGCAAGATGGAGGCTTGCCTCGGTGAAGAACGAAATCTAATTTCACAAAAACATGCATCACGTCCCAAACATATTGTGGTGAAGTGTGTTATAGTCTGATGAAACCAAGGTTGAATGTTTTTGGTCATAGAAGTAAAACAAAGTCACCGTATCTACAATGAAGCCTGATGGTGGCAGCATCAGGGTTTGAGCTGCTTCTTTTCAGCTGAAACTGGAGCCTCAGTCAAGGTGGATTACAAACAGCAGTCGGTTCTGGTACAAAACCTCAAATCAGGCGTGTGTCAGAAAACCCAGACCTGAATCCAACTGAAAACCTGTGGTGTAACCTGAAGAGGGCGCTGTACCAGAGACACTGACACCATTTGACAGATGCTAATGTTGTCAAGTCAAGATGTGACACACCAGAAAAAACTGAATGTAGAAATAAAATCAAAGGTTCTGAATCATCAGATTTTCAGCTTGTTAAAGGTCGAAAATGTTCTGAAAATCTTAATCTTGGTCTTGTTTTTTATATCAACATAAGTGTGTGGACTTTTCATGTTTCACTGTAGGTCTGTGTCATCTCTGTCCTTGAAAACAGTGTTTACACTGGTTTATTTCTAAATCCTAAAAATGGCACAAACAGCTGAACTCAAAACTCAAGGCTTCACTGTGACCAGTGTTACCTCATAGACTGATTAAAGAA
>CM028921.1:345000-425000 GCA_016801845.1 Polydactylus sextarius
CTTCAGGTTGTTACTGATTATGTGTCGGGTGGTTGCTGAGTTTCAGTTGAACAAATTAAACATTTTGCTCTTTAGATCCTAAGAAACTGAGAGGAGCACGTTTTCTAAAAATTAACCTGGTTGAGAAAACCGGGAGTTTTGGCTCATGATCAACGGAGCAATGATTTTTATGACTGGGTGATGTCAGTGCACCATCCATCCACCAGGGGGCGTCCTCTCTGAGTACGGACACTGGACTCCAGTGTTGCTGGTTGTAGCCACAAGTGTTTATTGGTGCGATGTGTAGAAGTCAGCAGGTAACTTCTACCAGACGACATTAGAAAACAGACAAACTGGTCCAAGTTCGTCCAAAGTGCGACTGTCTGGACTCTGACTTCCTGTCTGAAGCTTCAGCCTTCGTCACTGGACAGTTTGAGTTAAATCATCCAACTCACTTCATCAGCTCCGTCATCAAAGACTCCATCTCGTTCATCTTCCACTTTTCCTCTTTTCCAAACCATTTAGTTGTCAAATGGTGAGTCAAGATAGATTATTTGACCTTTGACCCTTTAACTGAGGCCATAAATTCCTCTATGTCAAACCACTTGAACCACACAGAGACAGGACCTGGTTTGTTGTATTTTCATCCTGATTCCTCCACCTGCTGTCGACACCTCAATACAGACACGTAATGTATTCACTTAAAAAAAATCCTTATTTCTTAGTCATTTTTTTTTCTGTTTTCCTGTTCCTAGAAAAGGTTTTTCCCTGGTTTTCTCAGTAATTCATTCTGTTTTTCTGTCAATTTTTTTCTGAATTATCGTGATACTTCAGACTCCAACCTGCAAGTGACTCCTATGGACCTATGGTATCTCCACACGCCCCAGCTTCAACTATCCACCGTTCCGGGTCCATTAAGAACAAGGAATGAACAACAAAGTCCTCAGGTGCCTGCGTAGAGTCGACAAACTAAAAAAAAACCATCTATATCACTGAAAAAAATTATTCAGAAAATCAGAAAAAATACTCAGATAAACCAACCATAAAAATAAATTACTAAACAAACCAAAAAAGAATTTTTCAAGTGAATGTGATACGTTTCTGTACCTCAACGACCAGTTTCATTAGTGTTTACTACTGTTACTTTTATCAAATCACTGAAGCTGTTGAAGCATTTGTGAGTAAAACTGACTGATCGTTAACGTGTCTTGTATTAGATGAACTGACGAACAGTTTGTCATGAACAGTATGAATCTTTTCCTGATCGACACAAGTTTTATTGATGCTGTTTGGTTTAAAGCAGCTTTAGTCCTCAATGTTTTCAATGAAAACAAGACAGAAGTCATCATATTTATTTATCATCATATAGAAAGAAGACAACACAGACAATCAGACAAAGTCACTGCTGCTGGTTTTTAAATCACTCAACAGATCGAGACCAAAATATATTTGTTACAACAGAAACTGCATATTTACTGTAACCAGATCAACAATGAAGCTTCTTTGTTGGAAAAGACGTCTCAGCTCCATTGATGTTAAATGTAAAATGTCAACTATTTTCTTTGGATTGACTCTGTGATTCTTCACTTTTATTTTCTTTCCTCTCACTGAACTTTTCCTTCATCTCAGCTCTTTTACTCTCCTCGTCTGTTCTGACTATTTTCATTTTATAATGTTAACTCTGTCTCTCTCTGTCTCTCTCTCTGGTTCATTGACAGGTTCAGCCTCGGGCTACGTTTCTCTCAGGTGTGCTGTTACCTGCCCAGATATGTTCATTCTTTCGTTCAGCTGCAGAAGCAGGTAGGTTAAAATTCACTCATTTCAGCGTATTAAACATTTTTCATAAATGACTAACAAACCTAGTTGAGAGTCATCACTGTTTAACTGGACAGAATTTAAAATAATTTGTGAATGACGACGTTGTGGTGGCTGATGCATCATGGGTATATTAGAAGGTGAGGGTCTGAAGTTCCCTGTTCATCTGTTGCATCTGTTTAGATGGACTGTGTAGAGTTATTCTCCAGATGTCGTATGTATTTTCATTTCTTTGACTGAGACGTGTTCATGTGCAGAGAGAATCAGTCGTTTACCTGCAGCTCCCGTGAAGCCGCTTGTCTTTTCACAGCCACATTATAACACGAACATGAACCGCATTATCTTCTATTTTTATTATCGTCGACGCAGTCTCTCAGTGAAGCAGCTTGTCTTTTCACAACCACAGTATAACATGTGTCACAGTGAGACGAGACCCTGCGGCAGTAACCTGAGAGCAAAGTAGATGGAAAAGTAGATGGAGGGAAACCAAAGGAAGGAAAAGTCAGTGACAACTGCTGAGTGACTGAAGGAGATTCATCAGTTACAGTAAATGAATGAGCAGTGAAGCGAAGACTCTCAGATCATATCGATGATTATTGTTAATTAAGATCAGTGCTGGTCAGTTTGTTTTTCAGCTGATTAATGTGTCAGTGTGGTAAAACATTGATCATTACATGGACAGTAAGTGACTCGATCACTTGACTTGACTTGTCTGATCTGCTGGAAATTATCTCTTCAGTTTTCCTTTAATCTGCATGTGGAGACTTGTTGTTTTGGTTTGTTGTGTTTTCAGGTTTTTTTGTTTTTTGTCTTTTTCTGGGCAGTACCATGAATCAAATTCTACTTCAGCATCACATCCCATCTGTGAAATGTTAGACACGAGTGTCACTGCTGTGTTACTGTAAGCATGTGTAAACTTGTCCACGGAGTCTGCAACATTTTCAGTGATACACACACGTTCCTCAGAAACCTGGTTTACAGCTGAATGTCTAAACGACTCTGCATCTCTTTTTTTTTTTAGTCGAGACTCTAACCTCCCAGGAGAAGCCACAGTCAGCTGTTATTATATTTTACATTAACCTCTGCGGTGGAAAGTGAAATCATACTTCTACGTGTGATTCTATATAACAAACCCTCAAATATGCAGTTAAATACAAATCTGAGGAGATGAAGTTCGTTTCATGTCTCAGACTCGAGCATCAACTAAACATTAAACTCTACAACCAAACTGAGAAAACGCCTCCACTGAGGAAAATATAACTTCATCAAACTACATCTGAAATAAATAGAGGTTACAGAGAATGAAACATGATGATCAATGAGAGAACAAGGTTCTAGTGATTATTGATGAGATTATTGACGAGGTGTTAATGTACTGATTCCTCCGATGGTTCGAGGTTCTAGCGATTGTTGATGAGGTTCTAGAGATCAATAAAAATCATCAAACTGAATCTGAATACTGACAAGTTTCTAATAGTTACTGAGGAGGTTTCTGATTTCGGATTCTGATTTCTGGTTCTCGTTAGTGTTGATGATGGTCTAGTGATTATTGACGAGGTTCCACTGAGAGGATCTTTTTTCTCCATTTACCCTAAATGACTCATTGTCTATATAAAGACCATTTGTTCTCTAAACGTCAGACATCATTTCTTATCAGAGTATCAGTGTCTTTATTGTTTGTAGTGTGAGGGTGGGTGGGGCTGTGATGGTCCAACAATAGCTGAATGAACATATAGAAAAAGGACAATGTGACGGAGATTTCTATTCATAGAACAACAGGATGTTTCCAAATATGAAGCTGTAATAAAAGTGTTTAATGACAGGTAGAGGTGTAAAGGTGTTTACAGATTTCTGTGTAGAATATTATCACACTTCTACATAATTTCTGATTTATTTACACTTCATCTCTCCTCTTGCATCATGTCTCTCTTTATTGCAGCAGTGTAACAATGTGATTTACTTCAGTAAATGTATCTAAACATAAATCAGTATTTAAAGACCAATGTCTTGAGAGTTTTATGTCAAAAATGAACGTTCAGTAAATCAACACATTTATAGCAGAAGCTCAAACATTCCCAGTAAAGTTCATCAGTCCCTTCAGGCTCCAGTTTACTGCTGTGCTCGTCATCGGGGGTGATGAAGTGAACCAGGGGGACAGATTCCTCTTCTTCAGAAATCTTTTATTTTAAGACCATCATCTTGTATATGAAGGTGACACATTCTGTGAAAATCTGAGGCTGAGATTTATAATCTGCACATTTTAAAACTAAACTGAGCGTCAAGTCAGATCAGAAGCACCAGATCAGAACAGGAAGAGAATTTATGAGTCAGGGTCTGTTGTAAAACATCTGGTGGTTCACGTCTTTCCTACAGAAAACAACTAAATCCAGTCTCTTTCAGATGTTCTCAGGTTAAATAAAGTGCTTCACACTGTGTCTTCTGTCTCGGCATCACAGGATGTTTATGCTTCAGCATCTTTAGCAGTGAAACACAAACAAACAAACCATTGTCATCTTGTTGTTTGGTTTATACACTGGAAGTGAAGAATTATTCAGGCCTGAAGGGAAAATCTTCAGGTCTTTAATGTCCAGGTTGAAAACACAGATGTAAACAATGCAGATTCAAGTTTAACCAGTAAGAAATCCTGGTTCAGTATTTCAGTATTTTGTAAACTTGTATAGAAACATTAGAAGCGAGATGTGTTGATGCTGATTTTCCTGCTGCTGTTTGACACAAACGTGTTTGGATTCAGTTTGTGTTTGAATAAATGTAAAACTAGTTGCTGCAGATTGAAGTGGTTACAACTCGCTGCCAGGAAACATTCCTGTAATTCATGGTGGATTAGTGGTAACCGCACACACACACACACACACACACACACACACAACACACCCACTCAAATACTGTGTACATTAAGGGAAGTGTTGTAGTGTTAAAGTATTGTAGCGTTGTAGTGTTGTAGCATTGTAGCGTTGAAGCATTGTAGCATTGTAGCGTTGTAGAGTTGTAGTGTTGTAATGTTGTAGTGTTGAAGCATTGTAGCATTGTAGCATTGTAGCGTTGTAGAGTTGTAGTGTTGTAATGTTGTAGTGTTGAAGCATTGTAGCATTGTAGCATTGTAGCGTTGTAGCGTTGTAGCATTGTAGCATTGTAGCGTTGTAGCGTTGTAGCGTTGTAGCGTTGAAGCGTTGAAGCGTTGTAGCGTTGTAGCATTGTAGCATTGTAGCATTGTAGCGTTGTAGAGTTGTAGTGTTGTAATGTTGTAGTGTTGAAGCATTGTAGCATTGTAGCATTGTAGCGTTGTAGCGTTGTAGCATTGTAGCATTGTAGCGTTGTAGCGTTGTAAGCGTTGTAGCGTTGAAGCGTTGAAGCGTTGTAGCGTTGTAGCATTGTAGCATTCAAGCGTTGTAGCGTTGAAGCGTTGTAGCGTTGAAGCGTTGAAGCGTTGTAGCATTCAAGCGTTGTAGCGTTGAAGCGTTGTAGCGTTGAAGCGTTGTAGCGTTGAAGCGCTGTAGCGTTGAAGCGTTGTAGCGTTGTAGCGTTGAAGCGTTGTAGCGTTGTAGCGTTGTAGCGTTGAAGCGTTGTAGCATTCAAGCGTTGTAGCGTTGAAGCGTTGAAGCGTTGAAGCGTTGTAGCGTTGTAGCGTTGAAGCGTTGGAGGTTTCATGAAATAAAATCAAAAAGTTGTGTTTGCATTCATATAATCAACAATAACTCATCATGTTAAATGATTAATAAAATAAATTATCTTTGTCAGATCCAGCTTCCACCAGAGACCGACAATCGTCTCTGTCATCATGATCTTCTTCTTCATCAGTGAGTTAATCTTGTTCACGTTTTGATCAGTGTTTTATAATAACACATAACCTCATATATAATCACATGTAATCTCTCATGTAATAGCACATAATCTGATATGTAAGAATTTAAACACGATGCATGTCGATGCCTGAAAACGTGTTTTTGATGTTTTGATGATCGTTGCTACAGTTCTTCTTCCGGTGGCTCAGCTCCAAGACCAAGAGTACCCTCTGTACCCTGAGTACCCTCAGTATACTCCACAACCTGAGTACCCTCCACGACCCGAGTACCCTCCACAACCTGAGTACCCTCCACGACCCGAGTACCGTCCACAACCTGAGTACCCTCCACGACCCGAGTACCCTCCACAACCCGAGTACCCTCCACGACCCGAGTACCCTCCACAACCCGAGTACCCTCCACGACCCGAGTACCCTCCACGACCCGAGTACCCTCCACAACCCGAGTACCCTCCACGACCCGAGTACCCTCCACAACCCGAGTACCCTCCACGACCCGAGTACCCTCCACAACCTGAGTACCCTGCACAACCCGAGTACCCTCCACAACCCGAGTACCCTCCACAACCCGAGTACCCTCCACAACCCGAGTACCCTCCACAACCTGAGTACCCTCCACAACCCGAGTACCCTCCACAACCCGAGTACCCTGCACAACCCGAGTACCCTCCACAACCCGAGTACCCTGCACAACCCGAGTACCCTCCACAACCCGAGTACCCTCCACAACCCGAGTACCCTGCACAACCCGAGTACCCTGCACAACCCGAGTACCCTCCACAACCCGAGTACCCTGCACAACCCGAGTACCCTCCACAACCCGAGTACCCTCCACAACCCGAGTACCCTGCACAACCCGAGTACCCTCCACAACCCGAGTACCCTCCACAACCCGAGTACCCTCCACAACCCGAGTACCCTCCACAACCTCTGTATCCTGAGTACCCTCAGTATACTCCAAGACCTGAGTACCCTCAGTATACTCCACAACCTGAGTACCCTCCACAACCCGAGTACCCTCCACAACCCGAGTACCCTCCACAACCCGAGTACCCTGCACAACCCGAGTACCCTGCACGACCCGAGTACCCTCCACAACCCGAGTACCCTGCACAACCTCTGTATCCTGAGTACCCTCAGTATACTCCAAGACCTGAGTACCCTCAGTATACTCCACAACCTGAGTACCCTGCACAACCCGAGTACCCTGCACGACCCGAGTACCCTCCACAACCCGAGTACCCTCCACAACCTCTGTATCCTGAGTACCTCTGTATACCTGAGTACCCTCAGTATACCCACAACCTGAGTACCCTCCACAACCCAAGTACCCTGCACAGTACCCTCTGTAACCTGAGTACCCTCAGTATACTCTGTATCCTGAGTACCCTCAGTATACTCCACAACCTGAGTACCCTCAGTATACTCCACAACCTGAGTACCCTGCACAACCCGAGTACCCTCCACGACCCGAGTACCCTCCACGACCCGAGTACCCTGCACGACCCGAGTACCCTGCACAACCCGAGTACCCTGCACAACCCGAGTACCCTCCACAACCTCTGTATCCTGAGTACCCTCAGTATACTCCACAACCTGAGTACCCTGCACAACCTGAGTACCCTCCACAACCCGAGTACCCTCCACAACCTCTGTATCCTGAGTACCCTCAGTATACTCCAAGACCTGAGTACCCTCAGTATACTCCACAACCTGAGTACCCTGCACAACCCGAGTACCCTGCACAACCCGAGTACCCTGCACAACCCGAGTACCCTGCACGTATACTCCTGCACAACCTGAGCACCCTCCACAACCTCTGTACCCTGAGTACCCTCAGTATACTCCACAACCTGAGTACCCTGCACAACCCGAGTACCCTGCACAACCCGAGTACCCTGCACAACCCGAGTACCCTCCACGACCCGAGCACCCTGCACAACCTGAGCACCCTCCACAACCTCTGTACCCTGAGTACCCTCAGTATACTCCACAACCTCAATACCCTCCACAACCTCCGTACCCTGCATACACTCCTCACCCTCCACAACCCGAGGACCCCCAGGACCAGTGTCTTGATGGGTTGTGTAACCCTCAGTTGGGTGATCTGATGGTGGGTCGAGCAGCACAGCTCTCAGCCTCGTCAACCTGTGGTCTGGATGGACCTCAAGAATACTGCATCATTGGATACCTGCAGGTCAGTGTTGGATATGAATACATGAACACAAATATAAACAATGAACTCTCTTCTACTGATTCTGTGTTTTATCTGTTTATCTCATGAAACCAGTGTGAAACCACATTGAAGAGTAAACAAAGCAAATGTGTGTCAGTAAACTGAGTCTGAACTGTTTTCTCTCTGACTGACTGACTGACTAATGTGCTTCTTGGCTCCTGCTCTGACTTTTCATACTGAAACATGTTCTGATCTGTCACTTCATTATCTGACTCTCTGTTCTCTGGTGTCTACACCCTGAGGATCATTTCTACGTTTCATCACTGCATTTTTCCTCTTTCAGCCACAGTCTCTGTGACAACTCTTCATTCTTCATGACCTTTGTGCCTGTGTTTCAATAGGAACTCAAATTTACAGTTAAATTCACAACAAACGTTTATACACTTGGATTTAAATGGAATCAGCTCTTGTTCTGTTTTATGCTGCCAGACATAAACATCTGTCTGTCTGTCTGTCTGTCTGTCTGTCTATCTATCTATCTATCTATCTATCTATCTATCTATCTATCTATCTATCTATCTATCTATCTGGATTCTTGAACATGTTTCCGTCCAACAGGAGGAGCAGAAATGTTTCATATGTGACTCTCACCTGCCGTACAGTCGCCATAGTAACCCCAACAGCCACCGCATTGAGAACATCATCACCAACTTTGACCCTGAGAGAAAACTGCAGTGGTGGCAGTCTGAGAACGGTGAATTTTAAAGAATACAATCACAAAAACTAAACAGACACTCATCTGAACAGAAGTATTTGTGTTCACACTAACTTTATGCATCATAAACTAAAACTTATATGTTTAATAACGAACCGGTGTGATGTCGTGTGCAGGTGTTCATCAGGTCAGCGTCCAGTTGGATCTAGAGACCGTGTTCCAGTTCAGTCACCTGGTCCTCACCTTCAAGGTAAAACACTCTTCCTCTTCCATCAAAATTAGATGATAAATCGATCAACACAAAAAAACTAAACCACCATCCTGTCATGTCACTTCCTGCTCTGTGCAGAGTTTCCGTCCGGCAGCCATGTTGGTGGAACGATCCGTGGATTTTGGACAAACTTGGAAAGTTTTTCGTTACTTTGCTGAAGATTGTTCGCTTCATTTCCCGTGGGTTTCCAGTGAACCAGCGAACAGCATTGATGACGTTGTGTGTGACAGCAGATACTCGGGGTCAGAGCCGTCAACCAATGGAGAGGTAACACACACACACATACAGTTTTCACCTGGGCTCAACTTTCTCCATCTGGATCAGGATCCTTGACCCTTGAGTATGAATTCATGTGTATCCAGTGAACTAAAATGAATATGTATGATCTCTGATCTGTGAATGTTTGTATACAACACATATAGACACTTTGAAGCACTGATTATTTGCGTGTTGATATATTTATATTAAGATGTTTCCTCCCATTTGTCCACCAGGTGGTGCTGAAGGCCTTGGATCCCATATTTGAAATCCAGAACCCGTATGCACCAAACATCCAAGGTCAGCGTCACATCTCTGACTAGATGAAGTCATGTATGTTAAGATGTGAACATACATGTATGTTTATATGACAGACACAAACACATGTAATTAAACTCATAAATGTTCTGGTTCAGATCTGATCACTGTGACCAACATCAGAGTGAACTTCACTCGTCTCTTCACACTTGGCGACACGTTGTTGGGACGCAGACGCAGGAACCCTCAGAACAAATACTACTATGCTCTCTACAACATGGTGGTTCAAGGAAGCTGCTTCTGTAACGGACACGCCAGCCACTGTGTCCCCGTGGACGGAGGACGAGGAGACGTCTTCACCCAGACAGGCATGGTAGGTACTGGGTTAGTGATCAGTTCTGATCTGCTCTGTACTGGTCTGGTCTGGTCTGGTCTGTATCGGTCTGGTTTGGTCCATGTGACGTTGAGTCTCTGATCACATCAAACTGTGACTAAACTCTGAGTTGTTTCTCTCCAGGTTCATGGTCGTTGTGTCTGTCAACACAACACAGCTGGAGAAAACTGTGAGAAATGTCAGGAGTTTCACCATGACACCCCCTGGAGGCCTGGAGGAGGAGGAGGAGCAGCCGGAGCTGACGTCTGCAGGAGTAAATTAAACTAAATAAATTAAATTAAACTGTCATCATGTCGAAGTCTCTTACAGATCTGCTGGTCCAACCAGGCTCTGCTTCATACAAACGTGTCACTGACACAATGTTTATTTGAGACTTGGCCTTGACTTTTATTTAGGACAAGATGTTTATCTGTCTCGTGTTTTTAGTTAACAACTGTGTATTTCTGACGTTTCCCGTCTTCTCAGGATGTAACTGTCACGGTCACTCAGACTCGTGTCACTTCGATCCCTCTCGTTTTGAGGCGACGGGCGGTGTGAGCGGCGGCGTGTGTGATGACTGCCGCCATGACAGGACGGGGCCTCAGTGTGAAGAGTGTCGACCTTTTCTGTTCCAGGATCCTCAGAGAGCGGCTGACGACCCACAAGCCTGCATACGTATGCTTCAGTCGATTCATACTTTATATGTTTTTAAATAAAAAAGATTCATCCAGTACTTCATTGTGGTGATGTGATGTGATGTGTTTCAGCCTGTGACTGCGACCCGGCCGGTACTTACAGCGGAGGCCTCTGTGACGCCCGGACTGGTCAGTGTCTCTGTAAAGACCACGTGGAGGGTCGGCGCTGTGATCGGTGTAAATATGGTTTCTACGGTCTGAGACAGGAAGACCCGGCTGGTTGTCAGGGTAACAGATAAACTTTATATCCATCAGATCTTTCTATGAACAAGCAGCAGTGACGAGGAGACGTTCATATCTCACGTGTTTGTGTTTCTCAGAGTGCGGCTGTAACTCTCTGGGAACTATCGCACCATGTGACCATGAGACAGGAAGTTGTGGATGTGACCGTTTGGCGACCGGGCCACGGTGCGATCGATGTGTGGTAGGTTTCATCCAGGCGGTTTGTAGTGACCTCTGGTGGCGCTGCAGAATAACTACAACACATTTTATAATGAGACTTTACTTCAGTCGACATTCAATCCATATTCTGATCTGGTTTTATTGACTGGACTCAGGTTCATCAGGTCCAGACTCTAGTCTGGATCTGTGACTGGACTTGGTTTGTTAGATCTCATTTCTGGTCTGGTTTTCCTCTACACAATGATGTGTTGTTGATTAACAGACCTGATTTATTCAGTTGTGGTCGTCCGTTATGAGTGAAAACTGACACTGCAGACGATCGTTTTCTTTACTAAACAGTGAAGTGAAACAGTCACTTTGGATCATGTTGATTGGTTTTGTTTGTGTCTGTATTCAGGAAGGTTTCTGGGGTTTAGGAAACACCATGTTCAGATGTTCACCCTGCGACTGTGACATCGGAGGCGCCGACAGCACCACGTACGTTTCCGGTCATTTTATTCTGATAATGAAAATCAGTTTGCTTCATCCAACAGATTCAGATCAATGAATGATGATCGATGAGTCTTCAGTCGTTTGTCAGATTGTTTAGTTCCTCCTGCTCCAGTCTTTGTTCTTGTTTCTGGACTCTGGTCCTGATCTCAGTCTCAGTCCTGGTGTCATCTTCCTGTTCTCACCCTGATTATCTGAACCAGAATTGACAAGTCAAAGATTTGAAACTGATTTTTGATCAGTCCAGTGAACCTGTGTAGTGACGTCTTCCTGATTCCTCAGGTGTTCTCCGGAGAACGGACAGTGTCGGTGTTTACCAAACATGATCGGTCGGCGCTGCTCCAGCCCGGCGCCTGGGTACTTCCTGCCATCACTGGACTACTTCCTGTATGAGGCAGAACTCGCTGCTCCGCTTCACGGAGATGGTCCTTCTGGACCCACTGCTCCATCATCATCATCTCTGGTTTGTAACGATGTGACGATCGCTTTACTAGACGTTGACAGATATGACTTTTTAATGGCTGATGCTGATGAGTTTTAAATTTAAATTATAACATAACATATTTCCAGGTGAATCCAGGGATTTTACCGCAGTGTGAGCAGTACTACAGAGCACAGGGTTATGACTTTAGATACAGTAACGGACGAGTTGTGTTGCTTCGGAGGAATCGTCGACTCGCTCGTCGGAAGAGACAGGGACAGGTGAGACGTCTGATTAATGTAATGTCACGTAATCACGTCTGACCTTTGACCCAGTCAGATCCTGTCTGTTCTGAGTCCATCCTCTTATAAACCTGCAGCGCACCAGCATCCCTCTGGAGCCGGGTCATGCTCTGCAGCTCATTCCCCGTCAGAGGACGCCGGGCCAGCCAGTCTCCTGGACCGGTCTGGGATTGGTCAGAGTACAGGAAGGGGCGGGGCTTCGGTTCACCGTGGACAACCTGCCGTCTTCCATGGATTATCAGCTGACAATTCGCTATGAGCCAGAGGTGAGAACCTTTAGGATCCTTTCAGTCTCATTCCTGGTTCTTGCCTCTGAATGCTATGTGCTACACTTACCCAATTCATTTTCTGCAGTTTTATTGTGAATTTTCTCTTCTGGTATTTTAATGTCAGCTGACCTTTCTCTGCAGTCTCCAGCTGATTGGTCGGCCACAGTCAGCATCGTCCCGTTGTCGCCCGGTGACGGCAGCTGCAGCAGTGACCCGACAGGAAGTAAAACTCTGGTTCTTTCTGGAAACTCCAGGTGAGATGATGAGTTTACTGACATCCAGGTCACATGACCTAAAATTCATGAAAACATATAATTAATTGTTTGTTTTGCTTGTTTGTTTACTGGTGTCGTTTCCTTGATTGTTTATGGCTTCTGTCTGAAATCTTTGATGATTTCTTTATATGTTTGTACACATTCTATATATTGTTTTTGTTTGTTTGTTTGTTTACTGGTGTCTTTTGTTCGCTCATCTCCAGAGGAAGTGTCCTGGACTCTCCGGTTTGTCTGAACGCAGGAGGTCGCTACTTTGTGGACGTGGTTTTTAACAAACTGTCTGGATCTGGTGGATCTCACATCCTGATCGACTCGGTGAGGAAGTCCTCATGTGCTCACATTAATCTCACTCTCTATATCCACTAAACTCCTCCGTCTACAGCTGCCGTCCAGTCAGTGACTAGGTGTGTCAGTGTTTGTCCACATGGAGACTCTTGTGGTTCGAGTCCATTTATGAGCTCATTAAAACCAAAACCACATCAGCGAACACATGTCTGAGTCTGTCGACTGAAGACCACTTTCTGACAGTCTCTAATAATGTCCTTTTGTGGTTTTAGATGGGTCTGATTCCCAGAATCGAGTCTGTCCAGAACCTCTGTTCTAAGACTGACATCGACTCTTTTCGCCGTTTCCGCTGCATTGGATTGGCTGCAGAACAACAGTCACTACCAGAACAATGTGAAGGACTCATTAAGAGCATGTCGGCTCGAATCCACAACGGTGCAGTTTGTAAGTAGTTTATGTCATCTACCTGAACCCACAGTAAGATTCAATAAACTGAGAGAGGTCAGATGTTTCTCTGAACCTCGTGTTCATTTCTAAACATCTGTGTTTTATCTGTTGTCAGCTTGTGGCTGTAATGTGGTTGGCTCGTTCGGACCATCCTGCAGTAAACTGGGTGGGTTTTGTGAATGTAAACCCAACGTGATTGGTCGCTGCTGTGATACCTGTGCACCACTGACATACGGCCTCGGACCCAACGGCTGCAAACGTAAGAAACTCACACATCCAGGATCAAAAGTCACTTCTTCAGTTATCATGAAATTCAGCCCATGATGGATTTTCCTCTGCTGTTACTGGCAGGATGTGAGTGTGACCCTCAGGGTTCAGTATCAGAGCTGTGTGATCAGATCCGAGGTCAGTGCGCCTGCCGTTCAGAAGTGACGGGACGACGCTGCGATCGCTGTCGGGCAGGATACTGGGGTTTCCCGCTCTGTCGACCCTGCGAGTGCAATGGTCTGTCAGAGGAGTGTGACGAAGACACGGGAGAGTGTCTGGACTGTAGACAACACGCCACCGGACCACACTGTGAAAGGTTATATACACTATACAGCTATAAAAAAATAACTGAGTCTGTGCACTTGCTGAGCACTTTGTTAGGAACACCTGTACACATGCTTATTCATGCAGTCTTCAGTCAGATGCAGGTCGGGAACTTCAGCCTCCAGAGTTTAGACTCAGGCTGGATTCAAAACAACTTTTCTGTGGATGGAGCTGCCTCGTTGATGAGGGAGGTCAGACTAGTTGAATTTGACAGAAGTGTTACTAAACTGTGACGAAGCAGAAAAAATTAGAGCGACACAAACCAACTTTGAGGCGTTTGGACTAAAACAGCAGAGAACCTCTTCAGGGTCAAGGACTGTCTTTAACTGTCCAGAGTCTGAAGAAAAAACAGGTCTTATTGATCTGGATTTCCGTTGAGGTAGCAGATAACAGGGTCAGAATCTTGGTCCATGGAGCCAGCCTGCTGTATGTCAGACTGGTGGAAATGAGTTTACTTTGGGCCTTTATTATTTCTACCAATTAGTCCTGGTCTGTGACCATGTTCTTCCCTCTATGGCCAGTTTAACATCTTCTAATACGTCCTGCAGCATAAAACTCAATATTACAAAACCACCATGAAGTGTTTATGGTTCCTTCAGTAAACCACCTTTGGAGTTTGGAACCTGAATGATGTGATACAGTCATGTTGATGGACTAGAATCATTTCCAACATCCATTGTAAATCCATGAAAACCTTAGTGTGGGTTTGTAATAAAGTGGCCTGGTAGTGTATCTCTAACAAATTGGACATTTTATGGTTCTCATGACTCACTGGTGTACTTAATGCAGGTGTGTGGAAGGTTACTATGGTAACCCCATCTCCAGAGAGCCCTGTCAGCCTTGTTTGTGTCCAGATGTTCAAGGCAGCGGACGATTCTTCGCCACTTCCTGTCAAAAAGATTCACAATCTCCCGGCCTGATCTGCAGCTGCAGGGATGGGCACACAGGTAGGAGTTCACCTGAGTACATGGGCTTCAGCTTCCTGCCAGAGTTCGTCCTGACATTGATCAATAATCACTCTCAGGTCCACGCTGCGACAAATGCATTCCTGGTTTCTATGGCGACCTGACATCACCAGGTGTCACCTGCAAGGAGTGTCCCTGCAACAACAACATCGACCAGCGTGAGCAGGACTCCTGCGACGGCGTGACGGGTGAATGTCTGCGCTGCCTCCACAACACGATGGGACCGCGCTGCCAAACCTGCAAACCTGGTTACTACGGCAACGCCCTGGTCCAAGACTGTAAAGGTACAGAAAAGAGTTTGAAAAGGTTGTCTTACTACAATATTTCTTAGTCCTCAAAAATTCACTCTCAACAAGTAATGTGAGTACTTTTCTGGGTGGAATCAAGTATCAGAGTCATTTTCAGAACTTACCTGGCAGTAGTACTGCTCCTCTGATGTCTTTTCTGTCTTTTTTTCATTCATCCACTAGTGATGTAGTTTTTCTTCCATTTCTAATTCCCTCTTATGTCCCTACAACGTGAGCAAGGTCATTACTTTTTGCATCTTTCTTCTACATTTGTTTGTAAATTTGTCTTGCAAGATGACCTCTGATCTCTGACTCACAAAAGTCAAGATAGTTTGTTTCAGAACAAACAACAATATCCTGAGTTCAGGTGAGGTTCAGACTCACCTGCTGAAAACTTCCTGAGTAAAGAAGACAACTGGACTTAAGACATTTCAGTAGTATGTGCCCTCTACAGGTCAGGGGGGCAAACGTAATAAGGTGTGTCGAGCTGAGGCCGGCCGGGGTTTCAGTGCACATCATCATTGACTGTGACCGTGAACGCCGTGAACGTGAAGCTGAATAAGAACTGAACAAAGAAACAAAGAGACTCAGTTCTACCTTGTTTTATTTTCCCTTTCATTTGTGTTACAAATAAATGCCATTACTTGCCCCATACTTCATTCCTTGTTTCCTGGACCACGTTTACGAGTCAGATGATCAATACTAAAATCCTCAGAAGTGGTCAAACTTGTCAATGGGACAAACAAACAAATCATGTTCAGAATGTGATTGTCAGGATGTATTTCTTCAATCCTCAACATTACCCTGATTTAACCCATGTCTGATATATTGTATGTATGGAATTTGTTCTGTATTTCCCAGAATGCTCCTGTGACCGCCGGGGTACAGAAGTGACCAAGTGTCCTTTGGGGAGTCCGTGTTTTTGTGACCCAAACACAGGACAGTGTCCCTGCAGGAAGGGCGTGGAGGGTGTCCTCTGTGATGAATGTGAAGACGGTTTCTGGAACCTGGACGGACCGTCAGGATGTCAGCCCTGCAGCTGCGATCCTGCCAATTCCTTCTCTAACACCTGTGACAAGGCAAGACCCCTACCCAGCCTACAAGACCACCAGGTCTGGTTTTCATTTAGTGTCTCTACAATGACTCTGCCATTCTGGTTTAGGTGACGGGACAGTGTCCGTGCCGACCTGAGTTTGGAGGGAAACAATGTGACGAATGTGGAGAAAATCACTTTGGGAATCCAGACCTGCAGTGTATCTGTAAGTAATGATACATGTATGATAACATTTAGTGTGGCTGAGGTTCTGGTTGGCTTTTATTCCTAATTCATCACATCTTGTTCGCAGCTTGTGACTGTAACCTGGAGGGAACTGAGCGTCCAGCATGTGACCCTGAAACTGGCGAGTGTTTATGTCGAATCGGCGTCACCGGTATCTTCTGTGACGAGTGCGCCCCCGGCTACAGCTCAGTGTTCCCGGCCTGTGAGGAGTGTCACCCTTGCACTGCCCTCTGGGCTGAAAACGTCACTGACGTCCAACGAGCTACTCAGAAGATGAAAACTTTAATCCCTCGTCCCGGTGATGACCTGCAGCCTGCAAATCGCCACCTGAAACGGATGCTGGAGATGCACTCCAAACTAGACAGTCTTAAGAACCTGACAGGACTCTCACCACCTCAGGTGGACAAGGTGGAGAAACTATCAACTAAGATTGGGTAAGGTCTTCTTTCCTGTTCTCTCTTCTCTATTAGAAACCAAATGAGTCTTTATCTACTTCTAATAATCTCATCTTGCTGATTTTGCTTCACTCCCGTTGGTCTTTAAGTGATAGAGACGTTATTTCTCCATAAAATGTTAAACACAATAATCAAACATTTTTATTAATTTTCTGTTTCACAGGAAGTTGAAAGATGCTATTGACCCGAAAATGATCGTGATCGACATATCACCTCTCCTCAACACTGAAATTAACAATATTCGTCAGGAGTTCACGAAGCTGCTGAACCTCCTGAAAAACAGTGTCAATGAAGATCCAGATACTGAACCTGATGAAGACCTGGAAGGTACCGACATGTGTATAAACCAAAAAGACCAGTATGAATAATTCTGAGCTAAACTTTATTTCAGGATACACATGAAACCTGTTTTCTTCTTCCTCTTTAATCTGTTTCTCATCTGTTGCAGAGCTGCTGGATGAGATAAAGAAGCTTCATAAAGACTTCATGTCAGAAGAGAAGAGAGTCAGGAATGCCAACGATGCCATAGAGGACTCCATGGATACCAGAAGAGAAGTCAAACAGAAACTGAGCACCTGCAGCAGCAAAGGTGACCTGGCGCCGCTGGAGAAGAAAGTTAAAGAGCTCAGTGTGGTCGACCTCAACAGGAAGGTGGGTTTACAACTCTTATAATGAGAAACTTGTTATACAGGAACAATACATCTGGGGCCGTAAGTCACTTATGGAGGTTAGAGAATAAATGGTGTGGTGACATCACCACAACATCAAGTCAATGTGACATCAGCTGAAACATCACTGAGCATGAGCTGAAAGAAATACTCAGATGCCAGAAAGTGTAATTTCTTTGCACCAAGTTAGACTGAGAAACAATGATGACCTCTGGCCTCTGAATCCTAAACTTCAAGGTTTAACAATGATAGAATAATTAAGAACAACAAACACATGAAATTGAGCAGCTTGTTGTGGTCTGATGTAGATCTGTGGAGAACCGGGTCTGGAGGACTGTTCGAGATGTGGTGGAGCTCTGTGTCTTGATAAGGGACGGAGGAAATGTGGCGGTCCAAACTGTGATGGGATAGTTCCTGACAGTCAGAAAGCTGTAGAAACCGCCAAGAAAACCAAAGACGAGCTCAGCATACTCCCATCGAGACTGGACGAGTCCCTGAACAAGGCAGGTTTACTCTGGGGGTGGGGATCCTGTTGGTACTGGTCCAGTTCAAAGTCCAGACAAACCATTTTCACTCCATTTTGTTGTTATAACTGTTTGTTTTGGGTCAGATCAACGATGCCAAACAGGCGGCTCGGGACACCAAAGATCAGGCCAAAGAACTTCAGGATCGGATCAACGACCGTAAAGACTCCTTCGAGAGGGAGAAGAATGAAACCAGGGAGATGATCCAGCGAGTGAAAGACTACCTGATGGGTTCGTGACGTGTAGTCCAGCATGACTTTGATAGTTTAACAACAACTGAACAACGGTGATACTGATCGTGTTTCCTAAATTACAGATGAGATGGTTCCTCCAGAAGACATTGAGAAAATGGCCCGAGCGGTTCTGGCCATCCAGCTCCCACGATCACCTGCTCAAATCAAATCAATGATCGATGAAATCAATAATTTGTTGTCCAACACTACAAACTTCCAGGACGACCTGAAGAACCTGGAGGAAGCTGCTGAGACTGCCAAGGACCTGCTGCAACAAGCTCAGGAGATCAGGTCAGAGTCTAAAACACAAACATGAAACTTTAAAACATGAAAGTTCGCTGAAGCTTTTGACTTCTACTGTTTCCCCTCTTGACTGACTGAACACTGATCTCAAATCTATGTAATTTCAAGCTGTGTTATTGTTTCTTGTGTTCAGGGAGAAGACAAAGGACATTGACGTGAAAGAAATCCTCGCAGACATTTATGCAGCTGAAAATGCTCAGGAAAAAGCAAACAACAACCTGGAAACGGCCAGCCAAGATACTGACATGACCAAAGAGCGAATCCAAGAGGTAAACGTTGATTTAAGTCTCAAACTTCTGTCACTTCACTTCAGTTTTAGTTGACGTGTTTAATCTTTTTCTTTTGTCACGTTTCAGATTAAAAACAAACTGTCTGATGCAGAGACAAAGTTAATGAATCGTCGACCTGAAGATCTGAAAAATGAGATCGAAGCTCTGAAGAAGAAAACTGAACAGAACAGAGAGATGGCCAAAGAAGCTCGAGACACCGCGGAGTCGGCTTTAAATGATACGGTCACAGAAACGGTAAAAGACCACAGACATATGTAACTAATTACTACAAACTATTACACGATTACCTGATTACAAAGAAGCTGCTGCGCTGATTGAGTTCAGTGATTTGTAGAGAACGACAGTCGGTCACCGAACGTGACAGACAAAGAAATGATTTTGACGTCGATGTTGTGACTGAATTTTAACCGATGTGTCACCAACAGGAAATGGACAACGTGAAAAACCTGTTTGACGTTTTAAAGCAGAAAAGTATAAACAAGACGAATCAAGGCGCAGCTGAAGAGCTTCTGAAGTCAATCAAGAAGGAGGCGGAAGAAACAAAGAAAGAGGTGGAGGACAAACTCCGAAAGATACAAGGTAGAAGTGTTTCTGTCGTCTGTTGGTTGTAGTTTAATGTCGGCGGCAGCAGTAATACTGTCAGTATCTGTAATACTGCAGTATTACCCTCTGCAGTTATACCCCACAGTACATGAAGTGTGTCTGTCTTTGTGTTGTCAGATCTGGAGCAGAAGATCAAACAACTGATTCAAAGTAAAGAGGAAAAATCAGCTGAAGTCTCAGGTTTGTTAGAAGAAGCTGATTCACTTCGAAAGGAGATTTCAAGACGAGCTGAGATTTACGCCACCTGTTCCACATAGATACCGACGAGTACCGACGAGTACCGACGAGTACCGACGAGTACCGACGAGTACCGACGAGTACCGGCGAGTACCGACGAGTACCGACGAGTACCGACGAGTACCGGCGAGTACCGGCGAGTACTACATACTGAGACACTGTACCTCATTAAATCTTCAGTGAGAACAGGGAGATGTCTGTGATTTAAACCCTCTCACTTTATCATATTTTTTTTCTTTGTGTGTTTTTTTTTCTTCTGTTTTAAACATTTAACATTTTAACAATAAAATATCTGATGTGAAGAAAATCAGTTTGTTGTTGAGCGGCTGCAGTTCTGTTTCTGTCCAGCAGAGGACGCCCTCACTCCAAACACAACTCACATTCACGTTAAGTTTCTTCATGTTCATCAACTTGGTTTGTCACAAAGAACCAATCAGAGTTCAGATCACACACCGACAACCAATAATCAATAATCAGCTTCTGATTCAAAACCACGAAATCTTTATTTAGAATCACAAAAAACACTAAAACTAAAACTGGCTCCACAGCTCCAGTCTGAGCTGGATCAGGTCTGAACTGGATCAGAACTGAACTGGATCAAGATTGAAGTGGATCAGGTCTCTGCTGGATCAGGACTGAACTGGATCAAGATTGAGCTGGATCAGGTCTGTGCTAGATCAGGACTGAGCTGCATCAGGTCTGAACTGGATCAGAACTGACGGAGTTTATTAGAGACGAAGCATCTTAAACGTTAATTAACAAACTGTGTTTACATCATCACAGACACCTGATCTGTGTGTGTGTGTGTGTGTGTGTGTGTGTGTGTGTGTGTGTGTGTGTGTGTGTGTGTGTGTGTGTGTGTGTGTGTGTGTGTGTGTGTGTGTGTGTGTGTGTGTGTGGTTTAATGTTGTTTCCATTCACTTGTGTGTGTGTGTGTGTGTGTGTGTGGTTTAATGTTGTTTCTGCAGGCCGCCATGTTTGTCATCTGCAGGCCCACACATGTCAGTGTCATTACAGTGTGACAGACACACACACACACAGGTGGGGTTCACACACACACACACACACCTCCTTTGTTGTTGCAGGTGAGGTTTAACTGAGGGGGAGGTGTGTGTGTGTGTGTGTGTGAAGCCGACCCCCCACCTGTGTGTGTGTGTGTGTGTGTGTGTGTGTGTTGGGGCAGTGAGGAATGTCTTTTGTCTGTAGATTCCTGAGGGTGATGGGGGGGGTAAATCACTACATATATTAAAAAGATCAGTTGATTCATAAAACAATTGATCAGCTGATTGATCAATCAGCTGATCAATAAGGAAATTAATTGACATAAAAAAACAAATGTGAGTTGAAGTAAAAGTAGAATCTGACTTCACTGTGAAAAGTCAAGAAACATTAAGGAGGAGGAGGAGGGGGGAGGAGGAGGAGGAGGAGGAGGAGGGGGGGGGAGGAGACAATTTCTATCATTTAAAACAGGAAGCGAGGTCATGCTCCTTTCAAAATAAAAGCACGAGAAAACTTTGTTATTCTTGTTTTCAAATTGTTGAAGTTTTGTTCAGTTGTTTTAGTTTAATTTAACGCGTGAACAGTTTTTATCTGAACCTTTTATTCCACATTTTATATCTTATATTTCTACATTAACAAATAAAAGTTATGAATAACTTTACAGATAAAAACAAAGAAACTTGAACGTGTGAAAGATAAAGTTCATGTCTCAGATGAACAGATCACATTAGTTCTTATAATGAAAGTTTAAGAATAAAAAAAAACGGTTTGATGAAGCTGCGGAATAAAAACTTTAGATCAGTAAAAACATATAAAATGAAGAAACGTGAATCAAACAGGACGTTTGTTCAGAGGATCGGAGGCATATGTAGTTTTATTTTGAAAGTCAGACCGGATGTCGCGTCCTGAGGTGTCGGTGTCTTTGAGGAGGAGGAGTGAGGAGGTCTGAGGGGGTCCTGCAGCGTCCGGGGTCCGGAGGTTCAGATCGGGGCTGCGGGTCTTCAGGTTCTGGATCCAGGAGGTTTTTCTTTTTCTTTCAGTCTCAGGTCCAGGTCCAGGTCCAGGTCCAGGTTTCTTTGTTTCCAGGTTTTTTTTCTTTGCAGGAAAATGTTGCAGCTTCGTCTCGAGCTGCTGCTGCTGATCGGTGAGTTCAACTTTATTCAACTTAAAGTCTGAGAGTCTGAGATCTGGTCTCAGATCAGATCTGAGTTTATAAAAAAAAAAAACTTTAAAAAAACGGTTCTATCGAAGGTTTTTGTTTTTAAACTTTTCATCAGTTATCATCGATCAATAAAAATAAAATCAATAAAATTAAAAACAATAAAAATAATAAATAAATCGAACTTCTGTATCAAACTGACTTCAGACCAATTCACATCTGATCGATTAATCAATTGATTCATTAATCGATTCATTAATAAACTGAAACTTTATCACCAGCTGATCAAACTAATCAGTGACGTCATCAATCGATGATGAAATCATCTTTAGATGTTGTCACTTTTCTTTTTGATCAGTTTAAACCTGAAACATTTAATCTAAGATTAAAATCTGACGTGAGATCAGTTCTGAACAGATGATGATTAAATCAGATCTGATCATCTGATCTCAGATCAGCTGTTCACACATTATTGATCGACAGTTTGAAACGATCTTCAAGGTTCAGGTTTGATCTGGTTCTGGTGAATCTGAACATTGAACATGAAAAAACTCAAACTCTGAAGATTAATCAGTTAAACCGACCAATCAGGAGTCAGGGTTTCTCAGCAGCGGTGGGCGGAGCCTCCAGACCTGGTTTATCTTTAATCCGGCATCTGATCTCAGATCAGTCTCCGTTCAGTCAGACTTTCACAATAAAAGCCTCTGCTCTCAGCGCTGCAGGTCTGCGTCTTCGGTCAAGATGGCGGCGGCCAGGTGGGCGTGGCCTCGGACGACATCACCGGCCCAGAGTTCAGCGACGTCTGCACTGAGGGCAGCTGTTACCCGGCGACAGGAGACCTCCTGATTGGTCGAGCTCATCAGCTGTCGTCCACCTCCACCTGCGGCCTGAACCAGCCCGAACCGTTCTGCATCGTCAGCCACCTGCAGGTGAACGAGTGACACGACAAACCATGACAGACCACGATATTTCACAGTAGACCACGATAGACCACAACAAACCACGACAGACCACGACAGACCACGATAGACCACGACAGACCACGATAGATCACGATAGATCACGACAGACCACGACAGACCACGATAGATCACGGCAGACCACGGCAGACCACGATGGACCACGATAAATCACGACAGACCACGACAGACCACGACAGACCACGATAGACCACGATAGACCACGATAGATCACGATAGACCACAACAGACCACGACAGACCACGATAGACCACGATAGATCACAGCAGACCATGATAACTAGTCCAACATCACGATCAGAAAACTTTAGTAAAAACAGTAACAAACTGTTTCTGATGATCAAGTTTTATCTGGTTTTTCTGAGGAAACAGTTTCAGGTTTCAACTCTGACACAGTTTGTGCTGCATCCTGATTGGAGGCCGACTGTGTGTGTGTGTGTGTGTGTGTGTGTGTATGTGTGTGTGTTTTCCTGTGTAAACCGACCTCCCTATAAGGGAAACACCACTGGGCTGTAACAGCAGGCAGATGTTTGTCCAGATGTTCCCACAGAGAAAAGGCAGACCACCTTTAAAGGTCAGAGGTCAGATAGGGGATGAACTGAGCGCGCTCAGTACGACGCCTCAGTCCAGACGTTAATTAAAACACACGACGTGTTGATCTAATCTGATCCAGTTTGAGACGTCGTCCGTGTGTTGACAAGGAGCAGATGAAATAAACTTCATGTGTTCGACTAATTTGAACAGAAGCAGAAGAAACTTTTTTGTTGATTCTTCACCTCGCGATGCAGACACAGATTAGATTTCATCCCTTGTGGTTTTAAAACAAAGTGTCTTTTTGTGGTTTAATCTGTGAGATCAAAGATTTTCTTTACGACAGGAAGTGAATCCAGCTCGTCTGGAGGATTTATCGTTGAAATAATCTGTGGTCAGAGAGTTTCTTCTCATCTCCTGTGACCCAAACACTCACAGACTCATCTCAGGAATTCCCCCTCCCCCACCTCCTCCCTTCACCTCCCCCTCCTCCCCCGTGACTCATACCTCGTCTCTCTGATTAACAGGAGGAGAAGAAGTGTTTTGTCTGCGACTCTGCGGCTCCGTACGAAGAATACGGCGAACTGACCAACAGCCACCGCATCGAAAACGTCGTCACCACCTTCGCTCTCAACAGACTGAAGACGTGGTGGCAGTCTGAGAACGGTGAGAACGGGGGTCAGAGGTCACAGGTCAGAGCTGAGCTAGAGACGCATCAGACGTGTTGTCACAGGTTTAACCTCTGGACACAGCTGGAGGAGCTTCAATAAAACAGAGACCAGGGAAACGGAAACACCAACATGCAGTACTCCGTAGTCCTCTGTAGTCCTCTGTAGTCCTCTACATGTAGTTAATTCCTCCAACATGATCACACAGAAACTGCAGCGCCCTCTAGTGTTGTGGTGGTTGAACTGCACAGACACGTCGACTCTTCAGAGTAAAACAGTAATAAAACGACAGTAACTAGAGAATCAGAGGTTTACAGTACACTAGTGACAGTACTACAGTAGTATCATAGAGTACTGCAGTAGGAGTATTAGAGCGTGTTGATAATAATAGTTGTATAACAATACTACAGTAACAATATTACGATATTTAGTTAGACTGGAGAGGAATACTACACTAGAAGTATTTAGAGTTTAAGTAAGTAGTATCATAGAGTACTGCAGTAGTATTATAATTTGAAGTTGATGCAGGACCACGTTAGCGTTGAACTCTGCAGCCTCAGGTTGTGGTCACATGAGAGTCAGAGATGATTGTTGGTTCCCGAGGAGGAGGAGGAGGAGGAGGAGGAGGAGGAGGAGGAGGAGAGGGGGGATGGACGGAGCCTGAGGCCAAGGAGAAATTAATGGGAGAAGGAGGGAGGTGTGGGAGGAGGAGGAGAGGGGAAGTGTTTGACCTGAGGGGAAATAAACAAACAGGAACTTTCCCAGGAGAGCAGGAAGCGCTGTGATTGGTCAGTTCAGGAGATCACAGCAGAGCTTCGTTGGTTCATAAAACAAGACGTAATAAAAACTTTATTAAAAACCCTCGGCAGCAGATTATTATTCAGTCAGTTAGATCACAGCGCCACCTAGAGGAGACTGACCACTTCCTGTTCTGAGCAGGTGTGGAGAACGTCACCGTCCAACTGAACCTGGAGGCCGAGTTCCACTTCACTCACCTCATCATGACCTTCAAGGTGAGTCCTGTAACGCAGCAGGGGATTCTGGGTAATGGTGCAGGGACAGATCCAAACGACCCGGTCGTGACCTGTCACATGACCTGTTTTCTTTCCGTAGACGTTTCGACCTGCTGCCATGGTGATCGAGCGATCAGCTGACTTCGGGAAGACGTGGCAGGTTTATCGTTACTTCGCCTACGACTGTGAGTCGTCGTTCCCCGACGTTTCCCAGGGTCCAATGCAAAAAGTCGACGATGTCATCTGTGACTCACGGTACTCTGACATCGAGCCGTCCACTGAGGGAGAGGTACTGTAGTACTGCTGTAGTACTGCTGTAGTACTCTACTACTACTGTTGTAGTACTCTATCTATCTCTATCTTCTATGTATCTATCTGCTCTACTACTATTACTACTCTATCACTAATTCTCCTATTACACTACTTTATTACTTTTATTGTAGGTCTTATATTACAATACTGCTCTACACTGCACTACTCTAATAGTCATACTATCATGATGTCATAACTGTCCTGATGATGTCACATCATGATATCAACTTTTGTCTTGTCCAGGTGATTTTCAGAGTTCTGGACCCGGCGTTCAGGATCAGTGACCCGTACAGCCCCCGGATCCAGAGTACGTCTCCTCACAGAGAACAGTCGTGTGTTGACCTGTTGTCCATCAGTTATTGACCTGTTGTCGATCACGTTGTCCAGACATGTTGAAGATCACCAACCTGCGGGTGAAGTTCACCAAACTGCACACGCTGGGCGACAACCTCCTGGACTCTCGTATGGAGATCAAGGAGAAGTATTACTACGCCATCTACGACATGGTGGTGAGAGGAAACTGCTTCTGCTACGGTCACGCCTCAGAGTGCGCTCCGGTCCACGGCTCCGGGAAGGCGAGGGAGGGCATGGTGAGTCATGACCGGGGGGTTTTTCTTTGTAAAACCTCAGGACGTCATTGTGACGTTGGTGTTTTTGTTCCTGCAGGTTCATGGTCACTGCATGTGCAACCACAACACCAAAGGTCTGAATTGTGAACAGTGTCAGGATTTCTACCACGACCTTCCCTGGAGACCGGCCGAGGGACGCAACACCAACGCCTGCAAGAGTGAGTGTTTATCTCTGAACAGTCAGAGGATTTCATCTGAACCACGTCCTGTTTATTCTTCACTGTAAACAACCACAAGGCTTCAGATTTTTACCTCAGGATGGATTTCTCTACTAGAACCATCCACCATGATATTTATACACACACACACACACACACACACACATTTATGTGTGTGTGTGTGTGAACACGTCTGATCCTAAAACAGACAAAAAATAAAACTGTAGATCAGTGTTCAACCATCATCATGACTTCACTGAATCTCTCCTCTCCTCCTCTTCTTCTGTGGTGTCTGCAGAGTGTAACTGTAACCAGCACTCAGACTGGTGTCACTTCGACATGGCCGTGTTCGTGGCCTCGGGGAACGTGAGCGGAGGCGTTTGTGATGACTGTCGACACAACACGGCCGGACACAACTGTGAGCAGTGTAAACCGTTTTACTACCAACACCCAGAGAGAGACATCAGAGACCCCAGCATCTGCCAACGTGAGTCCACATCCTCTGGTCCTGGATCAGTTCATGATGAAACGCTGAGCGGTTTCACATGGAGTCGTTACTGTGTGTTTGAAGTGAAGCAACGACAAACACAGCTGAGTCTTTGTTCTTCATCTTTTCATCATAATTACAAGTGTTGCTCAGTTTTCCTCTAAACACTTTAGATGAAACATGTTTCATCTACGTTTTAAAGTTTCAAGTAAAAAACTTCAGGACAAACTGAGATCAAATGTCATGAAACGAAACATGAAGGAATGTTTTATTTTTCAGTCTCAACCACAGAAAGATTAACTTCACATGTGTGTGTCTGTTTGTGTGTGTGTGTGTGTGTGTGTGTGTGTGTGTGTGTGTGTGTGTGTGTGTGTGTGTGTGTGTGTGTGTGTGTGTGTGTGTGTGTGTGTGTGTGTGTGTGTGTGTGTGTGTGTGTGTGTGTGTGTGTGTGTGTGTGTGTGTGTGTGTGTGTGTGTGTGTGTGTGTGTGTGTGTGTGTGTGTGTGTGTGTGTGTGTGTGTGTGTGTGTGTGTGTTTGTGTGTGTGTGTGTGTGTGTGTGTGTGTGTGTGTGTGTGTGTGTGTGTGTGTGTGTGTGTGTGTGTGTGTGTGTGTGTGTGTGTGTCTGTTTGTGTGTGTGTGTGTGTGTGTGTGTGTGTGTGTGTGTGTGTGTGTGTGTGTGTGTGTGTGTGTGTTTGTGTGTGTGTGTGTGTGTGTGTGTGTGTGTGTGTGTGTGTGTGTGTGTGTTTGTGTCTGTTTGTGTGTGTGTGTGTGTGTGTGTGTGTGTGTGTGTGTGTGTGTGTGTGTGTGTGTGTGTGTGTGTGTGTGTGTGTGTGTGTGTGTGTGTGTGTGTGTGTGTGTGTGTGTGTGTCTGTTTGTGTGTGTCTGTGTGTGTGTTTCTGTGTGTGTGTGTGTGTGTGTGTGTGTGTGTGTGTGTGTGTGTGTGTGTGTGTGTGTGTGTGTGTGTGTGTGTGTGTGTGTGTGTGTGTGTGTGTGTGTGTGTGTGTGTGTGTGTGTGTGTGTGTGTGTGTGTGTGTGTGTGTGTGTGTGTGTGTGTGTGTGTGTGTGTGTGTGTGTGTGTGTGTGTGTGTGTGTGTGTGTGTGTGTGTGTGTGTGTGTGTGTGTGTGTGTGTGTGTGTGTGTGTGTGTGTGTGTGTGTGTGTGTGTGTGTGTGTGTGTGTGTGTGTGTGTGTCTGTGTGTGTGTGTGACACATTTTGCTCTGACGACTTTAACGTTACTAAAACATGAATCACCTTCTGTTGTAACGTCATTATTGTCTGGGACTGGAGTGCAGGGGATTGTGGGTAAACTGGACCGGCAGGACTGTGACCTGTTGGTGGCGCCACTGATCATCTGGTGCTGAACGTTAACATGTGGTTGAGACCTAATCCCGTCCGTGTCTCCGTAGCCTGTAGCTGCGACCCGCTGGGATCACAGAACGGAGGAATATGTGACGGGATGACGGACGTCCGCTCCGGGCTCATCGCTGGTCAGTGTCGCTGTAAAATCAACGTGGAGGGAGAAAGATGTGAGCGCTGCAGACAGGGACATTACGGCCTGAGTGACGACCCTGAAGGCTGCGCAGGTACGAAGATGTTCAAGAGGTTTATTCATGAGCAGAGACAGAGGAGAATAGTTTCTTTGCATTGTTTTCGTAATAGTAATAGTAAAAGTTTTCGACGTAATAGTATTCACTCTCTTTACTTCTTTGTCACCGTTTGTGCGACACGTTGCAGCCTGTACCTGTAACCCTGTGGGAACCGTTCCTGGTGGAAATCCCTGCGACAGCGAAACAGGAAGTTGTTTCTGTAAACGACTGGTGACCGGACACAACTGTGACCAGTGTGTGGTGAGAAAATAAAAATACATTCACATTCATTTGGAGTCTGAATGCAGTGACTGAGTGAAGAGACTGTGGGAGGTCACGAGTCTGAACGGCTTCCTGCCTTTTACACAAACGATGTGGGAGGTCACAAAATGACTTAATGACACGTCTGTAACATCTGCTGTGTGTGTGTGTTCAGGCTGAACACTGGGGTCTCAGTAACGACATGGACGGCTGTCGACCATGTGACTGTGACCTCGGAGGAGCCGTCAACAACCAGTGAGTTTTAGTTCTTTACGTTTATTTACTTCCTGACATATCGCAGACGTTTTCCTTCCTGTGGTTTGAGTTTTTCCTGAGCTCTTCCACTTCCTGTTTGTGTTTCAGGTGTGATCAGGTGACCGGTCAGTGCGTCTGCAGAGATCACATGTTCGGCCGTCGCTGTGATCAGGTTGAATCTGGTTTCTACTTCATCGCTCTGGATCACTACACCTACGAGGCTGAAGATGCCAAATTTGGACCCGTGAGTCATTTTTAACCTTTGACCTCTGCCTTTTGACTGTTTATTGATACTAAACCAGATGTTTTTTTTATTTATTTGTATCTCCAGAGTCATAAAGTGGAAGAGGTTGTTGTTGTTGAGTTTTCATGAGTTTGTCTGGTGTTCAGGGAGTCACGGTGGTGCCGAGGCCTTATCCTCAGGACCGTAGTCCCACCTGGACCGGTGTCGGTCTGGTCAACGTCCCAGAAGGAGCTTTCCTGGAGTTTACGGTGAACAACATCCCTCACTCCATGGAGTACGACATCATCATCCGCTACGAGCCCCAGGTACGACCAGACGACTGCAGCTTCTGTCTTTTAGAAACAAACAAATGTTTTTATTTCTTCTTTGTTTTTGTTGCCTCTGAAAGTGATTAAGACGAACGTGAGACTCTGTTTGATGTGTCTGTTGGTCCTGCAGCTTCCTGACCAATGGGAGGAGGTCCTGATGACGGTGATGAGACCTGGACTAATCAGAGCCGACAGTCGCTGCGTCAACACCGTCCCTGACGACGACCACCAGATGATCTCACTTCACCCGGGGTCACGGTAACTGACACAAACACAAACATCATCATATATGATGATTTTTCTGCTGTGGCTTCTTTATAAATAATTAATGTGGTTTTATTGATGCGATGAGATCGTTTCAGCTCGATGTTCGGGTTCAGAGAGATTAAATCATTGGAAAATGTCTCAACACGAACTGAAACCTGCTTTGTGTCGAATGAAACTTCACCTCAGATGAACGTGTGTCTCCTCAGGTACGTGGTTCTGCCCAGACCGGTTTGTTTCGAGTCCGGTCTGAACTACACGGTCCGTCTCAGTCTGCCGCTGTACTCGGCCCTCAGCGACGTCCAGTCTCCGTACACGCTCATCGACTCGGTGAGGAAAAACTCGAACTCTAAGGACGTAAACTTAAACAAATGAACAGTTGTTTTGTTCTTCGACTTTACAAAGGAAGTTGACCACAATAACTTCATTTATTGGAGCCTCTTCTGTGTGTTGGATGATAATTGGCCATTGGGGAGCGAAGATGATCACTGACTAACTTCAGTTAAAAACAACGAATATGATGATTCTTTGGAAACAAAGACGCTGACTCAGTCTTGTGGTTTCTCTCCCTCAGATCGTGTTGATGCCTCACTGTAAAAACCTGGACATCTTCACGGCCTCGGAGGGCGGAGACTCCCCCGGGAACAGCGGCTGGGACACTTTCCAGAGGTATCGTTGTCTGGAGAACAGCCAGAACGTCGTCAAGACGCCAATGACCGACATCTGCAGGAACTTCATCTTCAGCATCTCCGCCATGTTGCACGAGGGAGCTAAAGGTTCGTCACAGTCAGATGTTTGGTCGTTTTCTCTGCAGCTGCTTCAGTTCTCTTTCCTCCTCTAGTTGTTGTAACTGAAGTCACTCGTCTCTGTTTCCGTCTTGTTTCTCTTCGACCTCCGGTTTCATCTCCTCAACAAGACTGGACTGGTTTCTTCCTCTCCACATTCCTCAGACATCCGCAGACCTCCCGGCTCATAAATCTGTCACCTCCCTCTCTCTGGGCGATCTGCAGAGTTTGTGGTTTTTGTTGAATTGTTGTTGCTTGTAGGATTTCTAATGTGTCTGTGTTGGACTGTGTTTCCCAGAATGCCAGTGTGACCCTCAGGGCTCCCTCAGCACTGTGTGTGATCCCAGCGGAGGTCAGTGTCAGTGTCGGCCCAACGTCGTAGGGAGGAACTGTGACCAATGCGCTCCGGCCACGTTCCAGTTTGGCCCCAGCGGCTGCAGAGGTACCGAGCATCAACGAACCTAAAGAAGTTTCACTGATGTGATCTTGTCAGAGTCTGACGGTGTCATTGTTTGTTTCTGCAGCGTGTGAATGTGACCCTCAGGGTTCACAGAGTCCATTTTGTGACCAGCTGACTGGTCAGTGTGTTTGTGTCCCTGGAGCCTACGGTCGACAGTGTGATCGCTGTCTGCCGGGTCACTGGGGGTTCCCCACCTGTCGACCCTGCTCCTGTAACGGACACGCCGACGACTGCGACGCCAACACGGGGCAATGCATCGACTGTAGAGACCACAGCACCGGATACAGCTGCGACAGGTTCGGTGACGGTTCATCAATAATCAATTAATCATGGGCTATATTAGGGAAATACTGAGGATTTAAAGTCGATATGTTGGAGTCCAGGAGCCTCATATTTGTCCTTGTAACATTGTTTTAACTACAACCTTTATCCTCAGTTACACTGATGTCACACAACTTCTAGACTGAGTTTAATACGAGACATGATGAGATAAAGTTACCAAGATGAGGTCAGACGTAACGTTAGCAACCGTTAGCTAACTGAAGCTAACGTTAGCTAGCAGGTGTGTGCGATGTTGGCGTCATGTCTTAGCTACGGAGGATCTGAGTCGACATGTAGCGGTGAGGAATGTGATTGGCCCATGGCGTTAGGGGGTGGGGCTTATCAATAAAACACCAGATCGGAGACATTGATCTGGTCAGAAATCAGTTTCTTTACCGTCGTCACACTTCCTGTGTCCAGGTGTCTTGACGGTTACTATGGCGACCCGGTGCTGGGGTCAGGTGACCACTGTCGTCCCTGCATGTGTCCCGACGGCCCCAACAGCCAACGCCAGTTCGCAGGAGGTTGTTACCGCAGCGACGCCTCCCAGCAGGTCACATGTCTGTGCAACTCAGGATACAGAGGTACAAAGTTTATTAACAACCAGGTGTTGACGTGACTTCAACCTGAGATTCAAGGTTTTAATTTAAAGAGGAGAAGCTCTGTGATTTGTTGTGATGTCAACAGAGCAGGAATGTGATGCGACTGCAGGTCTGTTATTACACCAGGAAATGAGACGTTACGGCTCAGATCAGCTGTCGACAGACGCATGAATCACCAACTTTCTCCTCCAACACTTTGATGTAAACTCTGTCGTTTCCAGGTGCTCGCTGTGACGAGTGCTCACCTGGTTACTATGGAAACCCTGGCGAGGCCGGAGGTCAGTGTCAACCGTGTCAGTGCAACAACAACATCAACATGTTGGACCCGGAGTCATGTGACGCTCACACCGGAGAGTGTCTGCGCTGCTTGTACCACAGCGAGGGCGCCGCCTGCCAGACCTGCAAACTGGGTTACTACGGCAACGCTCTGATACAGGACTGCAGGAGTGAGTTACCGTGGCAACAACCAGTTGATGAGGCTGGTCCAGTAACACGGCTGTTGTTTACAACTGAAATCACAATGAACCAGTGATTTATAAAGTCTGTGAGAGAAGTACAGACACTAAATTACAGTAGTGAAGTATTAGTACTACGTTACTATGACAACAGTGTAATGAAGCTTGTCTTTTTGTCCGTGTACAGAATGTGTCTGTAACCAGCTCGGTAGCGCCCCCTCCAGCTGCCCGTCAGAAGGCGACTGTCACTGCGATCGCAGCAGCGGTCAGTGTCACTGTCTCCCCAACGTGGTGGGACAATATTGTGACCGCTGTGCAGCCGACACCTGGAACATGGCGAGCGGCAGCGGCTGTCAGACCTGCGACTGCGACCCCAAACACTCGTACGGGACATCCTGCAATGAGGTGACGGGAGAAACCACGTTGACGACCTCCAGATGTTGTTTGTCAACATGGGTGAGATGTTTTCTTTCTGCTGACGCTGTGAATGTTAACGGTTTGTTTGGTCACAGATCAGCGGTCAGTGTTCCTGCCACGCGGGCTTCGGAGGACGAACGTGCAGTGAGTGTAGAGAGCTGTTCTGGGGAGATCCAGAGGTCAAATGTCACGGTAGGTTTACGACATGAAACTGAATCACTTCATACATTTAAAAATATTCATTTTATTTGGTTACGCTACTGAAGAAGAAAACAACAGAAGCTAGTTACTGCCAGAGACAAAAATCAGCGTAAATGTTGCCTGTATGATATAAACCATTATAATATATGTAGAAATCAGTAAAACATGCTCCTCCTCCTACTGAGGTCATGTGACCTTTATCTTTAACTCCACGTCCACGTCACAAACGTCACCTGCTGCTGCAATGAATCATGGGATATGTTGGACTGTGAAGGATCCAACCGTTGTAGCTTCACGTCTCAGGAGAAGAAGCTGATTGGTTGAACTGAGACAGACGAAGTCTCCACCTGGAGGAGACGACCAGTTAGAGACTGGTGACGACTAGGACACGGTAGATGAGTTAGATCACTAACAGACGAGTCTCCACCTGGATGGAGACGATGACGGAGGATGAGTTGAGGACTGAGATATTTAACATCTGAAAACCAGAATGGTTCAGTCGTTGTCCCGTTGCATCGTGGGAACATTTAAGCTCAATATTCTGCTGCAACTCATTAAGACCAGATGTTCCCTCGAGGGTGGCCGTCCCGTCACCATGGAGACGAGACCAGAAATCTGTCTGAACCCCAAATATCTGAGAAATTCACAAAGACAGTTTGTTAGAGAGCAGGAGGAAGAGGAGGAAAAGACAGAGAAGAAGAATAAACAGTGAAACTAGAAGAATTCATTAAACAGAAAAAATAAACAGTCTCATCTTTTCCACGAGGATGTTTGGTTGTTGTTCAGACTAAACTGAGCTGACGTTCACATGTCTGAGACTCACATTGTGGGGACCTGTCTCCCTTGTGGGAACAAAAGCAGGTCCCCATGATGTAAAAAACAGAAAATGAAGGTGAAGACATGACTTCAGGTCTGGTCCAGGTTAGGGTCAGGTTTAGATAAAGGTTAAACAAGTGGTACCAACACATGGATCTTCAGGGTTTCCAGGAAAGTCTCCAGGAAATTAATGGAAGTCAATGACATGTCCCCACAAGGCATGAAAACAAACATGTGTGTGTGTGTTCACATCTGGTTTGTATAAAACAGCTGAAGTTTCTTTCAGCTGCAGAAACAACAAGACTGAGCCAAACACACACACACACACTCGTCTCCTCAGCAGATGTTTTCTGTCAAACAGGAAATTTCAGTTTTCGTCTCAGACTTTTCCTGTGAAGTGTTTTTACTGTAAATGAAACATCCTGACTCTTCACCTCCTTTTAAACACACTGAAGTGTGTGTGTGTTTATTTCCCATGATCCTCTGGTAACGCCGTCTGTCCTCCTCAGCGTGTGACTGCGACCCTCGTGGCATCTCTGAGTCTCAGTGTAACAAAGTGAGCGGTCACTGCGTGTGCGTCGAGGGCGTCTCTGGGCCGCGATGCGACGTCTGCGCCCGCGGTTTCTCCGGGACGTTCCCCGACTGCCGGCGCTGCCACCAGTGCTTCGCCGAGTGGGACGGCGTCATCGGGCAGCTGACCAACCAGACGCACCGCCTCGTCAACAAGGTCAACACCATCAAAGCCAGCGGCGTCACCGGACCCTACAAGAAGTCCATAGACAGCATGGAGAAGAGCGCCGCCGACATCCGGGTCATCCTGAACCAGAACCTGGCGTCTCAGCCTCTGAGTGAGATCCAGAACCTGCTGCAGCAGGCCAGGTGAGATTACATCTAATCTGAGGTTCAACCAGGTGATTATGAAAGTCAATTATAACCTCTGACTGTGGCTTTATCCTGCAGTGACCTGATGAAGGACCTGAACCAGATGTTGAACCAGACGGAGCAGACTCTGGTCCAGGTGGAGGAACAGGACTCGGCCGTAGACGCTAAACTTGAGTCTTTGACGTCTGACGCTCAGAAACTAGAGCGGACGGTTCAGGAGCTGCTGGATCAAGTCGAGTTCATCAAAAACTCCGACATCAGAGGTAAAGAGACTAGTTGACCATGCTGGTCCTGGTCCTGGTCCTGCTGGTGTGTGGACCAGATTGAGTCTTTAAACTCACGCATGGTCTCCAGTAGAGTTTACGTTTCTCTTTTGGTTTCAGGTGCGACCGACAGCATCAATAAATACTACTTACAGTCCCAGGCGGCTGAAGCTCGAGCCAACGCCTCCACCGTCGACCCCGACAGCCCAGTGGAAACCTCCGCCGCTCTACGGGAACTCACAGAGGACAAAATGAACCAAACCAAGGAGGAGTTCCTGAAGAGACACGCTGAGCACGCTCAGAGACTGGACGACCTGGCAGGAGAGCTGCAGACGTTGGATCTGACAGAGATCAGCCACAAGGTGAGAGGCCATGATCTGAGTCGATACAGAGATCGTCTCTGTGTCACATTCTGTCTAAACTCTGTTCGGTGTCTTTCAGACCTGCGGCAGTCCCACACCAGACCAGGATCTGTGCTCACCCTCTTCCTGTGGTGGTCTGGGCTGCGTGGACTCTGAGGGTCGGACCAGATGTGGAGGTGAAGGCTGCGACGGTGCCGTGACAACAGCCGACAACATCTGGAAGAAAGCTCAAGAGTCGGAGCAGGAAATCATCAGCGCCATGAGTGAAATTGAAAAACTGTCCAAGATGGTGAGTCTGAGTTCTGGCAGGTCCCGAGTCCTGGTTCTGGTTCAGGTTTTCCTCACCGGTGGTTTGGGGTTTTGTCTTCAGGTGTCGGAGGCCAAGCTGAAGGCAGATGAAGCGAAGCTGAGCGCTCAGGACGTCCTGATGAAAACCAACAGGACCAAAGAGAGAATCGACCGCAGCAACGAGGAGCTGAGGAGCCTCATCAAACAGATCAGAGACTTTCTGACACGTACGTCTTCAACTTCCTGTTTCACAAGAAATCAGGTGTTATGGTTTAAACCCTCAGAGTCACTGTGACCTCATGAAACGGCCACAAGAGAGTGGATTTAGATTTGTTACATGAACATGAACTGATCAGAGTTGGTTGATCATTATTCTTAAATTTAAGACGTAATCACCTACAACGTGTGTGTTCACAGACCAGCTGAGGCGGAAGAACCAGTGTCTAAAACACCTGAACAGAAAACTAAAGAAAGTTTATCAACTGCTCAGATTGACTCAGAGTTAAACTGTGTTCATGTTGTGTGAAAGATCACAGCTGAAGTGAACTCACCCATGTTGACAATAATTAGATTAAGATTCAGTTTGTCCATTCACACTGTATCCGTATTAAATGAACCAAAGATAAATCATGTCTGTGACAGGAAGGAGAGAAACTCTGATCATCATCTGTTTGAAATAGAAACATCTTGAAACAGGGACCAGGTCTGATCTCTGCAGGACTCCAGTAAAGGATTTGTCTCTGTAGCTCCTCAGGTCCTGTCAGATTCCTGACTTGTCTTCTTGATGTTTCAGAGGACGCCGCCGACCTGGAGAGCATCGAGCTGGTGGCTAACGAGGTTCTGGCCATGCAGATGCCAACGACGCCGGGTCAGCTGCAGAACCTGACCGAAGAGATCCGACAGAAGGTTGGAGAACTGGGACACGTGGAGAATATCCTGCAGCAGAGCGCCGACGACATCCAGAGAGCTGAGGACCTGCTTGACCGGGCTCGGAAAGCCAGGTGAGTCCTGTTGGTTCAGGTGGATCTGGACATCAAACTGTTTCGTATCTTCATATCTAAACGTCGACCTGTTGTGTTTCACAGTGAGGAGGCTGCCGACGTCAAAGACTCTGCAGAGAAGGTGAAACGAGCTCTAGAGGAAGCTCAGCGAGCGCAGACGGCCGCGAGCAGCGCCATCCAGCAGGCCACCGCCGACATCATGAACACCAACAACCTGCTGTCCTCCGTCAGTGACACAGTGTTTCTGAAGTTTCCTCAACTCACATCAGAAACATGAGCGTAACACCTCGTTTGTCTGTTTCCTTCAGGTTCAGTCAGAGACAGCGGACGCTGAGTCAAAGCTGAACAACGCCACCCGGAGGCTGCTCAGGTTGGAACAGGATGTCACGAAGCTGAAAGACAAAGCTCTGAACATCACGGCGAGCGTCCAACAGACCAATCAGGACGCAGCGAGCATCACAAAGATCGCAGAGGAGGTCAAGAAGGTGAGTGGGCGTTTTCACTTCAGTCTGTTTGTGATTGAGTTTAAAATGAACTGGATGTGGAAACCGACTGTGTGTGTGTGTGTGTGTGTGTGTTTAGGACCTGGACTCAGATTTAAAGGATAAATACGCCACAGTCGGACAGCTCATCGATCAGAAAGCAGGGGGCGTGGCTGATGCCAAAAAGAGGGCGGAGTCACTGCAGAAAGAAGCCAAAGACCTGTTGCTACAGGCCAGCGACAAACTACAGCTGCTGAAAGGTGAAGTCACAACATCACGACAACATCACTCTGACATCACGACAACATCACAACGACATGACTCTGACATCACAACATCACAATGACATGACACTAACATCACGACATCACTCTGACATCACGACAACATCACAACAACATGACTCTGACATCACAACAACACGACATCACTCTAACAACACGACATCACTCTGACATCACGATATCACAACGACATGACTCTGACATCACAACAACATGACTCTGACATCACGACAACATCACAACAACATGACTCTGACATCACAACATCACAACGACATGACTCTAACATCACGACATCACTCTGACATCACAACAACATGACTCTGACATCACGACATCACTCTGACATCACAACAACATGACTCTAACATCACGACATCACTCTGACATCACAACAACATGACTCTGACATCACAACATCACGACATCACGATATCACAACGACATGACTCTGACATCACAACAACATGACTCTGACATCACAACATGACTCTGACATCACACAACATGACTCTGACATCACAACATCACGACATGACTCTGACATCACAACAACATCACTCTGACATCACAACATCACTCTGACATCACAACAACATGACTCTGACATCACGACATGACTGACATCACAACAACATGACTCTGACATCACAACATCACAACATGACTCTGACATCACAACAACATGACTCTGACATCACGACATTACTCTGACATCACAACAACATGACATCACGACATCACAACGACATCACTCTGACATCACGACAACATCACTCTGACATCACAACGACATCACTCTGACATCACAACAACATGACTCTGACATGACAACAACATGACTCTGACATCACAACAACATGACTCTGACATCACAACATCACTCTGACATCACAACGACATGACTCTGACATCACAACATCACGACATCACAACGACATGACTCTGACATCACAACATGACTCTGACATCACACAACATGACTCTGACATCACAACAACATGACTCTGACATCACAACAACATGACTCTGACATCACAACATGACTCTGACATCACGACATCACAACGACATGACTCTGACATCACAACATCACGACATGACTCTGACATCACGACAACATGACTCTGACATCACAACAACATGACTCTGACATCACAACAACATGACTCTGACATCACAACAACATGACTCTGACATCACAACAACATGACTCTGACATCACAACAACATGACTCTGACATCACAACGACATGACTCTGACATCACAACGACATGACTCTGACATCACAACGACATGACTCTGACATCACAACATCACGACATGACTCTGACATCACAACAACATGACTCTGACATCACAACATGACTCTGACATCACACAACATGACTCTGACATCACAACATCACTCTGACATCACAACAACATGACTCTGACATCACAACATCACGACATGACTGACATCACAACAACATGACTCTGACATCACAACGACATGACTCTGACATCACAACAACATGACTCTGACATCACAACAACATGACTCTGACATCACAACATGACTCTGACATCACACAACATGACTCTGACATCACAACATCAAGACATGACTCTGACATCACAACATCACTCTGACATCACAACAACATGACTCTGACATCACAACAACATGACTCTGACATCACAACATCACAACATGACTCTGACATCACAACAACATGACATGACTCTGACATCACAACATCACGACATGACTCTGACATCACAACATCACTCTGACATCACAACATGACTCTGACATCACAACATCACGACATGACTCTGACATCACAACATCACGACATGACTCTGACATCACAACAACATGACTCTGACATCACAACATGACTCTGACATCACACAACATGACTCTGACATCACAACATCACTCTGACATCACAACAACATGACTCTGACATCACAACATCACGACATGACTGACATCACAACAACATGACTCTGACATCACAACGACATGACTCTGACATCACAACAACATGACTCTGACATCACAACAACATGACTCTGACATCACAACATGACTCTGACATCACACAACATGACTCTGACATCACAACATCAAGACATGACTCTGACATCACAACATCACTCTGACATCACAACAACATGACTCTGACATCACAACAACATGACTCTGACATCACAACATCACAACATGACTCTGACATCACAACAACATGACATGACTCTGACATCACAACATCACGACATGACTCTGACATCACAACATCACTCTGACATCACAACATGACTCTGACATCACAACATCAAGACATGACTCTGACATCACAACATCACTCTGACATCACAACAACATGACTCTGACATCACAACAACATGACTCTGACATCACGACATCATGACAACATCACTCTGACATCACAACGACATGACTCTGACATCACAACAACATGACTCTGACATCACAACATCACGACATGACTCTGACATCACAACATCATGACATGACTGACATCACAACAACATGACTCTGACATCACAACGACATGACTCTGGCATCACAACATCACAACAACATGACTCTGACATCACAACAACATGACTCTGACATCACAACATCACGACATGACTGACATCACAACAACATGGCTCTGACATCACAACAACATGACTCTGACATCACAACATCACAACATGACTCTGACATCACAACATCACGACATGACTCTGACATCACAACAACATGACTCTGACATCACAACAACATGACTCTGACATCACAACAACACAACATGACTCTGACATCACAACAACATGACTCTGACATCACAACATGACTCTGACATCACAACGACATGACTCTGACATCACAACAACATGACTCTGACATCACAACAACATGACTCTGACATCACAACAACATGACTCTGACATCACAACATCACATGACTCTCTGACATCACAACATGACATCACACACATGACACACATGACTCTGACATCACAACATGACATGACTCTGACATCACAACAACATCACAACGACATGACTCTGACATCACAACAACATGACTCTGACATCACAACATCACGACATGACTGACATCACAACAACATGACTCTGACATCACAACAACATGACTCTGACATCACAACATCACAACATGACTCTGACATCACAATGACATGACTCTGACATCACAACGACATGACTGACATCACACAACATGACTCTGACATCACAACAACATCACTCTGACATCACAACAACATGACTCTGACATCACAACGACATGACTCTGACATCACAACAACATCACAACGACATGACATCACGACATCACAACGACATGACTCTGACATCACAACAACACAACATGACTCTAACATCACAACATGACTCTGACATCACAACGACATGACTCTGACATCACGACAACATCACAACGACATGACATCACGACATCACAACGACATGACTCTGACATCACAACAACACAACATGACTCTAACATCACAACATGACTCTGACATCACAACAACATGACTCTGACATCACGACAACATCACAACGACATGACTCTGACATCACAACAACACAACATGACTCTGACATCACAACAACACAACATGACTCTGACATCACAACATGACTCTGACATCACAACATGACTCTGACATCACAACAACATGACATCACGACATCACAACAACATGACTCTGACATCACAACATCACAACATGACTCTGACATCACAATGACATGACTCTGACATCACAACATGACTCTAACATCACATCACTCTGACATCACAACGACATCACTCTGACATCACAACAACATGACTCTGACATCACAACAACATGACTCTGACATCACAACAACAACTCTAACATCACAACATGACTCTGACATCACAGCAACATGACTCTGACATCACAACATCACAACATGACTCTGACATCACAACAACATGACTCTGACATCACGACAACATGACTCTGACATCACGACAACATCACAACGACATGACATCACGACATCACAACGACATGACTCTGACATCACAACAACACAACATGACTCTGACATCACAACGACATGACTCTGACATCACAACAACATGACTCTGACATCACAACATCACAACATGACTCTGACATCACAATGACATGACTCTGACATCACAACATGACTCTGACATCACAACATCACTCTGACATCACACAATATCACTCTGACATCACAACATCACTTTGACATCACAACGACATGACTCTGACATCACAACATGACTCTGACATCACAACATGACTCTGACATCACAACAACATGACTCTGACATCACAACATGAGTCTAACATCACAACATGACTCTGACATCACAACGACATGACTCTGACATCACACAACATGACTCTAACATCACAACATCACTCTGACATCACAACGACATGACTCTGACATCACAACAACATGAGTATGACATCACAACGACATGACTCTGACATCACAACATGACTCTGACATCACAACATGACTCTGACATCACAACAACATGACTCTGACATCACAACATGACTCTGACATCACACAACATGACTCTGACATCACAACAACATGACTCTGACATCACAACATGACTCTGACATCACAACATCACAACATGACTCTGACATCACAACAACATGACTCTGACATCACAACATCACGACATGACTCTGACATCACAACAACATGACTTTGACATCACAACAACATGACTCTGACATCACAATGACATGACTCTGACATCACAACAACACAACATGACTGACATCACACAACATGACTCTGACATCACAATGACATGACTCTGACATCACAACATGACTCTAACATCACATCACTCTGACATCACAACGACATCACTCTGACATCACAACAACATGACTCTGACATCACAACAACATGACTCTGACATCACAACAACAACTCTAACATCACAACATGACTCTGACATCACAACAACAACTCTAACATCACAACATGACTCTGACATCACAACAACATGACTCTGACATCACAACATCACAACATGACTCTGACATCACAACAACATGACTCTGACATCACGACAACATGACTCTGACATCACAACATCACAACAACATGACTCTGACATCACAACATCACGACATGACTCTGACATCACAACAACATGACTCTGACATCACAACATCACAACATGACTCTGACATCACAACAACATGACTCTGACATCACGACAACATGACTCTGACATCACAACATCACAACAACATGACTCTGACATCACAACATCACGACATGACTCTGACATCACAACGACATGACTCTGACATCTGACATAAAGACTAAGATTCAGCCTCATTCACACGCTCCCTGAATGAAGCTGAATCTTGTGATGCACAACACAAGATTTCAACTACTTTTACACGTTGTGAACTTCTGAACTGTGACACCAACTTCTGCATCAAACTTCACTCAGTGAGAATCTGTAGAAGCTTCAGACAAACACGAAGCTTTTCCCGTCACAGCAGCAGTTACTGATCTAATCTTGGTCCAGTTGGTCGCCAGATGGAGTCTCTGATTTTTACAAACAAAACATGAAGGAAGCGACGTTGTGTCTTCACGTGTCTGTTTGAGTAAAATGAAACCAGCAGCGGTGACAGTTTTACTTCCTGCTCTAACTGATTTAATCACTTCATCACCAAGAGTTTGAGACTGTATCTGCTCGTCATTTATTTAGAAAAGGTTCTCGATCCTTCATTTGTTTCACTGAGAAACTCTCCAGAGTATCTTCCTCTGTAAACAGACAGTTTGTGTGGGAGTGAAATGAGCCGTTGGGGTCAGACCGACCTGACTGACATTGTGTTTTTCAGACTTGGAGAAGTCGTACAGAGACAACCAGCGGACTCTGGAGGTGAAGGCGGAGCAGCTGGTGGAGTTGGAGGCGGCGGTGAAGAAGCTGCTGCAGGAAATCAGCCACAAGGCAACAGTGTACAGCACCTGTCTGTTCTAACAGGTCGACCTTTTAACCTGAGACCAAAGACATTTAGTTTTTATGACGTAACCACTCTGACAAACATAGTGAATGTTTAATCTTCAGATTATTAACAAACTGAATGAAGCTTTATAACGTTGAGGTTTTATTTACACCACGATGATAAGTTAAGAAGACGTCGAACAATCAAACGGTTTGATCCTGTAACATTTTAAAATCAGTTAAATCTAAAAGAGACAATTAGTTTTATTTCAAACCATTAAAGTTCTTTAATCGGTCGAATGTGTTTCTGAATGTAATAAAATCAGATTAAAGTTAAAAGTGAATGTTTCAACCATGTGACTGCAACATGTTGGTTTGTTTTTTACCTCAGTTTCTACCTTTTATTTTATTTTTACTCGCCCGACATTTTAAACCCAAAAAAGATTTTTAATAAAAAACAAAAAGTCCAAATTTAAATCAGAGTTTGTTTTTATTACAGAGAACAAACCGTTCCACATGAGACTCACCTCGTTATCTTAACTGTCTTTTTCTTCTCGTTTGTTTCGTGTCGTGCTGCCTGTTTTATTTTGAAATTCTCTCCTCTACTCATTCACTTCCTGTGTTTGTGACGACTTCACCTGCCTGTTTCTGATGTCACCTGTCGCCCCAGAGACGAGACCATCGTGTGTTGTTGACTTGAACATTTAGTTTCAATGAATTGTCGCTTCTTGTTTCAACATTTATTAAATCAATGAGGAGCAGAAACCAGAGGAAACAGTGAGAGACACAAGCTGCTTCTCATGGGAATATGCAATGTGGCATCAAGGTGAAATGTTCTTATCAGCTGTTAAATTCTATTTTTGTTCCATTTCTAATGATCTTTGGTCCAAACATCCTTAAAAGGACATGTTTATCTGGGGCAGCTGATACTTTATAACGCTGCGTTTCGCCGCAGTCGCTCAAGTTTCTTCATAAATCTTCATCTTCAACTTCTCAACCATGAAGAACGTTTTGGGGCTTTTGATCCTGTTGGTTGCCTCAGTTTGGGCTGAAGAGGAGGTGAGTTTAACTCCAACAACATCAACAGATAAATCTGATCAGAGGATCGATAAAACACAAACTTTACAATGTTTTCATCAAATATTTGATGAATGAGTTTAAATGAGTTTAATATTTAATAATTCACTGGTTCATGTTTTAAATGATCAGAAAATCTACTTGAATTTAAATGCGAAATGGTTCAAAATTAAATTGATTTGTTTTTATTTTCTTTTTTTTCTTTCACACAATGTCTGAAAACCTCCAACTGTAAGTTCACATCTTTGTTGTTTCATTATAAAATGCTTCATAAATGTTGATGTCACTGATCAAACCACCAACTCTTTGACTCTCTGCTGCAGTTTCAAGGCTTTGACGACTTCAGAGCGGATTGAACGAGCCAACAGAGACGTTGGTGAGTCGATATAATAATAAAGTTTTTTCCTGTTCTTCTTCTCTGTTGTTTGACCAATGTTTTGATCTTAAACTCAGTCAGTTGTTCTATAAAACATGCCCCATCTGTGTTAACAGCCAGTCTTGATTGATAACTCCGATCAGAGAAGAGTTTGTGTATAAATTGATGACGTATTGTTGCAGTCCGTTCCCCTGACGACCCTTTCCTTGAGGACGACGTCGCCTACGACTCTGACTCTGAGAGAAACGCTGACCCCTGCACGTCTTACAGCTGCATGTGGCCGAAGTCTTCAGATGGAAACGTCTACGTCCCGTACACCCTGTCCAGCGTTTACTGTGAGTCAGACACGCTCAGACGTTGATGGTTCCTCTTCTTCTGTGGTTGATCAACTCTCTCTGTTTCAGCCTCTCGTGAGGTGGCGATCATCGAGCGAGGTCTTCGGTCCTTCCATGACATGTCTTGTATCCGTTTCATCAAACGAACCAGTCAGAGAGATTATCTGAAGATCCAGTCCCTCAACGGGTAAAACACCCAGAAACATGTTGATTGATGTTGGATTTAGTCTTAAAGACTAAAACATCACGATCATTTAACGACCGTGTCCACAGTCTCTGTAGTGAACAGTCGTTAACATCAGAGCGCCATCTAGTGGCAAATAAATGACGTAACATCCAAGATGGTTAAAAAAAAACTTTAAATCAGAGAATAACTTCAGGAAAATGTGTCAGTTCTGTAAAAGAATAAAAATATAACAAGACACATCTGAGGAACAATATCATTGATTTATTTCTAAAGTATTCATTTGTGGAGGAAGAAACAAAACAATATTTTTTAATAATTTGTTTTAATCTTTATATTTTATGTCCTAAAGTCAAATGTGACTGAAACAATTCAACCATCATGTAGAGTCCAATCATGTTGAGGTTATTGTTGCGTTGTTGACGTGTTTCCTGTCAAGGTCGGAGGTCGTCTTTGTCTTTGATTTGTTTCTAACGTCCTGGTTTGTTCGAGTTCTGTCTGATTGTGAACTGTGTCTCCAACAGGTGCTACTCCTACATTGGCCGTCGTAACAACGGTCAGGATCTGTCCCTGCGTCGTTCAGGCTGCGTTTACCACGACACCGTCCAACACGAGGTCCTCCACGCTCTGGGTTTCCACCACGAGCAGAAACGGTCCGATCGAGACCAGTACATCCGCGTCATCCTGGAGAACGTCATCTCCGGTTCGTCTGCTTCATCTTTATACAGTTTGATCTCATCTGTTTGAAGTGACGTACAAGATACTGACTTCTTCCATTTTTGTCCTGTTGGTTTAAAGTCAAAGACTGAAATGTTCCCTCCGACGTCTCTAAAGCTTCTTCTAAAGCTTGTTTTGTTTATCTCCAGGAAAAGAGCACAACTTTGACAAAGTCAACACCTTGAACCAGGGAACCAGCTACGACTACGGCTCCGTGATGCATTACAGCAAGTGGGTGGAACTGAATCAGCTGCTGTGGTTGATTTTAATGACGTTAACCTGAAGGTTTTAGTCTGATGACTCTGATTTATCACTGGTTAATCACTGGTTTATAACTGGTAAATAATTGGTTTATAACTGGTTTATCACTGGTTTATAACTGGTTTATAACTGGTTTATCACTGGTTAATCACTGGTTAATCATTGGTTTATAACTGGTTTATCACTGTTTAATCACTAGTTAATCACTGGTTAATCACTGGTTTATAACTGGTTTATCACTGTTTAATCACTAGTTAATCACTGGTTAATCACTGGTTTATAACTGGTTTATCACTGGTTTATCACTGGTTTATCACTGGTTTATAACTGGTTAATCACTGGTTAATCACTGGTTAATAACTGGTTTATCACTGGTTTATAACTGGTTTATAACTGGTTTATAACTGGTTTATAACTGGTTTATAACTGGTTTATAACTGGTGAACAGTGAATCTGGACAGTTCATGTGTTCGTCCTCGATCTTTGTCCAACGTTGTTTCAGTTTCTTTTGAACTGTTTTGTGGCGTCGTCGTCCTTCGTTCCTCCATCAGTCGATGTGTCACTGGTTTTCAGATACGCCTTCTCCAGGAATAACCTGCCCACCATGGTGGCTGTTCCTGACTCCAGTGTTGAGTTTGGTAAAGCGACTGAGATGAGTCAGAACGACATTATCAGACTGAACAGGTTGTACAAGTGTTGAACCTCGTCAGGTAAAATCACCACAACACGTTTCTGACCTTAACACGCGTCATTAAAATGAGATTTAATAACAGTGAACACAATCATAAATATCTCACATTAAACATCAACATTGTTCTGAAACAGGTGAAGATGAATCATCCACCAGACTGGGTCAACTGGGTCAACAATCAATATTCAACATTTTAACCGTCAATAAATTCAAATTTTAGCAGATTTCTTCTGAGTTTGTTCCTTTATTTAAAAGATATGTCTCTTTTTTATTGTCAACGTCATCTTTTCTTAACAAAGTGTTAAATCTTCAGACGCTTTTTAATCAGGACAAGACCGTTTCTGGTCTGTGCTAAAATAAGCTAAGCTAAAATAAGCTAAGCTAACGGCTGCAGGGATGTATAAACCCATGAATCTATTTATATTATTTCTGTTTTTATTTCTTATTTTTTGTCTCAAACATGAACATTTATTAATAATTTTAATAAATGTAAATTTATGGTCCAAAATAAAACAGTTTTCACGGACAATGAAGTTCATGTTGGTGATGATGATTTTAATGTAAATATCAGGGATAAATAATTCAACTTGTGTCTGTAGTTTGTTTACCTGTTGAATTTCTTGTCAGGTTGTTTAGTTTTTTATCATTAGAGAAAAATAAAAATTAATTTTACTAAAGAAACAACAAATGAATTTATTATAAAACATGATGATCATGAATCAAACCAAAGTCAAATATTTTATAAAATATAAATATAATTAATGAGATCGATGTTTAATCAACTAATGAACCAACGTGTTCAACATTAAACACTAAAGTTCCTTCATGTGACATAATTAAAAACAATAACAACCTTCATGATGAATCGTATCAGAGGAACCAGGAACTAGAGCAGCAGTTGCAGGTTTTTCCGTCTTTGACCATTAGGAGGCGACAAACACACGTTTGATTCAATCAGACACTTTCAGCTGCAGTTTGTTTCCAGAGAGAAACTGTCTGATGTTTCAGTGACGACGTTCAGCATCTTTGATTTAGTTGAAGTTAAAATCATAGAAAGTGAATATTTAATTCAACACGTGTCACATGACGCAGCTCTGGGACGTCGATGGTTCGATTCCCACCTGTTCTCACATGTTGTGCTCAGCTTGACCCTCTGGACTGAACGTGTGTGATTAGTAAACAGCCTCATGAATAAAGTCCTGTTACCTGAGACACGTTTCACCAGAGGTTTGATCTGATAGTTCAGAGTCAGTGAGAGTTTGAGTGGATGTTTTAAATGGAATAAATGTGTCAATCAATAAAAACAATAATCAATATAAACCAGACTCAGATTTAAACTACTTTCTTGTTCATCAAATTCTAACAAATAATTTCAAAGTTGTGACTTTTAGGACACAGATTTAAAAGTTAAAACAGGTTTTACTTCCTGTTTTGTTTTTCTGTTTCACTGATTCGTTTCTAGAAACGTTGGTTGAAGGTGAGAAATGTTCACTCAACGTTTCTGTTTAATCTTTAAAGTTCCTGTGCCGACGGAGGAGGAGGAGCTCATCTTGGCGTCTGAAGTGGATTGAGCAGGTTTGAACGACGATGTCATTCATCAGTGTGACGGCCTCCTGTTGACAAGTATCAGGGTTGTGACCTGAACTGTGCTGGTTGGACCAGAAACACTGCAGTTGACTGATTCTCTGAAAAAAAACCAACACGACTCTTCTTCTTTCAGTCCACATTCCTGCCATGTTTACCTTCATTTAGTGACTGACTGCTGAACCAGTCAGATCACTGCACATTCTGACCATTCCTGTAAAATGTGTAACACAATAGTTATCTCAGACAAAGACAGACAGATTCCTCAGAGCACTGAGGAGGATACGTGCTGCGACAGGACAAGGAGGTTTGGTCAAGGGTGAACCGCTGTCAGGACGATGGGAAAACTCAGACTGGTTCATTTATAAAGAAACTAGAACGTGTCTGTGAAGCAGCAGCAGATGAAGACAAATGAGAAAAGTACAACAGCTCAGGAAATGAATTCTGTTACTTTCCAACACTGAGGTTTTATGAGTCAAACTTCACCCAGTGAAGTGAATAACGTCCATCATCTGGATGTTTCTCCATAAACCGTAATTTCTTCTCCTGTTTGACAGTGAAACATTGACGTCCCAGTTAAAATGACAGCGGCAGCATCGATGTGTTCTTCATGGTTACTGATGTTTTCCTCAATAGAGGCAAATGTAATAATATATCAGCTGTTTGTGGTTAAACAATAAGTTTTTCCACAGTCTGTAGGAATCATATCCATTATATCCATTTAACAAAACCCTGTGAAACGTCCTTCTACTGTCAGTCAAGGTGAAATATCTGTGGAGAAGCTGTAGGTGGATTTCACTCTTCACCTTCTTTATCTTGTTTGAACCTTGAAAATCACTCGACAGCCTTTATGTTTCTCCTCTGGTCATGAATCCTTGAAACTCAGATAAAAACCAGTGAGTGAATCTTTTCACTATTCAGCAGAAACACCTGCTGCCTCAGTTGTTAGCGCAGGTTGGACAGAAACGATGTGAGAGAAACCAAGGAGGACATAGAGAGGAAGAGATTAGAACTCAAAAAGGGTCGGAGTCGACACTGACTTCAGATCAGCAGCGATGGAGACTGAACAGAGGCGTCATTCAGCTGCTGGCAGCTTCTCAAGGACAATCAGAGACGTGGCCCAGATCCCAGCTCTCCTCCTCCTCCTCCATTTCCTTCTCTGTCAGTCAGTGGAGTCACTATCTCGACACTTCCTCGTCCTCCCATTTGAAGCCACAGCCAGGACACAGGATCTGGGGTCTCTCTGTCTCCCTCTCTTTGTCCGTCTTTCCTGTCTGCCTGCTGGTCGCCCCAGCTGCTTCAGAGCTGCAGCACACAGGACCCAGTGATGGTGGACGGACCGCCCGGCCGGCTGCCCCTCTCAGGCCACCGCGCCCCCGTCGATAAAGAAAATGGACTCATTGTATCCGCTGTGTGTCCAACAATGAGCGAGTTCATAAGAGCCAAGTCTTCCCACAGACGAGGCTCCGGCTGAAGGACCAGAGTCCGTCCTCCACTGGTCCAGATTTCTGATGGTTGTTTCTGTCCTTCAGTCTTTAACTCTGCAGACTAGATATAAACCCTGAGTTTGTAGCTGTTTGTTCATCTGTTCCTATGCGGTTTGATGTGATAATGTTCAGGTTTAGGTTCTGACAGTTCAGGTCTTAATGTCAATGAGTCTTTACCATGTTAATGAGTCTTTACCATGTTAATGTTTACCATGTTAAAGTTAAACTCATGGTTCAGATTCAGAACAATCATCACGATTAACAGTTTCTGTGACGTTTCTTCTTCAGAGACTCTGGTTTCTCTGGGTTCTCTTGGTTCCATGAAACCAGAGTCTGATGTTCTTGATCTGAGGTTGTTTCTTCCCAGTGTTTTATGTTCTTCTGTCAACATATCTATGGTCCTTTTTTAAAAATTTTTAATTCCTAGAGATGTTTGTTCCTCTGTCAACTTGTACTTTCTCGTTCTTGACTTCTACATACGTGCTCTCATCATCATTGTTGTCAAATGTTCCTGTTTCTACACTTTTCATTTCCACGGTTGTGTTCCTAATGTTCCATGTTCCTCAGGTCATCATACATGTTCTCCCAGTGTTGTATGTTCTTAGGAACATTCGAGTGTTCTCCCCGGGTTCCACATTTCTGGGGTTTTATGTTCCTCCTTAATATATGTTATCACAGTGTCGTACGTTCCTATGACTTCGTGTTACCAGGTTCCTCAGATCTACATGTGAAAACAGAGAGAAGAGCAGATTCTTTAAGGTTCTTTATTATCAGTGTTTTTCTCTTCCCAGGTTTCTTTGTCTCATCTCTCATCTCTGATCTGTGCTGTTCATGTTCAGACTCATTCATATTAACATTCACATGCTCTCATATGTCCCACATGTTCCTCAGGTCCTTACACGGTTACAGAGACCTGGTTCTCCGTAAACCTTCTGCCTCGTGTCAGTTGTTTCTCCTCTGATGGCGCACGCCGCTCGGTTAAACTTTACAAGCCCAGTTCCAGCAGACGTGATTATGAACATGTGGCTGTGAGTCAGCGTTGGTCCGAGGTGAAGCAGACGGTCGTTTCTCTGAGCTGCTTGTTAACAGCTCAGTGTGATCAGCTCAGCGCTGGTTCACAGGCTGGTAACACCACAAAAAAGGTCAGCGACCCCTGAAACTACAGACGTCTGCTGTTGGTGAGTCCTCGTCCATGTTACGCTTTAACTGGGTTTGTTAACAAATAAGAAATATACCGAGAATCAGCAGTTTGTGGTTTGAACATGTGGACCAGTGATTAACTGACGTAGGAGATGTGGCGGCTGGAGTTTGTGCTTCTTTCATTTTAATCAGTATTTTTATTCAGTTTGTTTTTTCATCAAGTCTAGTTTCAGGAGAATCAGTAGTTCTTTTTATTTCTGAGGAACGAGGAACTAGTTTGAGCTTTTCTTTAGTTTGTGTTCAGACATTTTGACATTGATTTAAAGAAGATGAAAGGACGATGAGTTTAAAAATGATCTACAGAACCAGTGTTTATTAAACTGTCGGTCACTACTCAGCCTCAGGTCATGTGATCTGCAGCGGTTGGTGAACGTGTATGAGAAGTAAACATATTCGTAGAAAGTTAAAATAAAACCAGTTGAAAACATGTTACACTGTCACGTGGAGACAGACTGAAGGATGAAGAGACTCTGGTTAATTAATGGTTCATATATTAATATCAGATCGTAACAGACGGAGAACTGGACCGATGGCGGCGCCTCAGGACGCACAGTGAAAACCAAGTCAGCTGTAATTTAATGATGAGCTTGTTTCTTCTTCTGGTAAATACTCAGCTGGTAATGTCCACACACCTTTAAAACATAGAAACGTGTTAATTCAGCTGCTGAACTGCTGCTGTTTGTTTACCAGGAGTCAGATTTTGCTCAGAAGCTGATATTGGTTTTAGGTCCAGAGTCTGATGTTGCTGCAGAACAACCAGCATCTCTTCCTCTTTAGCTGCACTGAAGCATAAAATAACAGCTGGTTGCAGCTCAGACAGACAGAACTTGAAGTTGTCGACGGTTGTGACAGTTTTTCTACAGTTGTGTAGATAATGTTTGCATCAACTCTCCAGGTGACAGATGTGATGTTGAACTGGTCTCCAACCGGATCGTTTTGCGTCTTTGTTCATGTTTATTCCTGATCGACTCGTCGTGACTGAGCAGCGTGAACAGGACGAGGCGGATCGAGACGATCGAACTGTCAATCGACGTGACTTGGTTAAAACAGCCTGAACGAACCAACACACGTCACACACGCTCCACATTTTATTTATGTATTTATGTTTCCAGCTGATCCGTCTCTTTTATCGCCTCACAGTTTCGTCCAACGTGACGTCAAACGTTCGACCTCAGCGGCTGCCGACAACATCAAACAGTAGAATGTACGACGCTGCAACAATGTAACCGATCTGACCTGATGGACGTTCATCTGCTGGTCGTCACGTCTGCAGCTGTTGAATCTGCACGACAGTGAAACAACCGTTGGAAATGAGCTGGAGGCAAAGACGCAGTCTGGACCTGATGTGTCTGTGTCACCTGTGGTTCTACGCCCTGTGGTTCTACCACGCCCTGTGGTTCCCACGTCCCTGTGTATCTACGCTCCTCTGGTTCTATGTTCCTCTGGTTCTCGCCCTCTGGTTCTCGTCCTGTGGTTCTCTCCCTGTGTATCTACGCCCCTCTGGTTCTCGTTCCTCTGGTTCCCACGCTTCCTCTGGTTCTCCTCTGGTTCTATGTTCCTGTGGTTCTATGTTCTTCTGGTTCTATGTTCCTGTGGTTCTATGTTCCTCTGGTTCTACGTTCCTCTGGTTCTACGCTCCTCTGGTTCTATGTTCCTGTGGTTCTATGTTCCTCTGGTTCTATGTTCCTGTGGTTCTATGTTCCTCTGGTTCTATGTTCCTGTGGTTCTACGCTCCTCTGGTTCTATGTTCCTCTGGTTCTACGTTCCTCTGGTTCTACGTTCCTGTGGTTCTACGTTCCTCTGGTTCTATGTTCCTGTGGTTCTATGTTCCTGTGGTTCTATGTTCCTGTGGTTCTACGTCCCTGTGTATCTACGCTCCTCTGGTTCTACATTCCTCATGTTCCTCTGGTTCTATGTTCCTCTGGTTCTACGTTCCTGTGGTTCTACGTTCCTCTGGTTCTACATTCCTCTGGTTCTATGTTCCTCTGGTTCTATGTTCCTGTGGTTCTACGTTCCTCTGGTTCTATGTTCCTGTGGTTCTATGTTCCTGTGTACCTACGCTCCTGTGGTTCTACATCCCTGTGTAACTACGCTCCTCTGGTTCTATGTTCCTCTGGTTCTACGTTCCTCTGGTTCTACGTTCCTGTGGTTCTACGTTCCTGTGGTTCTACGTTCCTCTGGTTCTATGTTCCTCTGGTTCTATGTTCCTGTGGTTCTACGTTCCTGTGGTTCTACGTCCCTGTGTATCTACGCTCCTCTGGTTCTATGTTCCTCTGGTTCTACGTTCCTCTGGTTCTACGTTCCTGTGGTTCTACGTTCCTGTGGATCTATGTTCCTGTAGTACTATGTACCTGTGGTTCTATGTTCCTGTAGTTCCATGTCACTGTGTATCTATGTTCCTCTGGTTCTATGTTGATCTGGTTCTACGATCCTCTGGTTCTATGTTCCTGTGGTTCTATGTTCCTCTGGTTTTATGTTCCTCTGGTTCTATGTTCCTGTGGTTCTATGTCCCTGTGTATCTATGTTCCTGTGGTTCTATGTTCCTCTGGTTCTATGTTCCTGTGGTTCTATGTCCCTGTGGTTCTACGTTCTTCTGATTCTATGTTCCTGTGGTTCTATGTTCCTGTGGTTCTATGTTCCTGTGGTTCTATGTTCCTGTGGTTCTATGTTCTTGTGGTTCTATGTTCCTGTGGTTCTATGTTCCTGTGGTTCTATGTTCCTGTGGTTCTACGTTCCTGTGGTTCTATGTTCCTGTGGTTCTACGTCCCTGTGTATCTATGTTCATCTGGTTCTATGTTCCTCTGGTTCTATGTTCCTGTGGTTCTACGTTCCTGAGGTTCTACGTTCCTGTGGTTCTATGTTCCTGTGGTTCTACGTCCCTGTGTATCCACATTCCTCTGGTTCTATGTTCCTCTGGTTCTATGTTCCTGTGGTTCTACGTTCCTGTGGTTCTACATTCCTGTGGTTCTACGTCCCTCACAGTTTCGTCCAACTTGACGTCAAACGTTCGACCTCAGCGGCTGCCGACAACATCAAACAGTAGAATGTACGACGCTGCAACAATGTAACCGATCTGACCTGATGGACGTTCATCTGCTGGTCGTCACGTCTGCAGCTGTTGAATCTGCACGACAGTGAAACAACCGTTGGAAATGAGCTGGAGGCAAAGACGCAGTCTGGACCTGATGTGTCTGTGTCACCTGTGGTTCTACGTTCCTGTGGTTCTACGTTCCTGTGGTTCTACGTCCCTGTGTATCTACGCTCCTCTGGTTCTATGTTCCTCTGGTTCTACGTTCCTCTGGTTCTACGTTCCTGTGGTTCTACGTTCCTGTGGTTCTATGTCCCTCTGGTTCTATGTTCCTCTGGTTCTACGTTCCTGTGGTTCTATGTTCCTGTGGTTCTATGTTCCTCTGGTTCTATGTCCCTGTGGTTCTATGTTCTTCTGATTCTATGTTCCTGTGGTTCTACGTTCCTGTGGTTCTATGTTCCTCTGGTTCTATGTTCTTGTGGTTCTATGTTCCTCTGGTTCTACGTTCCTGTGGTTCTACGTTCCTGTGGTTCTATGTTCCTGTGGTTCTATGTTCCTGAGATTCTATGTTCCTGTGGTTCTATGTTCCTGTGGTTCTATGTTCCTGTGGTTCTATGTTCCTGAGGTTCTACGTTCCTGTGGTTCTATGTTCCTGTGGTTCTATGTTCCTGAGGTTCTACGTTGCTGTGGTTCTATGTTCCTCTGGTTCTACGTCCCTGTGGTTCTATGTACCTGTGGTTCTACGTTCCTGTGGTTCTATGTTCCTCTGGTTCTATGTTCCTGTGGTTCTACGTTCCTGTGGTTCTATGTTCCTGTGGTTCTATGTTCCTCTGGTTCTACGTTCATCTGGTTCTATGTTCCTGTGGTTCTACGTTCCTGTGGTTCTATGTTCCTGTGGTTCTATGTTCCTGTGGTTCTACGTTCCTGTGGTTCTATGTCCCTCTGGTTCTACGTTCCTGTGGTTCTACGTCCCTGTATATCTACGTTCCTCTGGTTCTATGTTCCTGTGGTTCTACATTCCTCTGGTTCTATGTTCCTGTGGTTCTATGTTCCTGTGGTTCTACGTTCCTGTGGTTCTATGTTCCTGTATATCCATATTCCTCTGGTTCTATGTTCCTCTGGTTCTATGTTACTCTGGTTCTACGTTCCTCTGGTTCTATGTTCCTGTGGTTCTATGTTACTCTGGTTCTACGTTCCTCTGGTTCTATGTTCCTGTGGTTCTATGTTCCTGTGGTTCTACGTTCCTGTGGTTCTACGTCCCTGTGTATCCACATTCCTCTGGTTCTATGCTCCTGTGGTTCTATGTTCCTCTGGTTCTACGTTCCTGTGGTTCTACGTTCCTGTGGTTCTATGTTCCTGTACTACTATGTACCTGTGGTTCTATGTTCCTGTAGTTCCACGTCACTGTGGTTCTATGTTCCTCTGGTTCTATGTTCCTCTGGTTCTACGATCCTCTGGTTCTATGTTCCTGTGGTTCTATGTTCCTCTGGTTTTATGTTCCTCTGGTTCTACGTTCCTGTGGTTCTATTATCCTGTGGTTCTATGTTCCTCTGGTTCTATGTTACTCTGGTTCTACGTTCCTCTGGTTCTATGTTCCTGTGGTTCTACGTTCTTGTGGTTCTATGTTCCTCTGGTTCTACGTTCCTGTGGTTCTATGTTCCTGTGGTTCTATGTTCCTGTGGTTCTATGTTCCTGTGGTTCTATGTTCCTGTGGTTCTACGTCCCTGTGTATCTATGTTCATCTGGTTCTATGTTCCTCTGGTTCTATGTTCCTGTGGTTCTATGTTCCTGAGGTTCTATGTTCCTGTGGTTCTACGTTCCTGTGGTTCTACGTCCCTGTGGTTCTACGTTCCTGTGGTTCTACGTCCCTGTGTATCTATGTTCCTCTGGTTCTACATTCCTCATGTTTTTCCATCTATTACACGATTTAAAGCTAATTGACTGAAGCTAGCTAACATAAGGTTTTATGTTCTCATGCTCCCCGGGTCATTGTGGGAACTCATCAGACAGTATTTGTGTTCCTCGTTGTAGTTTGGTTCTCAGTGGAACGTGTCTGCTGGGTCACGTGACGTGAAGATCCAGTCGTTCTGTGTCGACTGTTGAATCCGTCTCATCGCTGCTCATTTGTAGAAAGTTTCATTTAGACTAAGTGACGATTCTCTGGTGGCTGAGGTCAAAGGTCAGTGGAGCAGATTTAAAGAGCCAGTCAACGTCGTCGCTCACGTGGAATATTTCCTGTTTCCGGCGTAGATCGAGAACAAACTCAGCTTCATTTTACATTTCGCAGATAAAATCTTGTAAATGTCGTTTAATCAGATGATTTTTGTTGGTTGTCGTTATGACGACAGACCGGACGTTGTCCCAGTGTTACGTGGTGAGATGCTCAGTTTTGTCTGAAACGTTAAGTCAAACTTTCTCTTCCAAGGTCACAGCCAACTTCATCTGTGGGGGAGGACGGGGGAGGTCGCCCCCTCCTCCATAATCAGAGACTAATGAGGAGGAATTATCTCCACATGACGGCTCCGTCTGTGCTGATCTGCCACAGATTCAGACACGAGTTTTGACACGACGACAGAAAAACAGAAAACAGACGAAAGAAAAGTCTCCTGTGGTTCGACGATGAGCGACAGATTCCTGTAGAAACGTCGTGATCTGAGGGAAAACTGTGGGATTCAGAGAAAAATGTCATTTTTATTGTTCTGAGGTCAAAGTTTGGTGGAAAACATCAAACACCAGCTAGTTTTATTTTTAACTGCAGAGAAACGTGAAAAAACATGTTGATTGTGTTTAAATTAAACAGGTTGTATGTTTCATATTATATGTAATTATTTGTAAACATGTTGTATGTTTGTTGTTGGTCACGTGAGGAACAATTCACGTCAGAGAAGCGACATCATTTGACCTAAATAGAAACTAAACCTCATCCTGGATCAACGTACGATAATCCTCCACACATCTGGGCTGTAGTGGGGTGGGTGGGGGGTGGGCTGAGAGGGTTGAACTCATGTAACATTAACATCAGGATCCAGGTTTCACTATAAAGTCACATACTTGAATATTTCTGAAAATTAAACATCTCCAACTCTTCACAGGAAGTGAAATAGTTAAATATGTTCAACTCAAACTGGAGGAAACAACAACAACAACAACAACAACAACAACAACAACAACAACAACAACAACAACAACAACAACACGACCAAACCTGGACGATCAGGAAACAATCAACCATCGCTTTGTTGTTTTTAGGCGTTTATCAGATAAATACAAGAAAATATAAATGAAGTAACGAGTCAGCGACTGATGAAGCTGATAAAACATCGATTTCTCTCTAAATAAAACAAATACAGAGAAATGATCAAATACTCTAGAAAAGAATAATAATAAAGAAAGAATAAATGAACCAACAGTTAAAAACACGTTCAGTCTTAAAGAAACTGATAAAACTTCTGAAAATTAATTCACACGTTTATTCGACTTTAACATTTTATTTCTACACGTTGACAAATTGTAGATGTTTAGTGACGTTAGCGTGAAAGATCAGTTTAATCAGTTTGATCAATAAACGCAGATCATTAACAGTCAGAGATCAAACTGTGCTTTATATTACTACAGTGACTGTATTTACTATTTTATATTATTATATTTTATACATTTAGACACGAACATTTCATTTTATTTTACTGTGAAACTGAAATATTTTTAATAAGTTTCTATAATTCTCCTTCCTCCTGTAATAAAATAAATTAAATTAAATGACAAATAAAATAAAATTTGAATAATGAAATGACAAAAAACACTGAAATAAATTAAATGAAACAATCAAATTCTGTCTGTAATAAATCAGATGAATAAATAAAATAAAGAGTGAACATGTGAACACAAGCTTTTCTCTTTTATTTTGAAATGTCTGTATCATGTTGCTGCTGCTGTGACCCTCTCAGGGCCCCGGGGGCCACAGCTTGACCCTCCTGCTCCTCCTCCTCCGTCTGCAGCTGCTCCCGTCACTCCTCCTCGGTCCGGGTCCTGGGACGCACCTCCTCTCCAGTTGGGAGCGCACCGGCTCTGCATCTGGATTTTACGCGTCAGTGTCGGTGGGTAGGTCCACGCCTACCGTCCCCCCCTCCTCACCCCCTCCCTCCTCTCCGCGCGGCTGCAGCCTGCGCGTTCCCGCTGTGTTTGTGGAGCTTTAGATTTTTCTTGAGCGGAGACCACCGGTCCTCCTCCTCGTCCTCCTCCTCCTCCTTTTCCTCTCCGTCCTCGCGGCTCCTCTTCAGTCCACCGTCGCCTCCTCCTCGATGCTCCTCGTCCAGCAGTTGAACAGTTAACGCGCCGGATGCGCCCTCGCTCCAGACCGCTACAGTACGAAGATGGCGTCGGAGGGAGCCAGCGGAGAGCAGCCTCCTCCGGTACAGACTCTGGCAGCGGCCGTGCTGGGGAGCGTCGACACGGTGAGAACTAAAAATCTCTGCGTGTTCGTGTTTGCGCTGCGGGTGCGCGTGTGCGTGCGCGTGTGCGCCGGTTTCTGTTGTCGCTTTTTGACACAAACGAGCTGCGCATCAATTTAACTGAATCATGAAGCGACGGCGGCGACGAGCAGCTCGTCCTCGGCGCGTGAGGCCACGAATCACCGAGCGAGACACCGGCACCGGGCCTCCGGTACCGGAGCAGAGAGAGAGTGTGTGTGTGTGTGTGTGTGTGTGTGTGTGTGTGTGTGTGTGTGTGTGTGTGTGTGTGTGTGTGTGTGTGTGTGTGTGTGTGTGTGTGTGTGTGTGTGTGTGTGTGTGTATATGTGTATGTATGTGTGTGGATCTGTGTGTGTGTGTTGGAAACACAGCGACTCCTTTTGTTCGCAGCTGTAACATTATCCTGCGGCTGATCTGGGAGCAGCTTAGACTGAAGCTGCAGCACAAACAAACAAATCAAACAACAAACAAACAACAACCGTTCACGTCCAGGATCAGATCCAGATGTTTCTGCAGCTGCTCAGTCCACTGCTGCTGTCAGTGTGTGTGCGTGAGTGCGTGTGCGTGCGTGAGGCCACAGGTTTGTGTGTTAAAGTAGCCCCCCCCCCTCCAGCCTGTTGTTATCGATGATGCTGTTTTTATTATCGTGCAACAACAAAGAAGCAGAAGTAGCAGAGGTGGAGGAGGTGCTAGTGTGGAGGTGGAGGAGGTGTTGAGGAGCTGTGGGTGCGGATGGAGGCCAGTGCCCCCCCCCCTCGTCCACCAGACACCTTTCTAAATTGGTCTTAATTTCAGTGACTCAGTGACATAGCTGGGAGTAACGTGTCAGGACGCCGAGCTGCTTTACATTAACAGGTGCTGCGAGGACATGGCAACCGGGCCTCCTCCTCCTCCTCCTCCACCCTCTGCCAGCGCACGTTTCCTTCTCTGCGCTGCTTCCGCCTCCCGCCGTCCTCCCCCCTCCTCCACCACCACCGCCTCCATCGCTGCTCGGTGGTTAAATAAAGCTCTGTGTTGCTGCTTCAGGCGGGGGAAGTTTGGGCCCGTTGGGGTCAGAGGTCAATGAGAGGCTCTCTGCTGGTCGCCGCCCACTCATTCACTCGTTCAGCGTGACACATGTTGATGAGGCGACAGGGCGACACAGAGCGGCGGTGATGATTTAGTTCAGAGACGATCACAACAGACGTGTGTTTGGACTCGAGCAGCGACGTCTCCAGCTGGTTTTTCTTCAACGTCTTCGTGTTTCAGAGACGTGAAGCGTCGAGCAGGTTATGAGCGATATGCTGCCACGTTGGAGGAAGGCCAATAACACGAGAGGCTGTAATGTCATCGCTCGCTTCTTCTTCCTGACAACAACATTTCTGTGGTGTGATAGAGAGCGGAGGGGAGGGGGGGTCAGGTTACCCTGTAAACAAGCTGGAGAGGTCATCTGCATCTGAGAGGATCAGGTGTTACACTTTATTCACACTCTCGTACTAAAACTGAACTCTAACAGCTTCAGTTTGGTTTTTGCATCAAACACAAGACGATGAGACGGAGATGATGTGATTGATCAGTGTGATCGGTGTTGATCAGTGTCAGATTAATGACGATGGACGATTCCGTCGCTCGGACTCGTGTTTACATGTTTCTATTTGTCCGGTTGAGATCAGAGCGAAGCAGTTGAGTGTTGGATCATGCTGATGTCACACGACCTTTATCTGAATTGTGTTTACAGGAAGTTGGAGGAAACTTTGAGATTTTATCAGTTGGAATACGAAACAAGTGGAATCAGATGAGTTTGTTTATCAACTCAGTTTTTAATCTGAGTCTCACAGACGATGAAGACAAACTAACCTAAGAAAACCTCCTGTTTACCTTGTTTATGTCTATAGTTTATTTACACTATAGACCACTCCTGTCACCTAGCAACAACAACAACAACTGTTTGCTGCTGTTAAGAGAAAAAAATAATTTTTACATAAAATATTATATAAATGATTATAATCAATAAAACATGATTCTCCTTTTGAGGTCATGTGACCTTTATCTTTAACTCCACGTCCACATCACGTCACCTGCTGCTGCAGTGAATCATGGGATACGTTGGACTGTTGTAGCTTCACGTCGACATTTGGCAACAAAAGAAACTGTGATGAGTTTTTTTCGTGAGAAAATATCAAATCAACAGAAGCTGATTTCATCAGTTTATCATTTGAATTGAAGCAAATCAGAAGAAATTTACTTGAAGTGTTTGTTTTGTGAGACAGACGATGGTGTAGGTGCAGTCGATACTGTTGGATTTGGACTCGTCGTCTGTCAAACATGACGACCAATAACAGTTGTTTGATGTGAACTTTATAAGTTGAACAAGCGTCTGTGGTCGTCCTCAGTAACATTTAGTAGATGTTTATTCTCAGTCTGTCACTTCACAGTTGAGTGTTGCAGTGGTTCAGGGTGAAACCACCTGACCTCTGCCAGGACGTGGTTCGGGCACGAGGGTCCAGATCAATCAGAGAGTGGATCGATTCGATGTGGATCGATCCCGTTGGAATCTCCTGCTTTTATTTCACCACGATCACTTCAGTGGTTAAATTAAACATCACACTTTGCAGCTCCTTGTTCGTATCAGAACAAACGGACAAAAGCTCCTGGTTTTATTGTATTTCTGTATAAAGACGCACCTGTCCTCAGGAAACTTTCCCTCTGAAGGAGAGAGCGTTGGCCTGGTTATTCACACATTTATTATCGCTGCTCTGCTTGTTAGAGACTGAACTTTTCCCCTTCTGCCGTGAAATAAACAACGTCCCTGGAGCTGTAAAGGACACGCACAAGTTAGCGACTCTTCAAAGTCATATTCACAAACGAGATGAGATGGAATAATCTTGGCTGAGGTTTCGATGCAGAGCTTGTAAATCAGGCGACTGACAAACAGAGCGTCACCAGAAGGAGCAGGTAGAAATCTGGGCTCCTCGTTGTTTTAACGTCTCAGCTGGTGAAACGTGTCCAGATGTCGGAGGAAGCAGCTGGATGTGGTTTTTCTCAGCAGACGGCGGCTCTAGTCGCCAACGTGATAATTGGAAATTCTTCTGTTGCGGAGCTCGGCTGATGTCTTTTGACCTCTCTGTGAAAAGTTACATCATTTTCTGACTTTTTCTTTTACCTGAGGAGCCAAGAATTTCACTGTTTCCTCACCGAGGTTGAACTTAGAACAATCACGTCTCAGGTTTCTTCAAATCTAAACAACTGAGAGACAGTTTGACGCTTTGTGTAGGAATGTAGACGAACAGGACGCTGCTCAGTCGCTGAAACGTCCCCACATACCTCACACTGATTTCATTCTCTATCTATGATTTTGTTTATCAAACCAACAATTAAAACAGAAGATTTGTTCATAAATGTCAGAAAACTGAGCTGATTGTTGAACAGTCTTTTCTAACATTTTTCAGGTTATTAAATGACCTAAATGAATGAAATAACGTTGTCGATCTTTAAGTCGACAGATGCAGTGAATTATGTTGTTGTATGAAACCTGAAGACGACGGTTAGACGACGTCCTGCTTTGTTTGACAAGTTGACATTTGTAGATTGACCTGAAGTCACATTTCTTCTCATGGACTTTTTTGTTTTTAAATTAGTAAAATCATTGCATTGACACGAGTTTTGTGAAGCGATGTGGTCGTCGTCTCCGCCAGCCTGTCGACAGACAGGTGTTTAACGACGTCACTAAATGTAACTGGAGCTTAACGGCTCCGAGGTAGAACGAGACCACCGGGCTGATCTGAGACCAGTTGGACACTGAGGAATGAGTGTATGTGTCATGTCGGCAGCGTTTCTGATGGTTGAAGTTTTGCGAGAATCTCATCAGTTATTTAGATCCTCAGTTAAACTGGTGTCAGGCTGAAGAGCTGGTGGTTGATTAACAGTTTGTCTTTTAAGTCAGTGTGTTAGCGTGATGATAGCGTCTTTCTCTAAAATTCAATGTTTTCTAACAACTTTCCTCATCATTGTCTCCGTCTGAGTCCAACATATCCCATGATTCATTGCAGCATCAGGTGACGTTTGTGATGTGGACATGGAGTTAAAGATAAAAGTCACGTGACCTCAGTAGTTGGAGCATGTTTTACTGGTGTGAACAGTTTTGTGGTTAGAGATGAAGTTGCACTGACGTATCGATCTGTCCTTTATAGTTTGATCTACTTCCTCTTTGACTGTCACATGTTGTTTCTGATCTTTTCTGCAGAAATGTGAGTTCAACATGGATAACCTGACCAAACCAGAGCTGCTCACCCTGCTAAGTATCATGGAGGGAGAACTGGAGGCCAGAGACCTGGTCATAGAGGCCCTGAGGGTGAGTCCAGACAAACACACCACAGATCATATCAGACCGTCGGACCAGGCTGCCTTTGTGGTGAGATAATTAGCTGCGATTGTGACCCAGAATTGAGTGGGTATCGGCTGCTCTAATGGAAGATGAATGATCCTGAATGTGATATCACAAAAATCTGAGGCGCTGGCTTTGTCCCAGAACAATTGTGTTGACTGAGATGAAAGACTCTGCTCCCACTGTTTCTTTCTTTCCCTCGTAATGACCTGCTGATAAGCAGCCCGGCTAATTGTCTTTGTTGGACGGAGCTAACTGAGTGGCTGGTTAGCAGCGTTTCCTGCCAGAGAGGCCACTGATCAGATTCTTTGTCCCCCCAGCACCACCTGCTGAACCAGCACTGATGAAGACATTAGTCAGACTGGTTCTGGCTCCTGGTTTTCTCTCTGTGGTGATGATGAAGTTAGTTGTTGTTGTGATGAACATAAACTCAACAACAGAGCTGCAACTGTTGAGGTGTTTGATTGTTCATCAATAACAAATCTTCTCTTTCTTATCCAACTACAGTCATAATGTGAATATACTCCTGTCTTTGCTGGGACTTTTTGTGTAATTACACCAAACTAATCAACTTTATATTCAGTCTGAGCTCTTAAAGTTGATTATTGTCATAAAATCATCATCATTTGTTTCAACAAACGATTGATTTGATCTTTGTTCTTTAGTTTTGATCCAAACATCTGTTTGTTCTGGTTGTAGTAAATTAGAACATAATGCGTTGGAAGATTCATCAGTAATGAAAATAAACACGTTTCTGCAGCTGGAACCTGAAGCAGAGTTAATGAAACGTTGTATTTATCAGAGTGTTTCTGAGCAGAGTGGATCGATGTGTTGGACTGAGATGAACCACGTTGTTACATCACAGCCTCGATCTGTTTCTGCTCCAGTTTGAATAAATGTGAATAACGTCACCATGTTGAACAGAGACGGCTGAGCCACGTTTCAACCACGAACTGATCGCTGGTCGACGACGACCACGTCGCTCTGTGAACGCTGAGTTATTTCTCATTCAACTGAGTGCAGATTACTCTGTGTGTCACTGTGTGTGTCTGTGTGTGTCACTGTGTGTGTCTGTGTGTGTCTGTGTGTGTCGCTGTGTGTGTCGCTGTGTGTGTCACTGTGTGTGTCTGTGTGTGTCACTGTGTGTCACTGTGTGTGTCTGTGTGTGTCGCTGTGTGTGTCACTGTGTGTGTCTCTGTGTGTGTCTGCTGTGTGTGTCTGTGTGTGTCACTGTGTGTCACTGTGTGTGTCGCTGTGTGTGTCGCTGTGTGTGTCACTGTGTGTGTGTGCTGTGTGTGTGTGTGTCGCTGTGTGTGTGTGTGTGTGTGTGTCACTGTGTGTCACTGTGTGTGTCGCTGTGTGTGTGTGTCTGTGTGTGTCTGTGTGTGTCACTGTGTGTCACTGTGTGTGTCGCTGTGTGTGTCACTGTGTGTGTCGCTGTGTGTGTCTGTGTGTGTGTGTGTGTGTGTCACTGTGTGTCACTGTGTGTGTGCTGTGTGTGTCTGTGTGTGTCACTGTGTGTGTCGCTGTGTGTGTCGCTGTGTGTGTCTGTGTGTGTGTCACTGTGTGTGTCGCTGTGTGTGTGTGTGTGTGTGTGTGCTGTGTGTGTCACTGTGTGTGTCGCTGTGTGTGTCGCTGTGTGTGTCACTGTGTGTGTCGCTGTGTGTGTGTCGTGTGTGTGTGTGTGTGTGTGTGTGTGTGTGTGTGTGTGTGTGTGTCGCTGTGTGTGTGTCTGTGTGTGTGTGTGTGTGTGTCTGTGTGTGTGTGTGTGTGTGTGTGTGTGTGTGTGTGTGTGTGTGTGTGTGTGTGTGTGTGTCTGTGTGTGTGTGTGTGTGTGTGTGTGTGTGTGTGTGTGTGTGTGTGTGTGTGTGTGTGTGTGTGTGTGTGCTGTGTGTGTGCTGTGTGTGTCTGCTGTGTGTGTGCTGTGTGTCGCTGTGTCGCTGTGTGTGTCTGTGTGTGTGTGTGTGTGTGTGTGTGTGTCTGTGTGTGTGTCGCTGTGTGTGTCTGTGTGTGTCTGTGTGTGTGCTGTGTGTGTCTGTGTGTGTGCTGTGTGTGTGTCTGTGTGTGTGTGTGTGTGTGTGTGTGTGTGTGTGTGTGTGTGTGTCTGTGTGTGTGTGTGCTGTGTGTGTGTGTGTGTGTGTGTGTGTGTGTGTGTGTGTGTGTGTCTGTGTGTGTGTGTGTGTGTGTGTGTGTGTGTGTGTGTGTGTCGCTGTGTGTGTCACTGTGTGTGTCTCTGTGTGTGTCTGTGTGTGTGTGTGTGTGTGTGTGTGTGTGTGTGTGTGTGTGTGTGTCTGTGTGTCGCTGTGTGTGTGTGTGTGTGTGTGTGTCTGTGTGTGTCTGCTGTGTGTCGCTGTGTGTGTGTGTGTGTGTGTGCTGTGTGTGTGTGTGTGTCGCTGTGTGTGTGTGTGTGTGTGTGTGTGTGTGTGTGTGTGTGTGTGTCTGTGTGTGTCGCTGTGTGTCGCTGTGTGTGTGCTGTGTGTGTGTCGCTGTGTGTGTCTGTGTGTGTGCTGTGTGTGTGTGTGTGTGTGTGTGTGTCGCTGTGTGTGTCGCTGTGTGTGTCGCTGTGTGTGTGCTGCTGTGTGTCTGTGTGTGTGTGTGTGTGTCGCTGTGTGTGTCGCTGTGTGTGCTGTGTGTGTCGCTGTGTCACTCTGTGCCAGAGGTGTCCATCTCTTCCACAATGAGCCGTGTGGCTGCAGGTTTTTGTTCCAACCATCAGGATCAAACCAGTCAAACCAGTCAAACTCTGACTGAGACCAGTTCATTAATGAGTCCAGTCTGCTGCTGCTGCTGGGTTGAATAAAAACCTGCAGCCTGTTTGTGCAGTAGTTTGTTCACCTCTGCTCTCTGCCGCTCTGTGTAGCTCTGCAGCTCTGTATTTAGGTCGCCTCTGCTCGTCCATGTTCCACTTTAAAGATTTTTTTTTAAATGTGACTCGTTGGCGTTGTTCACCCGTCGACGGCGGAGAACAGACGTGTCCGCGTTTCTTTACACATGTGGAGCCTCAGAGTTTGTCTCCAACACGTTAGTGTTGTAACAGTTGGTTCAGTTTCCTGACATCGAGCTTCTCGTGCATCTGCTCGTGAATCTTTATTTGTCCCCAGTCATGTCCCTGTTTCTTTCTTTCGTTCAGATTCATCTGCTCTGTTTAGTCTCCATCTCTTTTCTTTAGATTTAGGACGTCACCTCCTGTTCCTCTTCTTATCTCTCTGGTGTTACTCTGGTGTCACCACCACTTCCCCGTGTTGTAAGAGTCCCTGCAGGCCTGGTGTCCCTGGTGGATGGATATCCTATCCAGGGTTTCAGAGCAACGAGCCTCGTCCTCACAGCTCCGCTAAACACAATGAGCCTGTTTGTTCGGTGGCAGATAAGCCTCCATCCGAGAGACGCAGCAGACGGAGGAGGAGCGGGGTGAGACGGATGAATAAAAAGAGACGGAGTTGAGGAGGATAGATGTGGAGTGAGGGTGTAGATCGTCACTTCGAATCAGAGCAAGACAGGAAAAGATGGAGGCCTGATATCGTCTGTGACAAAGCGGGATAGTGAGGATTAACCCCCCCATCCACCCGCTCTCACCCCCTCCTCCTTAAAATAGCCTGAAGAAAAGCATCATCTGGCCACCAGCTGCAGGATCAGTTTCCCTGGTCAACAACTGTCCTTTTCTTATAAAATCAAACCAGCATCAGGCCTTGTTACTTCTACATCCTCCAAACGTCTCGACCAACCTGCCATGACTCGGCTCCATCTCAGCCACTGTTTGCGGCGTCTAGGTCTTATTAAGAGGCTCGGCTGCTGTGGATTAATTAGCGTGTGGCTAAAGCTGGCTGAGCTGCCGTATCAGGTTTCATCCTGGAGAAAAGAAAAGGCCGAAGGCAGATTATCTACACGGCAGGACAGAGATGTCACATGATCACGACGCTGCACAAGTCGTCCTTTCTTCACCGGGAGGTTTTTTTTCAGAGGAGGCAGCGTCTTTCACCCCGTTTCACATCGTAGGAACCAATGGGTTTTATTTCTGAGATGAAGCAGCGACTGATGAACCTTGTCTGAGTTGAAGTGGATCAAGTTTTTTTCTAGAAATAAGATGAAGTCTCGGGATGAGGGAGAACAGTTTTAATTAGTTACAAACACAAAGACACTGATGTTGGACAGAGGAGGAAGTGAGAAAATATAAAACTTAATGTTGTTGAATTTAAATTAAAGCTGAACATTATATCAATAACATTTCATGATGTACAACTGTGTTTTACATCACTATCAGTGTCCAATCAGAAGTCTTTAATGTGATTGATCCACGAGAGACGACGTGATACAACCAGCTGCTCTGCAACAAGATGAACCTTAATAATAATCATTAATAATGTGTGTGATGTCTTTATCCTGACGTCTGTTTGACATAAAAACTGAAGGATGTGATGATTTATCACAGGTTGTTTCATCATCATGTTCAACTCTGTGTTACAGCTCCATGTTGAATATCTTCCCCTTAGTCGTGTAGACGAGCTAACAGAAGCTAAACGTTACTAAAAGGTGCAGCGTTTGGTGTCAGATACGACTTCACGCAGGTTTAACATGACAAGTAGTTGAATTCAGCATCAGCACAAACACTCGACTCAGACGTTGTCACTTTGTTTCTTTAGTCTCAGTGGGAAGCTGTTGACCAGACGACGAGTCCAGATTGGACGTCTGTGACTTTGTGAAAATGATCTGATGAGATGGTTTTGTTGGTGAAGTCTGATCAGTGAGTTTTAGTGACGACGTGTAGCTGAGTGTTTGAACATAAATATCAAGTCTCTGCTTTATTCTCTGAGGCTTCACCTCTTTTATAGTCGACACTTTGAGTTCCAGCAGCGTCGTCAAAACAACGTGGACGGTGAAAGGTTCATGACAGACGTGGAAACATATGAAATCATCACAAAATGTTACAGCAGAAGTTATTTATTAAGTCGACTTTCAAATCGTAGAAACAGACTGAAACTGGACTCGAGATGAAGACGGAAACTGGAAATTCAGGGTTTGGTTTCAATCAAAAAGTGTTGACAGCGTTTGGTTTGTGAGAGATGTTGTTAGATCGTTAGCGCTATGTAGCTAAATAGCATGTTAGCATCTGTCTGCAGCTGTGGAAAGTGTTGCTTCTACTCCAGTTAGCATGCTAACCTGCTAGCTCTAACGTGGTTGTCACATCCTGTGGACACAGGAAAACCTTCTGTGCTGTAAACGACTGAAACAGCTTCTTTTAAACTTAATACCAGTGGGTTTTGGTTTTTGAACTAATCGTTTGACAAACTGAGGCATTAAAGACGTCACCTCGGGCTGGTTTTGACCTTTTGAGTTGTATGTTCAGTGTCTCCATGTTTGTTGGAGGTTTGACTCAAAATGAACGGTGTCTTGTTCCATCTCTGCTGTTCTATATCCTGTATGTATATATGTTTAACGGGAAGTTAGTTGTGAAGCAAAGTGAAGCTGTGAAGGTCGTCGGTACTTTAACCTCTGAATAAACCATGAACAGTCACGACGGCTGAGCCTTGTTCTGGAGATCGTTTGAGGTAACGTCCCTACAGAGACACGGAGGTTCGGGAATCGCTGGAGCGGCGTCCTGGTGAGTCATGTGATCCTCCTCATGAAGCTGCTGTCAGCGCCGAGCTCGTACAGTCAGTGGTGCAACACAACACATGCCCCCGGCCGTCAGGCTTTCTCCAGCGTCACGTTATCTCCGACCATCTAGCTATTTAAGGCATGCCCTGTTGCTGGGCTTTTCCACGTCTCCCCTCCCCACACACACTCACACACACTCAGCAGTGTTTGTCTTGGTCTGTATCTCTGTTCATCTCCTTTTGTTCCAGTAAATCTTTTGTATTTTGACGTCCTACGTCCTCGTCTTTATCTCTGTGGACGGCGCTCTGGCAGCTCATTACTCATCATTACTGTCTGTTTTTACACCGTCTCTCTGTTTCTGCATAAATCTCTGCATTTCTTCAGGCTGCACATTTTTAATCAAACAGATATTACAGTTCTCTCCCTGAGCCTCATGAATCTGAGAGTGAGGTTGATTATCTGCTGCACAAAAACTGACAAATAATACAAAGTAATAGCATTATCTTCTCCTCACGACACGTCTTTTTTGGTTATTTGAAGTGAAATTTGTTGTTTTCAACCATTCAACCAATGAAAGTGATTGTTTTCTTTATGTTAATGTTTGTTACATTTGAGACATTTTGTTAAAACAGATAAAAACATCTGAAGATGAAGATTATTTCTTTATCTCGTCGTCCAGAAGCAGCTTCATGCTTCTTGTGTGAACCCTCTTTCATCCACACACACACACACACACACAGCCAATCAGCATCCGGCTCTGATCTGTCGGCTGCCTAGCAACCAGGCTCCTCCCACCATCCAACCACCACCAGCGACCTGGACCCTCCTTCACCAGCTCTCACAGGCTCATGTTTCACTGCCACCCACCAACATGCCACTTAGGAATGAGGCTGAAGAGACCGAGTCCATCTTCACCACCAACCACACCCCCACGTCTCCCCACGTCTTGCCCCTCTTCCCCCATCTCTCCTCCCCCTGTGTGTCAGTGGAGGTGGTATCACCCGGCGTCTCTGGGGAGCTCGTTTCTTGTGACAGCCTGTTTTCTTCTTGTTGGTGGGTTGGTTTTTTTTGAAGCTCTGTCAGTCAGGACGGGTTCAACCCCTGGGGGGGCCGAGCTGTCTCTGAGCTCAAAGAGCATGTCTGAGTGTGTGTGTGTGTGTGTGTGTGGGTGTGTGTCAATTATTGATAAATGTGTCAGATTCTTTGGATTCATCCGTTTTTATTAACCCGGCTGCAGTGATTAGTGTCAGTTATTAAGATTCAGTGAATCATCATATTGACAGTTTTTATTATTATTAATAAAAACATTAAACTATAATCCTCCTCAGATTAAAGTTGTGATTTATTTCATTAAAGGGTTTATTCGCTGGTTGTTAACGAGCTAGCCCCTGGACCGTTTTATTCTTCAACCTCCAGGGGGCGACAGTAGTTGTTGTGATAGAAATCTTTATCTTGCTTCAAAACTGTAAAGTTTGAGATTCATCCAGTCGTCAGTCTGATGTTTTCAATATTTCTGAGACTTGAATCATCAAATCAAATCACGTTGAGGTTTTTATCTTCCGAGTAAAGTTATAGTTTCTATTAAATCTTTAACTTAGTTTTATCAGATAAAAACAGAGGAAATCGATCAGTGAGAATTGTTATATCAGTTGATCATTGTTATAATATTAATATCACTGATTGATTCAGTGTGGTTGAAACGTCAAAGTAAACGAAGTCTTGTCAGTGATTTACTGTCGTGTTTTCACGTCCGTCTGTTCAAACCTCTCTTCATGTGAAACTGGACGTTTGGATTCTGCATGTGCTTCTGAACCACTAATTGTGTGTTTAAACATTTTTTCTGTGCACGACTCTTGTATGCACACACACACACACACACACACACACTCCTAAAAAAACTCTTCACTGTGAAATGAAGTGATTGGCGAAGTGCTGAGGAACTAGGTCATAGCAACGTCCCTCCCTCCCTCCCCCTCCTTCCCTGTTATATAGACCTATATTTCACTTCAGTCTCCTTCATTTAATTGTATAACATGCTGGAGACTTTTAGTCAAAGTGCCTGGTGCAGCTGCTGGTGGACACATCTGAGGCCGCGTTCTTGCTCAGTTCAAATGTTTTTACTCAGATAAGATCTTAACGTCACGCATGTTAATATTCACATGAAACAACATCAGCAGCAGAAAAACGGGAAGAATACTCGTCTCTGAGCTGCCGGTGCTGGTGATGACGCCAGCGTTCAGGCTCCATCAACTCTGAACTGACCGGTCACACTCATGTCTCAGAGCCACGACACCGAGATCGTTCATCTACAACCACGTATGGAGGAGAGGAAACATCTGGTTGGAGAACATCAGTTTGAGTCTCTTCATCTGTCTGATGACGCAGTCTTGGTTGATAAAGTTTGTTTTTTAAGAAATGTACAGCGGATCATCGTCTGCAAAGAGATGTTGTACAAAATTAAATTGGACCTAGAACAGATTCCTCTGTGACTCCAGATCTGAACATTGGATCAGTGTCCGCAAAGTCCTGAAAACATCAGTTTGGGGTCAGATTGATGGTAAAAATCTGGTTTGAGTCTCTTCAGCCTGCAGTGGGAATCGAACCCTCAACCCTGGCTGTGATCAACACTCTGGTGCATCTGATTGTTGGAGGTTGTTGTGAAGTCGTTTGTGTTTCTGGGTCAGAAATGAAACCAGACAGAGGAAATTATTTATATTTGTTCTTATTCACTAGTGAATCCAACATTTTGTTATCAGTTTTATCTTCAGTTTTTTTCTAAAGAAGAAAAAAAACAGGTCAGAGACCAGATTTGGTTTTAATATTTAATGAAACTAACTCAGTGTGATGCAACAAGAACTGGAATAAATGTTAAGTTCCAACGTCACCAACATCCACTGGACTCAAAGATGAAAAAATTAGATATTTTTGGTCAAAATTCAAAGATCAAAGTAACTGTAACATCATAAAACCTGATGTTGGACCTTCAGCTAAATCTTCTAGATTTGGTCCAAATGTTAGACTCTGGATGCTTCAGGTCTCAAACTGTGGCATCAATTGACACCATGACAACAGAAATGTGATGATACTGAAGAAAACATTGGTATCGATGTCGACGCCGATGTTTTCAGGGTCAACGTTGTAGATTACAACAACAACAATGGCAGCAGCTCTCATGTTATTTATGAGCTTGATCTGGACTCGGATCAGTCCAACATCACCGTGTCCCACTTGTCTCTCTGCCGTCTCCTCTCCCGCTCTCTTCCCTCCCTCTATCTCGGCCACTTGATTTGATGACATGGTCGTCGTTTGATGTGGGCTCAAAGCGTCACGATGACTTTAACTCACACACGGCTGCTCCATGTGACAATGTGGGGAGTGAAATGAGAGATGGTGATGAAAAATAATAGTCAACTCTGTTCTCCTCCCCGACCTGAAGAGTCGTATCACTCGGTCTGAGTTACTGGAGCAAAAGGCTTCAACGCTTCTTCAGTTGAGTTTGTGTCTGAAACAAGACTCTTGTACCTAAAAGTCAGAGGAAAACATCTCATTATCAAGAAGAAAATACTGTAAAAAATTTAATTGATTTGTCTGAAACAAGACTCTTTTTTATCCAACTATCAAGTCATTGATTCCACGGAAAACATCTCTTCTCTAGTTACAGTCTGAGTGATAGTGGATCTTTGGGGCTGATAAAAGTAGTTTAAAACATATGACATTTATATATGAGTTGATGTTTTTATTCAAACTATCTTGTTATAGGTTGTTGGTCCAACTGTAGTGGAAACAACTTGGTTTGTCAGTATGTACAGTATCAGTCTAGATAGATTTATATATAGATATAGAAGATGTTCATGCTTCTGTTTGATCAACCTTTACGCTGACGATACACATGTGTTTGTTAAAGTCCAATATTCAGTGATAACATCAACTAGTGGATGTATTTGTTGGGTGGTTGTTTTTTTCTTCCATCTTCATCGTCCACATGTCTAAAGCAGCTGATTTTCTTTTAGATATTTACAGAACGTGTCATTTAAACCACAGTGTTGAGTTTATTCAACCACAGAAATTAGATTTTGCTAAAGTGGCGGCTGAGTGTGAATCTTCATTTAACTTCACCTCAGCATGTATGACATGTATGACACCTGATATCTGGTAAAAGTAAAATTCTTATAATAAATGATGATGAACCTTATGTTTTATTTACATATTACAACTAAAACCAGCAGGAGTTGAAACAGCGTCACATAAATAAATAAAAGAAGAACGTGAGGATAAAATCAAGGTCAGACTAGCAGATACATACAGTCGATGCACATTCCTCTCAAACACATGGACTTTTTATATGAACAGGGCTGTTTTCTCTCACATGAAACAATATTTTTCATGTGTTTATTTTTTGTTCGGCCTGTTAACCTGCTTCTGTCTCGATGCAGCCGGAGGCGGCAGAGGCGAAGAGGCAGCGTGGGAGTTTTTCCACAAGAACGAAGCAGATAAAACTTAAAACCGGCAGCGACAGAAACAAGAGGAAAGATTTAATTAATATATAATCATAGAATAACAACGATTACAATGCCGTGCGTGTTGGTCGTAGAGCTTAATGCTCCTTTTATGACTGTGGTTATCAGCGCTTATTGAGCTGAGAAACGTGGGTGTAGAATAAAATCATAGATCGAAATATGAAGCAGTAGTCAATGCTCATCTGCTTCAGTGAAAACAAAAGAATCAGTTAATGGTTCATTATATCATGATTTAAAATAAATCTCATCACAGAGATAATAAAGATACGGTGACTTTACTGAGACAGTTCACAGTGAAGTTAAAGATAAATTCAATATTTCAATCCATTTTGTTCTTGTGAAACTTCTTGTGAGACTTGGTGATGAACTGATCGGACTTTGGTGGCCAAAGGTCAAAGGTCACATGTTGCAGTGACTTCGCCAGACATGTTTTTGACCTTTGAGCAAATGTTAAACTGTGATGAACTGACATTTCTGACGCTTTACTGGTTGGTGGCTTAATGAAACTCATATAATAGAGATTGTTTCTAGTTCAGATTCTGTTGCTTTAATTTGAAGTGAAAGGAAAACTTGGAAACCTATAAAAGTTTACTGCGTACATTTTTTGGTGGAGACAATTTTAGGACAAAACAACATGACTGTGGTTCAGTCTATTTAATTCAGAAATATTCAACTTTCTCAGCGAAACCAAGACGATGTAACTTCTCTTTGTCTTTGTTGCTGAGATCAACAGGATTTATGGGAAATATGTTCTTGTGTTTTTAGATGCATCAACAGCAGAAGATGTGGAGATCGTCAGTTGTCTTGACTCTGTCTGAAACCACATGACTCAAATCTGATCAGAAAAGGTTTGAAGTTGTATTAATTCAGTCTGGTGATGAAGACGCAGTTGAACACTTTTAGTTCCATGTCACATTTGGTTTAAAATGATTCTTCAAACTTCAACAACTGAAGCTGCTTTTTCAGTCTTTTCATTAACGACGAATGAGGCTCTTCACTTCTTGTGTGTAATCATTTTTGAGGCATCGGTTGGGTCTTAAAAATAGACAGAAACAGGGAGAGAGAGAAGGTCGTTCAGGCCTCAGTGGATGTCGTTCTTGCTTTAGTGCCCTTGAGCAAATCAACCCAATAAACCACCCACCTGCTGCAGAGACTGCATTCGGTGCCGACGCCGCGGGTTGAATCTGCTCAGCTGAGTTTGAATCTTTTGCCAAGAAGCAGATTCGTGCAGCTACTGTCTGCGAAAGATGGCGGTCCAGTTTCAACACGTGTGAAACCAAGGCGGAGGCGTGTGAGCGGAGGACACGCTCTCATCCAAATGTCACAGAACGCCTCCGAGTCGCCACAGACCGGAGAGACATTTGAGTCGAAGGCGTGGGATCGTCAGGACGAAGCGCAACCAGCGCAGCGCGTTGAGAATTTAGTTTGTCGTTCAGGTGAAAAATCTCAGCCACTGTTGATGAATTTATATGAAATGTTCAGAGGATGAATTGACTGATTTTAACAGTTTGACGTCGTGTGGATTATTTAAAGATTTACTACAGATTAGAGGCTCAGATTAGTAAATTTTGGGGTCATAATCCAACTGCACTATAACTAGTTATTGATCATTGATCACCCATCCAGTTGTTTATCAGAGGTGGCGTCTCATTGTCAACAAGATTAAGTTCCTCCTCCAGGATCCTGAGTCGGCTCCAGACCAGGTTAGAGGAATCATGTCTGTAGTTTTCTATGTCGACCCTGAGATTGTCTCCCAGGTCGATGAGTCTGATAAACTTCTAATAGGAGGAGGAGGAGGAGGAGCCGTCCAATCAGACACTAAACCTGCTGCAGACGACTTCCAACGTGAACGGATGTCGGATGTTTGTATCTGTGATCTCATTGTTTCAATCTCGACCCAAAGCTCAAGAGTATCGATGAGTTGGAACAAAGATCGATCTATCGTCATCACAGCTGACGACGCTCCGACGTTTCCTCCCTCGTCACTGAACGACTGACATGTTTCAGTTCCTTCACTTGGGCAAACAGACGATCTTCAACCCTCACGGACCGTCCACCTCCTTCCAGAGTCACGAGGTTGAGTTTCCTCCGACTGTCTCCCTGAGGATTTACCTTCGTTGGTTTTGTGGTTTTGCACCAACGATGGTTGAAGACGAACGATCACTGCACAGAAATGAATCTGGTTTATTGCAGATCAGTGACGTCATTTGCAGCTTGAGTCTGAGTAGCAGCATAAACACGTCAATCACATCCAATCTTGATCTCAACGTGGTTGAACCAGAGGTTAACGCGTAAATGAATGTTGGAGGAAAGATTTTTTTAAACATGTATCTGCTCCGGACTCTTCCTGACAGAGGTTTGGTTTGAGTCTAACGTCCCGTCCTCCTCCTCCGCCTCAGCCATTAATCGATTGTTTCTCTCCCTCTTGGCTGCAGTAATGCATCGTAGCGAAAGCAATTAAATTTACAAGCGTTCAGCAGCTACCACAGCACTCCCATCTGCATTTTTTTTTCTTTTTGCTCATATATTCGTCGTTCCTCTCCAAGGCAACGGCCCCATCAAACCCCTCACCACCATCTCCACTTTCATGGTTGTTGTTCTGTTCAGGGTGAACCAGGGCGGGGTGGAGGGGGTGGAGGTCGCTCGTGGGTGAAAAAGTGAAGAGAGGTGGGTGAGTTCAGCCTCGACACAGCCGGCGCTTTGTCCAGACGTCTGTGCTACACAAGCGTCTCTGTTCTGGCTCGTTCTGGTCAAATCAGCACAAAACAAAGTTTGAATCTGAAGCTTCGACGTTGTATCTGTGATCACGACAGTCACACCTTTCAGGACCATTCAGAGCCAAGAAAAGGTTCAGTCTGAGAGTTTCTGTCTTCACGTCGGTGACATGACGTTGTCTAAAAGTGTCTGTGGTTTAACGTGAGTCAGTTTGTGCTGGTGATTGTTGTTGAAATCGTCAAAAAACTGAAGTTTAATTTCTGCAAGAATTAATTCATTATTCAGCAAAAAACAAGAACAACAAAATAATCAGATGATGTTTTTAAAAGTGAATTTTGTAGAAAATCGACTAAAGATTTTTTTGTCATGTGATGTGTTGATGTCACATGTTTCCTCTTGAACTCTTGAGTCAGATTTCATGTAAAAAATGGATGAATAAGTGAATGTTCAATGATTCATGATGATTGATTCAAAGACCATTGAAAAGTTGCTTCTGGCTTCATTAAATTAATTAGTGTTTTTGCTGCTCCAGGTCTTTGAGTCTTTGAGTCTTTGAGTCAGTAGTTTTAATCCTTGATCTGTTGAGGCCTGATTGTGCTCAGTCTTTCATTACATCCGGCTCATTTCACTAATGAGTTCCTCGTCTTTGGACAGAGATTTTGTTGGAAAGAAAAACCCGTGAACCTGTCGACTCCGCGGTCCGTAATGGTCCAGCGCTGAGAGTAAAACCGTTTTCAGAGCGAGTGCCAGCTCGTCTCCGGACGCCGGCTCCTCGGATCAGAGGCCGAACCTGACGCTGATTCGCCGTCGTGCCAGCGACGCTCTGTTTCACACCGGTGGCCTCTTCTCACCTCGCCAACCGCCCGCGTGGCGGGACCTCGACACTCTGCCAGAGCTGCTCAGGTCCTGGCAGCGAAGATTGAAACGACTCGTTCTCATATGTATGAACACATGACTGTTGGTCAAGTCGTTGCAACTTCAGGTCTTTAGTTACAGAAACTTTAAATGGGTAAACATGTTAAAAGATGGTTTACAGTTAGAAAGACTCAGGACGTTTAGTTACAGTTTAAACACAAAACAATGATTTTATCTCAGATTAAATGAACCAAATCAGTTGAATTCAAGTCGCTGGTTTTAAATGTTAAATGTAGAAATAAATATTTACTCATGAAGAAACATTTCTGATGTAAAATGTGTCGATTCGTCTCCGTTTTGAATGTTTGGACATTAAAAGTTATTGTGTTTTAGTTGTAAAAACCAAAGAACCAGTGATTTTAATGACGTTAATGATGAGTTTTATGGAAAGTTGAAGGAAATTTCTCATTGTTTTCTCCAGAAAATTGAATCTCAGAACTTTGACTTAATGTCCCTTTTTTTTTTTTTTTTAGAAAGTTTTAAAGTGTTTTAAATATCAAACTCCACAAATGATCATCGTTCATCGCCGAGTTTGAGATGTTCAAAACCAGTTTGTGGTCGAAGCCGACGCCTTTTAACTGTCGCTGGGGTTGATCCTCCTCCGCCTCGACTCAGGACGTTTTAACTCAACTCAGCGAGAAGTTGTTTTTAACGGTGCCAGGAGGCACCGCGTCGTTACAGCGCGGTCTCTTTATGGGAAGGACTGGTATGAACATTAGAGGTTTAGTGAAGGGAGGAGGCATCAGAGGACGGACGGGGTTGAGTCACTGAGGGGTTTTCTACTGCGGGTGTGTGTGTGTGTGTGTGTGTGTAGATTTGTTGTGGAGAAAGTTCAGGGTTAAAGTTGAAAAGAAGAAACATTGGAGACGTCGTCATGTTGAAGAGTCGTCTGATTCAATGTGTTTGAACAGTCGAATGAATTTAACTTCAGACGTGTTTGAACCAGAGTCACAGCAGCTCTGACGGTTGCTGAGAAGCTTTGACTCGTATTTGTTGTGTTTGTATTTATAAATTATAGATTTGATTTCAGATCAGAGATAATACTTTATAGTTTCACAGCCGAAATGTCCAGTAGCTGTTGAGCAGCTAGCATGCTAACAATTAGCATGCTAACAGCTAGCATGCTAACAGTAGGTGGTCAGTGGCAGAAAGAGGTTTAAATATCTTCTTTCTGACTCTTTTTGCTGTAGATTCAAAACGTGGTCCGGCTCAGATGTGACCGAAGAGTTTCACCTCAGATGAGAACATGTTTCTGATCCACTCAGATTATCTCGTCTCGACGTCCTCCTGATTCCTAAAAACGTTTTATCTGACAAAGACAAACCTCGTCTTCATCTTTATCTTTGGTCACTGACACGACAATCGTCCTGACTCTTGTTCTCTCTCTGACCCAGAAAATGAAGCAGATTCTGTAGAAGAAGTTATGACTTAGGTGTGTGGAATCAGAAGAAAGGGTGATGAAGTGGAGCTGAGCTCCTCTGAGTCTGTTTATGTGAAGAAAAGAAGAGTGAAAATACTCAAATGTCCTTTAAACGTGGGTCATGTGGTTTCAGAGCTGCAGCTCAGACTCAGTCTGGTCCTGGAAACGGTTCAGACTCTGGGTCGTCTGATGTTAGACTTGGGAGGATCTTGTTGTTCAGTCAACGTCTGCTCTGATCCCAGGTCTCAGGTCTCAGGTCTGAGGATCCAGGTCTCAGGTCTTTCTGACCCTTTACAATCGTTTTGTTTCACCTTTATGCTTCATCTCACATCACGTCGGTCTGTGGTCTCTCACCTTTCTGTATTTACAGTTGCTCTGTCATCACCTGCAGCTGCTGACAGATGTTAACAAACAGTCTAATTTCCTCCTCCAGCGTCGTCTTTCTGTCTGTTAGTGCTATGACAATTTGTTTTTGTATTTGTGATTTGTAATAGAACGTGTGTGTGTGTGTGTGTGTGTGTGTGTGCGTGTGTTGCTGAGCCCTGTGATTTTTAACTGTGTGATATCAGAGGAGATGTTGGATCGGAGCCTCTTGGCTTCAACTTCGGCCTTTTTCATTTCATGTCCCTTTGCCAAGTTGGTGGAAACAAACACATTTGAGTTTAGTGCATGAGTGTTTACATGCACGGAGGAGTGTGTGTGTGTTTCTCTGTGTGTGTGTGTGTGTGTCTTGTATTTAATCTTGTATTTATCCACAAAGCAGCGATAAAACATTCCTGTAGCTTTTGATTTTGTCCGATTACAGGAAACACTCACATGTTACTGTGTGTGTATATGTGTGTGTGTGTGTGTGTGTGTGTGTGTGTGTGTGTGTGTATATGTGTGTGTGTGTGTGTTTATATGCTGGATTTCTCTTTTTCCAGCATGAGGTTAAATCAGCCGGATATAAAATGCTGACACACATTTAATCAGAAAAATAGATATGCACATGACTGATACACACACACACACACACACACAGTAAGTAATAAACACACTTGCAGTCCTATCAGATGTTGGGGGTTTTTGTGCCTCTGCCCACAGGGACTATGAGGTTTAATCAGGCAGCAGCCTGAGTTGGTTTACTGTGGCATTAGGGATAAAAATAGGCTGCAAGGAGCTCACACACACACACACACACACACACACACACACACAGCTGCAAGTCATGCTGTGTGTGTGTGTGTGTGTGTTTCATGTGACTCATCTGTTTTAATTTTCAACAATTTTCAACAATGAAATAAATAGAAATATAAAATAGTTGAAATAGATGAAGAAACTCATTTCATGTATCTGACTCATTAGAACATTTGATTGATTTATTTCTGCAGCTGTTTCATGGTTGAACTTATTTATATTTACATTAATTCACATTTTTCTACCTTAACGACTGTTTATTAGATCAGGATTAATGTCAAACCTGGAGTCGTGCACTTTGCTCCCAGAGCATCATGGGAAACTCTTCAGGCTGAATCTAGCGTGACCAACAACCGTAGAAATCAAGTTGCTCAGAAAATTAAATTTCTCTGCAGGTTTTAAATTCCTGTGAGGATCCTCGGAGTCGGTGTCGTGTGATTGGCCGACGTCCAGAGACTTAGTCAGACTGAACCGGTCACAGACGTTTGCTTGTAGCAGAGATTTAGGACGAGACGGAGACGAAACGTCAGGAGACGGAGACGAAACGTCAGGAGACGGAGACGAAACGTCAGGAGACGGAGACGAAACGTCAGGAGACGGAGACGAAACGTCACGAGACGGAGACGAAACGTCACGAGACGGAACTGAAACGTCACGAGACGGAGACGAAACGTCACGAGACGGAACAGAAACGTCACGAGACGGAACA